>OU898277.1:79916150-80516150 GCA_918026665.1 Diabrotica balteata | reverse complement strand
TTTGTTCTTTGTATAAATATAGTTTACTTTTATAGTAAGCTTTTTTCCTTTGACCTAAATAATACACGATCTACCTGGTTAATAAATATATTTTTTTTAAACGGGTTTTCATGATTTTTAGGTCCTTATCAAATTGCTTTGGTTTTAATTTGGCATAATCACTTCATCTTCTTTTTCTTCTGTGGTAACATGTATTTTTTTAGTGATAATTTTACTTGATGAAAATTCATTTTATCTAACAACAAACCGCTTAAAACTTTTGTTTCAAACACGTCCACAAAATTATTATAATGTATTATCGCTACAGTTGTTTCGGCAGAGTGCCTTTTTCAAGTGATCTTTTCTTAACATGCGTTTAAACTTTATAGTCTTTAACTAAATAAATTGAGGAGAAGAGAACTATTTGTCTTAAGTTCCTCATTCAGCACTATGTTTATATTTTCTACTTTGTTAATTTTCATATATTCTAATAAAGATAGCTTTGAAATTCGACATTAAAAGAATGATTATGGTCTAAAAAGTAAAGTGCGTACGGTAAATCTGTTTTTCTATTTTTGAAAGCCCTTTTAAGTTCTGCTATACGTTTGTTAGAAGTTCTACCAGTTTAACCAAAGGTTTTTAACAGCTGCCACATTTAAATCTCTATACCGTGAAATTCGTTTTTTTTTTTTGTTTCTTGTTGTACTTAATATATTTGCCTAAGTTTTTTGTTTTAAAAGCTGGTGTTATTCCTCTCTTTTTTGTTTATTAGGCTATTATTGTTGATGTTTCGCCTGTATGTGTAATCGAGCAGAAGGTACTGGGATTTTTTCTGTCGAAACATCTAAAATGATAATTAATTATGATAAATTTGTGAACAAAAGTATTCAATGTTTCATTGTTAGATCTTAGAACTTATAACTATTGTTTTAACTCTTTAAAACTTTTAACTTTATGTTTTTTATAACTGATCAATATTTATATATTCCCCTGGAATAAGCTCCAATTTTTATATATTTTGGTTCCTTTAACTAATTGATAGTTCCTTTCTTATTCAACTTGTGAATTTTGCATGTCACAGTGTTTTACTAATAGGTGTCTACTTATACATCTATGTAAAAGTGATTGCTGTTTTAAATACACAAATCAAAAAATTTTAAAGAATACAAAGTTTTTTCTCGTATATACATCAATTTTAACTGGATTTTAAAAAGTAATATACCGCTGTATTGCCTAATTAACCATCAATAAACTGACCTTCATTAAAATGTAACATGATTTATCTATATTGAAATAATCAAACAAAGGCTAAGAACTGCACTAAAATATTAAAAATTTTTAACATAATAGTCAATATAGAACATAAAAATCCAACAAAAAATGTATTTAATATTACTCTGTGTTTTCTTCAGCAGCATTAATTACAACTTGACACAGCCTTGCACACTTAAAATTAAATCATCAATTTCGTTTTGATGCAATAGGATCCATTCCTGTGTAAGATCTTGAAGAACTTATCTAGTATGAACATTGTACCGATAAGGAGCAATCTATCTCTAAAGCATTTTCGATACATGCTGTGGGGGTTAACAAAATAATGTACTATTACGAATTAATAGTACTAAGATTAATACCAGCTATTCCTTCGATAGCTCTGGCAAGATAAATGAACTTTCACTCATAGGTGCAAATAACAAATAATATAAAATTTAAATGGTTGCAAAAACAATCAAAAAACAAACAAAGGTATTAAACTAGGTGAACTTACCGAACCGCTAATTAGGTACCATAATTCACTACTATAAAACCAACCGATTTCGATGCATCGACGCACTCGCGAGGGTTGTGTCTTGCGTCTATTCTGCTCAACGACTTAAGCGCTTGTGTCCTACGGGATGCATAGCATACCCGAACGGTACGAATAGGGATCGAAGGTATACAGGGGGAGGACAAAATGTCTTGATTAATTTATACAACCATATTTGAATTTAAACATTCTCCCCCCTTTAAAGGCCATAAGGTCTTTAAAAAACAAAACGAATTCTAAATACTATCATTACTTAAACAATCAAAACGATAATTACTACAAACAATTCCTATACAAATATTAAACAAATATTCAAAACTTAAACTAAAAAATAAAAAAAATTAAAATTAAAATGGTGGTTTTGTCGTGGTTCTATTCATAAAAGCCGAACAAAACAAAATCAGTAAAAAAAATGCTGACCATTTAATCTTCATCTATCGGCACGGGACAGATTCGGACAAGAGGCCGTTTTAAGGTTCCGGTAATCGTACGCACGGTAGCCACTCGAGCTACACCGTCTTTACCCTCATGTAATTCAACAAGACGCGCGAGAGGCCACTTACACGGAGCCAAATTATCCTCCTTTAAAACAACTAAGGTGCCGATTTTAGGTACAAAACTAGGATCTAACCATTTACACTTTTGTTGCAAGGTGTGCAAATATTCCTTTCGCCATCGAGCCCAAAAGTCTCTATGGATGCGCTGTAACAACTGCCATCTGGACAAACGATTGAAGGATACCTCCGAAAAATCAGGCACAGACAAAGATGTCAAGGGTTCAAGAGTCAGGAAATGTCCTGGGGTCAAAGCATTGAGATCTTCAACATCATTGGTTAAAGGGGTGAGAGGGCGTGAATTTAAGACGGATTCAATTAACGTCAAAACGGTATAAAATTCTTCGTAAGTCAAAATTTGTGCCCCGACTATACGACCAATATGTTCCTTTACAGAACGAATTCCGCGTTCATAAATACCGCCAAAATGTGGAGCAGCAGGAGGAGCAAATGAAAACTTAATATTTTCCTTATCGAGAGCGCTCTCCATAAAGCTACTAAGCTGTCGATAAGCACTGTGGAAATTAGTGCCATTATCACAAAATACTTGCGATACTCGACCTCTCCGAGCGACAAAACGTTGTAAAGCGGCCAAAAAGGCTTCCGCGGTCAAATCACTAGCTAATTCCAGATGTAAAGCCTTTGTAGCGCAACATACAAATAAACACAAATAGGCCTTTTGAGTTCTAACTCCCCTGTAACGAGACATGGTTATCGAAAACGGTCCACCATAATCTAACCCACAAATCGAAAAGGGTTTAATGGCACCGAGACGAAATTTAGGCAAATTACCCATAGGGGGTTGTAAGTTTTTGGGAGATTGTTTCCAACATCTAATACATTTGGACAATACTGAATTAATGGCTTGTTTAGAAGACAGTATCCAAAACCTTTGACTAATCAAAAATTGAGTACTCTTAAATCCAGCATGTAAATACTTCTCATGATAATAACGAACTAGAAGAGTAGTAAGGCGAGATTTCTTTGGTAACAAAAACGGGTGTTTTGCTTCATACGATAACGAAGACTGAGATAGACGACCACCTACTCTTAAACACTGAGTGCTATCATCCAAAAATACTCCCAACTTACGAAATGGTTTAGGAAAAGAGTTTGATTGAAGATGTTCTTCAAAATACTTTTCCTGTGTAAATCTGACAAGAATAATCAACGAGTCTTCTAATTCTACGAAAGTCAAGGGTCCTGACCGTTTCGACCTTTTATAATGAGAGTTGTGCGCGAATCGCAACATAAAAGCCAAAATTCTTTGGATCGAGGTAAAAGACGATTTATTTTTCAGTAAACAAGACAAAAAATGTTCCTCATGAGTAGAAACAAATACTAAAGATTTCTTTACCTCTTCCAAAGAGGATTTTTCCTGCAATGAGGGAGGAACCTCTGGAAAATTTAATGGAATGTTATACAAAAGCGAAGGACCTGTTAACCAGTCTAATTTCGATAGAAAAGCGGCCGGTAGCATGCCTCGCGAAGGCGCATCGGCTGCATTATTTCGAGATTCGATATAATGCCAAGAATAATTTTGACTATAGGACTGGATATACGAAATGCGATTTGCGACGAAAGTTTTGAATCTCGAGGGGGAACTTTTAATCCAGTGCAATACGATTTGAGAATCTAACCAAGCATACACATTTTGAAATATTATATGCTTCCACGACTCTAACACAAACGACATAAGTTTTACCAAATGAACAGCAGCTAACAATTCTAATCGAGGTATAGTAATCTGTTTTATAGGAGCTACTTTCGATTTGGCACACAGTAAATTGACTTGAACTAGGTTACGAGTATCAATACTACGAATGTAAACGACACAAGCATATCCCTTTTCACTAGCATCGGCAAATCCATGAAGCTCTAAGATGGGACATGAAGAAATATTCAAAAAACGAGGAATTTTGAATTGTGAAATAAGAGATAATTCGCTCTTATATTGTTCCCATACACGAATTATTTCCGAAGGAGGGCGATCATCCCATTTAAGACCGGTTGCCCAAAGTTGTTGGATTAAATGTTTAATGAAAAACGTAATAGGTGTTAGGTAACCACAAGGATCATAAATTCGAGCTAGTTCGGACAAAAACGATCTTTTGGTACAAGGGACGTCTTGCAATTTGACTGAAAATTGAAAGACGTCGGACTGTGCAATCCACTTCAAACCAAGGATTTTTAATGAAGGACCATTTGCTTCTGGATCAAAATTAATGGCATGAGGATTAATATGGGATTCAGGAAATTGCGACAACAATTTGGGTTCATTCGAACACCATTTCCGTAACTCAAAGCCTCCTAACTTTAACAAAGTAACTAATTCGTCAATTAAAGTTTGTGCTTCTTCGAGAGTCGAAGCACCAAAAACAAAATCATCAATATACGAAGCATGACGAATAAGCGAGACGGCTTTAGGAAAACGAGAGCCTTCGTCTAATGCTAATTGTTGAAGGGTTCTTAAAGCAAGATACGGCGAAGATACTATTCCAAAAGTAACAGTTAATAAACGATATTCCTGAATTTCCTCAAGGCTAGAAAATCTCCATAACACGCGTTGATAATCCGTGTGTTCAGGAGCGATTAAAATATTGCGATACATCTGACGAATGTCCGCACACAACGCAAAACGATTAAGTCTAAAATTTAACAAAAGCGAGACTATGTTCTGTTGTAGCTTAGGACCGACCAGTAAATATTCGTTCAAAGATTTGCCAAGACTGGGACTTTTCTGAGACGCATTATACACAACTCGAATTTTATTTGAAACACTATCTGGTTTCACAACGCAATGATGTGGAATGTAATACTTTCCCCTTTTCTTTTCGGCATTAGGGACTAACTGCATATGACCTAAATCAAGATACTCCTGCATATGAAAAGAATATTCTTTTTTCAAACTTGGTTGACGAGATAAACGACGTTCTAATGATAGCAGTCTATTTAAAGCAATATCATAGCTATCTTGCAAACAAGGCGGCGATTCACGAAAAGGCAAAGACACGACATATTTACCTGAGACGTCCCGATTATGTGTTTCCCGATAAATGTTTTCGCACAGAGCGTCTTCTGGTTCTGAAACTGGCTTTTCCGGTATGTTTTCCAGTTCCCAAAATTTCGATAATGAAGAATCTAATGGGTCTTCAATATTTGAAAGACAAACAAGCGAAGTCGACGAAAGATTAGGTGTGCTAGTAGGTCCTAACAAAATATATCCAAAAACGGTATTTAGGGCATCAGGTTGTCCCGCTTTACCTTCAATTTTACCTTCTAACAACACCTTCGAAAATATGCTACAACCAATTAACAAATCAATAGATTGACTACAGTTAAATTCGGGATCGGCTAACTTTAAATTTTTGATATAATTCCACGTCGATATGTCAATTTTGGTGCTCGGCAAATCCGAGCAAACCCGATCTGTAATAACAGCTTCCAAGTGAAACACCGGTGACTCCTGATGACGAGGTTGGATAGAAAAACTTATTTGACCTTGATTCAGCTTCGTTTGCATCGAATTGAGTCCGTTAACTTCAAACGAACAAGGAGTTTTAGGCCAACCTAATCTACTGGCAGCTTTTCGACTAATGAACGAACTCATTGAACCCGAATCTAAAAGACATCTCAAGGGCTGTTTACACCCCTTACTATCAATTGCATGAACCCAAACGGTACCGAGCAAGATTTCCTTTTTTGTTTCGTTTTTCCTCCCTACAAAACTAGCAGCACAATGTGATATTTCAGGCGAATTCTGTTCGACTCCCGATGCCCCTGGATTATTAGTATTTTCTGTGGACGACTGACTATTGGAACGATTTCTATCGAAGTGCAGCAAACTATTATGAAGGTGACTATTACATTTACTACATTTAAAGGACTTTGGACACGACTTGACAGAATGATTAGCCTGATTAAGACATCTAAAACACGAGGAAGATTCTTTACAAAATTGGTATCTCTCTTTTGGAGATTTCTTCAAAAACAACGAGCACTGGTTTAGAAAATGACTTTGCTTACATAAAGCACAGCTTACTAATGACGAATTTGTAACAAAGGATGAACTACGATTATGCCTAGACTCATTCGAATGTTTATAATTACCCTTAGGCTCCGTATAAGTTGGGGCCCGCGACGACTTCTTAGATTCGCTTACGCTACTATTCAAATTATCGTAAGCAATGTACTGAGTTTCAATAAACTCAACTAATTTTTGAAATGACGGGATTTTATTCGATTTATTTTCTAATTCAAATAATTTTACTGAATCCGCGTCTAGTTTCGACAAAAGTAAATTAAACATAATAAAGTCCCAATGTTCTGTCGGAAGGCCTAATGTTTTCAATGCGGCTAAATTTTCTAAAAACGTGTCTACTAATTTAGCCAGATTTTTCGAATTAACTAACGATATTTTCGGCACGCCCATGATCGCATCCCAATGCGCGGTCGCACACCGACGAACATTTGTGTAGCGTTTAACAATTAAATCGTAAGCAATTTGATAATTATCGCTATTTATTGGCAAATTACGAATCAAACTAAGTGGAGTCCCTTCTAAACATCCTTTCAAATACTTAAACTTTTCTACTTCTGCTAGTCCTGCGTTATTATGTACAACCGAATTATATAAATCTAAAAACGAACTAAACTCCTTAAAATCACCGTTAAATTTAGGCAGTTCTATTTTAGGCAAGCGAATGTTAGATTTTGGAACTACTACCGACCTAAACGGTTCTGGAGTTTCACATTGTGGCTCAAATAACTCCGCACTAAATAATTTTATTTTATAAAATTGTTCCAAAAATAATTCCCGAACATTTTCTTCGACCCTCGTATCCGCGTCTGGTACAGCAAGAATATTACTAATTATATTTGTGTGGTGTTTCAAGAATTCATCGCGTATTAAATCTAATTCTTCCACCCTGATTTTAAATAAAGGTCGGATCGAAATATCCGAGAGCGATTTAAAACCCAAATCGAATATTATTTGCATATCGTTTAAAACAGTCTTTCTCATAAATTTGAGCTTTCTGTTTTTCTCTTCTAACTTGTCCATTGCCAATGTCTAATAAATTCCAATAATATACAAACGAAAAATGTACAAAAATGTTGTCTAAAACCCCGAAATGCTCGAAATTAATGATTTGAAATTCGATACTTTATTAAAACGACTATAATCTCCTTTTAAAAAATCCATATGGTGCACTTTAAAAGGTCATAAATTATTCTCGGGTCTCGAAGTTAATAGCTTTCGACAAGAGACGCAACTTAATCAACCCTCAAAACGATAAAAAAATACGACATAAGACGAAACCAACCATTCAAATTTATAATATAACAAAATATTTTTTTTCAACAAATGAGTTCAAATTCGGCGAGATAGGCCAATGTGGGGGTTTAACAAAATAATGTACTATTACGAATTAATAGTACTAAGATTAATACCAGCTATTCCTTCGATAGCTCTGGCAAGATAAATGAACTTTCACTCATAGGTGCAAATAACAAATAATATAAAATTTAAATGGTTGCAAAAACAATCAAAAAACAAACAAAGGTATTAAACTAGGTGAACTTACCGAACCGCTAATTAGGTACCATAATTCACTACTATAAAACCAACCGATTTCGATGCATCGACGCACTCGCGAGGGTTGTGTCTTGCGTCTATTCTGCTCAACGACTTAAGCGCTTGTGTCCTACGGGATGCATAGCATACCCGAACGGTACGAATAGGGATCGAAGGTATACAGGGGGAGGACAAAATGTCTTGATTAATTTATACAACCATATTTGAATTTAAACACATGCTCAATGGGATTAAGATCTGGCAACTGTGCTGGTCACGGTAAAAGTATAAAACTTTAATTATGAAACCAATATCTTACTGTTGTTACAGTATGTGACCTTGCATTATCCTGCAAGTAAAGTAAATCAAGACCTGCAGCCGTGACAAATAGAAGAAACAGGCTCTAAGATACGATCAATCTATTGAGTCAAAATGCCTTTCACAAAAACAGGAACAGTTTGATAATGAAACATTATTCCAGTTCACATCATAACTTTTTGACCACCATATAAAGGATATGCATGAGTCTCTTTTGTCGACCAAGTCCTCTACAAATATTCACCTTTCTTGAATTTTGGTAAAGATGAAACCTAGCTTCATCTGTGAATATCTCAGAGCTCTACTTTTGTAAGCTTCAGTGCATATGTTATTAGGCCCACCTTAATATTATTCCTCAATTTTAATGACGTAATATAAAAACCTTCATTGGACGTCTGCATGCAGACCAGCTTCATGTAAACAAAATCTCAAAGGTTGGTCGCAGGCAGTAATGCTGTGGGTGTTTTCTAATGCCCCACAGAGTTCACATAAAGGTATATGCAAATTTCGACGAGCTATTTCTACCGCATACCAGTCCTGTCAAGAAGTAGTTGCATATTGATGACCTTCATGTAATGATGAACGAAATTATCAAATTTTTTATATTAACGACACAATCTCGAAATCACGCTCCAAGACAAAGCAAAATTACGTGCAACATCGTCCTGTGAAAGGCCAACCTCAATGATATTCACAACACTTACCATTTGAATATGTATTAAATACACACGCTCCATGAGTATCATTGCGTTTAATAATATTTTGTAATAATAATTAATCGTACGAATTTGAGGCAAGTTTACTTTGCCTTAATAAATTAGCACATTATTAACAAATTAGTTTTTATGTCATACTTTGTTTTGTAGAGAACAAGTTTTTAAATCGATATTGGCTCCGTGCGTGACTGACGCGACACCTACCGCATTTATCTGACAATTTTGGAGTCCCAATTTTCAGGTTAAACATATGACATATGTTTGACATTGTTAAATACATGCGAAATTGACAATTATTAATAAATTAGTTTTTACCTATATTTTTTCAGTTTATGTACAAAATAAATGTAGGAATAAAAACTGGGTTTCTCAAAATTCATCATAATATATCTTTTCAACTCCAAACGGAAAAGAAAGGGAAAAATCTAGTACTGGCAAATCAAATTTTTCACGCAAAAGAGCATATAATTAAAAACAATAATGGTAAATGTTATGATATAAAAGCTAAAGTCATCTGCAGTTAGCTTGAAGCCTTATGAAATATCATTCAAGGTAAACTATTTAAATTTTTCCTATTTCAATTGCATAAAAATGAAATTATGTGATATTTACTTTTTCATATTAATAGCACGAATTTATCTTTTTTTTTTCTCTAATTTATAAGTAATCTTTGGGAACCTATAAAAACTACACTCACTGTTTTTGCTATTATTAGCACAATTAAATACGCAACATGTATTTGCACACATTTTTGATAAAATTTATGCGTAAAAATATTTTGTCCAACATTCCAATTTTGCCATATTTCGCCGCTACGCACGCTGGCATCGTTTCAATATATCCCTACCATGGTCACGCACGGAGCGAATTGACAAAAAAGTACTCAAGTTTTTATTGAAGATAGTGGAATATTATTGGTGTTCATATATATTTTGTTGTATGTACTTGTAACTATGTTACTATAGACTCATACAAATAATCAATTTTGTAATGTTCAATAAATTAACTTTTTATTTTTCAAGAGCTCTATATTTCATATAAAATTTTATACATTATATTCTGAATCAATGGCATACCTTCATGTCAAAGTGACTAAGCTGTATGTATTATTTTTTAATATAAAATAAGGATTTCTTCCATCGAATATAATATATATTATAATAGAGAATAAAATGTTATTAATATATTTTATTTTCGAATATATTCTTTATCCTTTATCGTCCTCACTATTTACAGTTTTACAAGCATTGTATCTTTTTTGGCAAAAACGAGTTTTTGTACTCTAACATGTGCCGTTTGTCTCTAAAACTCTCCAGCGATAAAAATATACGTTTTTTGTGTGTTTTTGTGCTCTTTCGAAAAACGTTAGAAATCCGGAATGCTGAAGCAAGCCCGACTGAAAGAATTACACGAATATTTGATAGAGTTCTACTGTTACTTTAGCGCCAATCTATTTTTTTACACAATAAAATGTAAAATACATATTATTGTATAATATAGGTGATTCTATAATATGATTGTTAATAAAATATAAAAAGCTACTTTTACAAAAGCTTTTACAAAAACAGTAATGATCTACATCTAAGTAGGGTTTGATTAGTTTTATTTACTGCTTTATACGCTTTATTACTCTTTTGTGACAGCTTTCGTTAAAGCTAAAGCAACAATTGTATACTTACACGATACATAAAATGTCTACAGCCGTTTTAGGCTTTTAGCTAAATGTTATCTTTCTCCAATCTCGTATGTCCTTAAACTTACCTTTACTGTAATTTGCCCTTCTTTTAAATTATCCCTAATAACATTTGACCAAATTGTTTTGGGCCTTTCTTTTCTTTGTTTTAGGTGAGGTTATGTTAATTTTTAACTTTTTGATCTCACTTTTGATATCGTTATTATTTAGACAAATCTGTTTAAGCCCTTTAATACTTGTTTTATTGGTTCCTTTGAGGTTGGTCTTTCATCATTAATGGTCATCTGGTTTACTCATTTTAACTGGATAAAGAGGTTTGTACTGACCCTGTTTCTGTTTATGACATATATTCTTTAATATCCAATATTTTTTAGTTAGAGGAGGCGCCGATATTCAGTCCACTTTAACAGTTCACAGATTTACAGCTAGCTGTTAGCTCTTCAAGCTCTTAAACCAAGTTTTAAAACTTATCCTAACTTTTTTTTTATTTTGCTGATTTATCAGTAACAGCACAAATACATACTTTTAGTGAAAATAGTTGTTATAAATAGTGGCTATGTATGTAAAAATACCTTGTCTTAACACTATTTTGCACAGTTTTTATGATGGATTTCACTTTTAATGTTATTCGTGTTATACTTGCAGTCTCCTGTGACCCGTAGTGTTATGAGGGACAAACAAGTTCATAGTTTGATATTTTGGTGACCATTGCTGTTACTTTCTCCAGTAGCTTAACTATGTCTCTTTATTCTTAAAATTTTTTTCTGATTTTTTCCCAAGTATTTCAATAGCAGTATCCTTAATAATACGAACAATATTCCTTAGATTCTATTAGAACCTCTCATAATTCAGCACATTTTTTCTACTATTTTCGCCCTGAAAAGACTTCTTTCTCATCTTTTAACATTTACCACTTAATTTGTTGTGGTTGTCTCCGATATTTTGGTTTAGTTTTGCTTTTCAGTTCAATGGCCAGCACTACAACCTATGTTGTTGGCTCAGATTATCACTTAATAATATCTTATGTTATATATATATATATATATATATATATATATATATATATATATATATCTTATTCTTCTTAGAGTGACATATCCCTACGGAACGTCGGCGACTACCATGCTTATATTATTATTATACTGATCTCGGTCTTGCGCTACGTGTAGCAATTGGTCTGCTGTCAAACCTGTCCACTGCCGCAAATTCCTCAACCAAGAGAGTTTTCTTCCGTCCTATCCATTTCTTTCCTTCGATTTTACAGTTGAGAATTAGCCGAAGGAACTCATATCTTGGTCCTCTGATTATTTATGTCCAATATATAAATTATATATATATATATAAATATATATATATATATATATATATATATATATATATATATATATATATAATATATTTATATATATATATATATATATGCGTATATTTGTATTTCTGGGCATGAAGTAATCTACTTCGAAGGGGTTTTGGCCACTTTTGTATGTTATAAGTAGACTTTCCCTTTTTTCAAAGGATCTGTTAATGAATAATTGCAGTATTTAATACTGTTGCATAATTTCAGACGATCATCTCCATCTTCATTTCAAGTTCCAAAGAGTTTTTCACGTATGGCTTCATAATATATACTCTGGTGGATTTATTGACATATGCAATAAAATTACCTCCTATCTAAACCTTTAACTTTTAAACTGTAATTCTTCACAATATTTGAGATTTTAAAATATAAGTTTTAAATATATTTATAGTGATGCTTTTTGTGGTTTTTGTAAAATATTGTAAATAACGATATATTATTGTATCAGTAAACTCTCGTTAAATTGTACATGGAACAAAGAAAATCCAACTGTTATTCTGACATCCGTTTCAAGCGGGCATTTCCATCTTTAGCTTTAGGGCAAAAACTGAAAACACTGTTGACTTTTACAACAAAAAGCTACACGTTTCGTGATGACGGACCTAAATCTTGTACAAGGGTTAATCATCTTGATGGGAAATGGCGGATTCCGACATTTGACATATCGTAGGCGTGCGGCACAGCATTTATTTCATTTGGATTTACATTTTGAGATAGTCATTTAGAGTATTCTCGTAATTCTGAGGTTTAAGCAGTTTATACTTAGGATTAAGTTCGGACACAAAACGTTTTTTCAGCTTCACTATCATCTAAAAATCCTCTAATATTCGAAATGTACATGTACAATACAAGTCTAGAATATGACAATTTCAAAAAATTTTAAATCATAATACAAGTCTATAAAAAATTAAAAATATTTAACCTATTGATAATAATTTTAATTGTAATGTAAATTGTTTTCTCTTAATACTTTTATTTCGGATAGGTGGCGCCGTTTCTTTGGTAACAAGAAATAACGAAGTGTTAAAAAATGAATTTTTACAACTTGAATTTAAGAGTATATAGGGTTTTCTTAAAGTTAAGTGGGATACCGATTTCATTACATTTCATTTTCCATAATTTTAATACTTTTTCCAGGCATGTGCTGAAAAGTGGGGGCGTAGTTACTGTAATTGCTAATAGCTATTCCCTATTTTTATTCAGGCTTGCTTGTTACAGTTCTTTAATTGTGTTAATATTATCTGTGTTTATATTGCTTAACTTCAAACCTTTTACAAGACGTGTGGGGGGTCAGTATAGTATGCTTTCTTCAGTTCGTCATGTAGTAGTTATACATCTTAGTTCATAACGGTCTACTTTTCGATCATGGAAACATATAACATGTTAGAGAACAATATAAATAAAATTTAAAAACTAAGTAGGTAATTATGTACTAATTAATTGCATTAAAAGTAGTTAAAAAGTATAATACTATTTCTTACAATTATGCAAACAATAATTGACCCAGTTTAAATACAAACTTATAGCATCTGTCTTTGTACATATATTTTAAATTACTAGTTTAATTGGAAATAAGCCACAAAAATAACTTAATTAACGTTTTAATTTTCACTTCAGAAATCGTTCTCAAAATACAAAACATTAATAAGATAAACAAACTTTGGTTTTTGTTACTTAGTGAAAACATTTTTCAATAATTTAATTTTATCTGACTCGTTGACATTGACAATTCAGACATATATCACACATTTTAAAGTAGAGGTTTTTAAAATGGTAGTGCCAATATTGCCGAGTTGCGTTCCTGGGATAACTCTTTGCAACAAGAAGTTAAAATTCTGTGCAAAAATGAACAGCAAGAACGTCGGCTTCCTCAGTAAGTTCCTGATAACAATTGATTTTCTAATAATAATTAAAATTTTTGAAACAAATCTTGTTTTATGTTACCTTTAATATTTTAAGAACCTGATCTAATTTCTTGTATTAAGGCTACGCTTTCTACCAAGGACGACTTTGATTATCCAAATTGAGTAATGGTTTTTTAAAGAAAACCAAAATTTGATTCAATTGATGAAAGTGGCTGCGAAAAAACGTTGGTTTTACAAATTTGCTTAGCATCTAGCAGAAATTTTGAACTCTTATCTGTTAAAGCGTCAATTATATTTTTTTAATCTACGAAAATACTATGAATAGAAGAAGCGGCTAGAAACCAAGTTCCAAATTCAAGTGAAATATTTGGAAGCATTTCTTTATAGAGTTAAATTTTTATAGGAGATTTAACTTACCTATACTTTTCTAAGCTCATTATGAGGGAGTTTACAAAGGGACATTGTTTTCATATTTCTTTCGCAACTCTGTTTATTCCATGTGCTAAAGAATGTGTATTCCATGTGTAACGTGTATTTAATTGGTATAAAATATTTTTAAATTGTGTGCTGGCTTGACCATATATGATGCACCATCGGATAAAAATGCAATGATTTATATTTCTTCTTGTCCAAAACGTGATATTGTTGCAGAGTTAGCTTTTCTAATTGCATGCATAACATTAAACAGGATATTGGAAGGATCTGATCGCTTAGAACGCCAATCTATAAATGAGCGATACATTTTTCGTACTCAAAACACACAAGTACTTGTCCTTTGACTCAAAATATTCAATTTACAATATATTCTTACAAAAAAAGTTAGGATTTAACTGAAGAAAAGGTTTGTTTCCTTCTGTCGAACTTGACCAAAAAGACATAGAAACCGAATCTTGATATTTTTTTTCAGACTTAGTTTTGTCTCTTTTGACTAAATATTACGCAGTTATGACATGATCTATCTAAAATTTCTTTTTGCATGAAATCTGTAGTAGATTCTTTAATATAAATAAATAAACTTTGAGTCGGTTTCTTTTAACTCTGAAACTAAAGGCATCAATAACAGAAATTACATTCGAGTAACTGCACAAATATTTCATGGCAATCACTGATATTTTAGCAATAGTTAAAATATCTATTTTTTAATAAAATATACATACATAAATAGGTATTGGTATTATATTACTATTTAAGTATAATATTTCCGTTTTATTAACGGTAATTTATGTAATTAATAAAATATTTTAAATAACATAAAATCACTTATTAACATAAATGCAGTAAAGTATTGAATATTTAGTACTTACTTTGCAGCTAGTACCAATATTAATCTTAAACTATAAAAACAACAAACTTTGTCCATATCCATAGATAGCTCTTTGGCACCAGTAATTTTTTGTATTTCATAATCAATCAATAAACAAATTAAACAAGCTCGACAGACGATTCTTAGGTTTTTAAAACAAAATAAAGACACAAGAATAAAATGATCTTCAAGAGACAATTCTATCCATACTCCACGCAAAAAACTCTTGAAACAACCTTTTGTTACGGGAATAAAATCGGTTACCTGCTACAATAATATCAATAATATTAGATAGTATTTTTTATACGTTAATTTTGTTAAATATTTTTTTTTTATTTAATAATAAAAAAATATTTTTAGAAAATTTTGATTTTTATCACAAACCATTTAAAAATGGTTTAAACATAAATTTTACACAAATAATAATTTAAACAAAATATCAGACATTAAAAATCTAAGCAAAATTTATAATTGTATCATTTCTCTTTAATTAATTTAAAAAACCAATAAATTATGACATTTTTAATATAATTTTCCATATACTTTTTCAGGTATTTGTGAATAATAAATAAATCTTCTTTAATATTAATAAATAAAAAAGAATATTAAACAAAATTTAAATTTTGGCAATATAATTATTAAAAATAAATTAAAATACAAATTGTAAGTTGGCATTCATGACATTGAGGGTTATTTGTAATTTTATTGGTTGCTATTCTAATTTATTTTTAATTTATCAAAATTGAATTGTTTTGGTTTAAATAATTTTTTTTAATTATATTTTTAAAAGAAAGAGAAACATTTATTAAAAAATTCGTTTTCTTGTAGATGTGTTTTTAAAATATGTGTAGCAGCATAATTTTAGTATTTAACCTGATTTTATTTGGTGAGTTATTACTTTTTTTTGTAATTATTTGTTCCACTTTATAAAATATTTGGTAATATTTTAGCTTTTAAATATAATTCTAAACATAATTGAAAGCTTGAGTATAAAGAAAAGTTAACTAATAGAGTCCATTAATTTTCAAATTCCAATTCTTTATATATATATATATATATATATATATATATAGATATATATATATATATATATATATATATATATATAAGAGTAAGGATTAGAACATATTTATATTAATATTTTTTGTAATATATTAGCAGCATTTTTATATACCAAACTAATTTTATTTGGTGAGGGTTTTTACAATTTTTTTTATTTCTAGTTCAACTTTGTAAGATATTGTGTATTTTTTAGCATCTCTTGATAATAATTGTAAACACAATTAAAAGCTAGAGTAAAAAATAGTTAACAAATAGCCCCTTTTATTGACTCCAACACAAGTTATATTATTTTACAGCGACAATATAATACTACACTATGTGCCACCCAAATTATTAAAATGAAAAATCTTGATAATAACTCAAGTCGAAATCTCAACTGCAACGATGCTTGTTTATTTGTATAGACCTACAATATGTCATATCTAGTTAAAAAAAGAAATTACAGTCATTAAAATTAGTAGGCATTTATTATCAACACTTAAACGACTATGAAAATCATACTTTGCTGTTTTGTTAAATACATTACTGAAAAGATATATACTTCCATTTGTCTTTTTGGCTAAGTAAAATGCATTGGCATTGAGTCAAAAACCGTTGGTACCAGCCATAATTACGTTTATTACAAGACATACTATATGTTCGCATGTTGAATTTCTAATCGTGTTGTCATCTGCTTTTCGCAATGTATCATAGTCAAAACAAGATTAAGGAATTTATTTTCAAACGTTTTCGTTTGTTTGTTGTTGCATTAGGCGCAACTATTGATGAGCCCTTTGAAAAATAGGTTTATGTATAAATTTGCATCAAATTTATTTAGTGAAAGACAAAACTAATTTTAACCGTCTAATATATACTTATTTTGATTAACTTCACTTATTCGATTCAGTGGTATAATATTGTTGCCTCCATTTTTTTATTTTTTTTTTGTTTTATGTACAATTTTTTTAATCTAGTGCCATTAGACTTTTTTATTATGATCATTCAAATCGACGATTCGTTCACTTAATCGAAAATATTTTTATGTTATTGCATGGTTTCTGTATAATGTAGATAATGTCATGGTCAATGTATCTTATAAAAAGTATAGGCCTCCTAGTGGCGAAATACGGTCAATAATACATTAGTTGACAGAGCAGTTCCTATAATACTGATGTTAGTTTGTAAATGAAAATTCGAGCAAGAGTAATACAATACTTTGGTTAACTTAATAGTATTGGTAAAATCGTAAACTGAAAATATTTTTAGGCATACTTAAACATGAAAATTCTGCAACATAGCAAAAATTATACTGAAATGATTGCATCTCTCGAGGAAAACTTTTTCAAAATCAAACAGAGCCGTAGTTTGAATTTCCAAGTAAGGACTAGTTAAGGGTTAAATTAGAAACTAATAAAATAGAAAAAAGATTGATTGATTTCTTGCCTTCAGGAGTGAATGATTTAATTTGTGCTGTGCGATAAACAGGAACAATAGAAATGGCGATAGTATAATACATATGTACAATAAGAATATAACCACAAAGTAGTGAAATTTGTAAGAACGAGTAATATAACAGTATTAGTAAAACTTGTATTTTAAAAAAAAAAACGGTAGAGTCTTATGTAAGCGTGTGTGTGCTGCTCAATTTCTTCTTTCTTCAAGTCTGAATGAAAGTAAAAAAAAAACTTGGTATGATCTATACGAAAACAGAGATATTTCATTAAAGTGGAGGAATTCTATCAAATTTATGGACAATTGAATCATTTGACAAGAAAATGAGGACATATGGAGAACTAAGTTTGGAACTAGAGAAGATACTGGAGAGTGTATATTGGAATTAGCACCAGATATAGCGATTAATAATAATAAATGGCTGCAGTACAACCGGTTTAAAACACATGGTATTCAAAAAACTAAAATAAAAAGGACCAATATAATAGTATGTAAAAGTATGATGAACATTAACGTAAGAAGCAAAAAAATCAAATATCCGGGAGGATAAAACAATCAAAGGGTTAATATTAAAAGATGAGAAAACACGTACATTTTGGCAAAAATAGCAGAAACATATGGGATGGTATATAAAATAACAGAATTTTGAAAAATATGGCCAGCATAATTAGAGATTTAATGCTGGGTACAGTTTTAATAATATGAAGACTATAAGAGCACAACACAACAGCAGCAAAATATGCACCTTTGTATTCTATCTTTTAATAATATAACGATTATTATACTTTGCAGATGACCAGATACTACTTACGCAAGAATATGAGAATGTTGAATATAAGATGAAAAAACTAACAGAATACAGAAAGTGTAAATTGGAGCAAAACATTGCCAAACGGAGCATCTGTTTATCGGCGAACAACAAAGTATGGTACTTAAGGAATATCAACAATAAATGTACGAAATACAAATATCTCGTCATATATATGACGAATGATAGGAAAATAGATAAAGCTATTAAACGCAGAAGTAATTAGGGAAGAAAACGAATAAGTCTCTTGTTTTGATTCAACATCATGGTGATAGATCCAAGTCTTATCCAGAGAGGTGAATTGATGCGCAGAATATACTTAATTTTTTCAAAAATGCTTTAAATGTTGCTGAGAAATCAAGAAAATAATATTGGATTTCGCCATCTAAGCGAAAAAGAAACGAGAAAGACTGAAAAACAGAGTTTAATGAAGTCCAAAATGCAATTTCAGAGAGAGTTACGAGACTAAACAAGTCTATACCAAAAAAAGACAAAAATAAATTGATGTTTCACTTTAGCCAAGCGTCAATTACCATCTTATATACTGTTAGTGCTTATGGTTCGTACCTACCCTCAATGATCATTTATCACAAGAAACGGTTTTGTCCACATTTAGAGAGAGATGGTTCAATATGATGTATATATGCATGTTCAGACAACGGATGGTCAAACGGTTTATTGTTCTTGAAATTAATAAAGCATTTTCACAACTACGTTAAATTTACTGAGGCCTATTCAGTTTTGCTGGTATTGGACATTCATTGGAACCATACATGATGGGATATTTATAGATTCTGCAAAGAATATTACATTGCGCTTTTCACACCTTCTCACTCCTCCATACGTCAAGATATCTTTAAACCCTAGATTTGACATTTTTCAAGCCTCTTAAAAAAGCTCTTTTTATCATTTACGATTCTCAAATGATTTTGAATGCAGATGTCAAGACCACGGTGTACGACCTGGCTCGCTTGTTTAATCAAGATTACAAAAAGTTATCAACGATAAAAACAGAATATTATGCTTTAGATCAACCGAATTATTTCTTCTTAACCCTACTAACATTTCGGAGAAAGACTTAGTTACTGCACCAGTTAAACAGTTAAGAGAGCTTTTGCTTAGAGGTTAAACGTGGAGAAAATAAAAACATTTCTTAATCAACATCCAGAACTACTGTGAAGTAGACACCATCAACATTAAGAGCTACTGGGGACCAGTCACCATCGACATTAAAAGCAACTGCGTAACGAATACCGTCTACATCAAAAACTTCTGCGGTGCAGAGATCATCAACATCCACAGCCAAACTTGGCCCTTAAGCTTCATATTTAGGGGTCGTTAAAGTATTATATGTAGTTTCTATCTCAAAAAAACTATTAAGACAGTCTAGTAATAATAATAAGAAAGAATAATCAGAAATTTGGACTACTACATTAGTGACGGATATTCTGGACAAAAAAACTGGGCGAGATGCGAAAATTAAGAAGTGAGCGAGGAGAGACTAGAATTGGGATATAAGGGTTAAAAACTTAAAACAAAAGCTAAAGTTACTAAGAATAATAATACTAAAGAAAAGAAAAGATGTATTAAAGATGAAGATTATTTTTAGTCATCCCTAGAAATTTCGATGTAAGATAGTAGTAGGGATTCGGATCTGTGTTAAATTGATAAATATTACAATTTCTCATGTGGCCAATGAAGTATGCATTGTACGCAATGAATTTAAAAAAAAACGAACTGTGGTATCGCTGTATTGGGTGTGAAATATGGACACATGCAGCTTGTACTGGTCAGCTAAACGTTTAAAAATGACACTTATTTTAATACGATATTTAAAAAACCAGAGAAGTATATCGATAATCTGTTAAATTAAAGTTTAATAAAAATATTTTGAGTTATATGTTTTATTAATTTTCCAGCTGAAATAAGATGCATGATATTGCCCGATATCTAAGCGATATTAACTTACAGGGTGGAGCCGTCTTCCTTCTTTCATCCAACGTCTCCAGTCCTTCCTGTTCTGTCATTCTCCATCTCTAAAGTCTCGTCTTTCCATGGCCTCGTCCGCTTCATCACTCCTTGATCTTCGGGGTCTACCTTTTTTCCTCCTTCCTATTAGGCTCCAATCCGAAATCTTTGCTATCTACCTTGTATGATCTGTTCTTCTCATATGTCCATACCAAATTAAACGTTTTTTTATTCGATATAACTAACTATGTCTTGTTCTACTGCCATTCTTCGTTTTTTTCTCCTCATTTCTGACGCGATCTATTTTTATCACTCTGCTGATTTTTCTCCTTAACTCCATTTCAGTTGCTGTGATTTTTGACCTGTTTAGTTTATTTATTACTTAATTCTCTGCTCTATAGGTCATTTTTTGTATTTCTGGTAATCTCTCTATCCCACAGTACCCCGTTCGTTTGTTTACATGTTCTTGTCTGTGCTAATCTTCTGGTTATCTCTTGCTCAGTGGTTCCATTATTTGAGAGTATGAATCCTAAATATTTGAATTTTTCACTGCCGTTTATTTCCCTATCATCGTCCATTTACAAGTTTCTCACTGGGTTTTGCTTTGTTGTTAAATATTCGGTCTTTTCTAGGTTTATTTTTAGTTCATTTTTTGTGTATTCCTTTTCTAATTTTCGGAGCATATATCACAGATCTTCTTCATCTTGAGCCGTTACCACTTGGTCATCTGCAAAGCTTAATGTGTACAAGAAGTTGTACCGGATTGGTATTCCCATCACTTTACATTTCCTTTTTCATGGTTTTAATATTTGTTCGAGGAATATTTGGAACAGTTTTTGAGATGTAGAGCATCCCTGCAATAAGCCTTTTGTGGTCTTAAATGTGTACTGGTCTGTTTTTTGCCATTTTTTTTTCAATTAATTGTTGGAATGTATATATGTAGTCTATGCAAGATCTTCCTGCCGTGAACCCCGCCTGATCTTCAACGATTTTATTTGAGATAGATTTTTCCAGTTTTTCTTTCAGTATTTTTCCATATAACCTGCCCGTACATGCTACTACACTGACGTCTCTGTAGTTCTCACATTTCTTCTTATATCCCTTTTTATGTATCGAGGTTATATATGCTTTGGAGCAATAACTCGAAAATCACGCGTTCTGTATTTATACAGTAGTTTGGTAATAAGTATAGGTATATATATATTTTTTAATTCTTAAACTGAACATATTTGTGCACAGTTTACCAATTTGTCAACTGTTTATGGTTTAAAATTTAAATTTCTTGAATGTTTCTGCTTGGCCGCGCGATATTATTCCTCCTACATCTAATTGTCTTAATACATTGTTACTGTAATTAAAATTCGATACACCATATTTTGACGTCACTGCACAGTATAATTGGCGCCACTTATTGGTCAGAAGTAGTAACATAAACTTAGTAAAGCATACTAACATGATACTTATATGATTAGGTGTAGTTATAATACTTTCTATTTTTAAAGTTTTAGGTTTTTTGACACTTAATGCATGGTCTCCATTTACGAATGGTCGTCCATTACGAACGGTTTTCTAGTTTCTTAATTTGCAAAATTTTCTTTCATTCAAAATTAAATATAAAATGTTTTACTAGGTAAACATAATATAAAAAAATCGTATACAATTAGTAAACAAAATAAACTTCATTGGCAAAATTGTTATTTGAATTCAAGATTAAAAAAAAACTAAATAAAAGGTTATGTAAGTTGCCTGTAACCTGTCACTATTAATAAAATTGTATTGGTAGAATGTATTTTTTAAATATAGTTTGATTTAGTATCTCTTTATTATAGCTTAAAAGTTCTAATTTATAACTTCCACTTTATAAGTTCCGATTTGGGTTAATCTTAAAGGTGATCAACTTATTTTCGAGATTAATGTATTTCATCGCATTTTAAACGTTCAGGAAGCAACAACTATGACAACGTTCTTGATCTTAGTGTGTTCTGCCGAATTCCACTCACCCATTCAACGTCTAAAAATATTACAAAATCATAAAATGGAAGCGACACTCAGTAGAAAAAACTCGATTATAACATCTGGAGTCAGCGTGTACCTGCATTTTATCAGCTAAAATAAACAAACTTATCTGAAAATATCGAAGCTGTGACGTAGATAGTGTAAACCTAAATGAGAGTATGTATTTTTATCTCATAGCCTACCAAATATAATATGTGTTAAGTTGTGAATCGTTAAAGGAATATTAAGAATAATTCATAGAAATGTAAAAAAGGGTGTGCCAAATTAAAACAATGGCCTGTAGTGTTTATCAAATTTTAAATTGTGTGATAATAATTTTAGTAATGAATAGATTAAACATTGCCATTTTATTACAGATATTTAAATTTTAAGCGAAACATTTCCATATTATATTACATTTACTTCTGTTTTAAACTGACATGGCATTTTATTTCTTCTGTATTTTTATATATTAACATATGTACATCGGTCTACTAACAGGATAGCTATTTTAAACTATTTCGTTACATATTTTATTTTTTTTAAACCTTTTGTATAAGATAAAGTTCCCCTCCTGTTGAACCATACGCCTTTAGATGGATGCTTAATGATGATCAATGATTAACAGAAATTTTAATTCCTTGAATTGTTTGTCATCAGTTCATCTGGTTTGAGGTTGCTTGCTCTTAGGGGCCCTTCAATGGTTGTCTTCCATTCTTCAATGTCTCTCTATGTCCTGTCCAGGTCCATTTTAACATGGCAATATTTTGGATTACATCTGTAACTTTTGTTCGTGTTCTTCTTATTTCTTAGTGCTTATGAACTGGTTGAGCTTAATGTTGAACATTTTTCATCCATAGCTCTTTAAATGACTTGGAGTTTGTGGAGTATGTTGTTAAGTCCAGCTTTTAAATCCATATGTCAGAACGGACAATAAGTACTGATCGAAAGTTTTTGACTCTGAAGTATTTGGTAAGTTTGTTATAAATACTGTTTGTAATCTTTCGATTTGATCCTATGCTGAGGAAAATCTTTTATTTATGATCCGCATGGAAACTAAATTCCTGTAGTTAGCTGTATACCACGTAACACAAAAAATTTAATTAAAAAAGTTCCTTTAAAAAAGGTATAATAATAAAAACCCTCTCGGGCTACATCACAGATCATTTTCGGAAAAACTATTCCACCATCGGTACTATCCGGTTGTACCATATTAAACAAACTAACTAAAATTCTAAAATGCTTAAATATATAAATGCTATATAATAAGATAAAAATACTTTAAATATATTTAGATCGACATTAACGGGCTGACTGCCTGGCGGTTCTCAGATCAGATCAGAATATGCCTTTACTGTAACGACTGAAAAAGACAAGTGTACCGAAGACGAGGAGACTAATTTGCAGAATGTTGCATTGAAGAGCCTAGTGCTGATGGAGGTGGTTTCTGCATCATTTGGGGTGCAATTTTTATAGGGGCACAAACCGACCTTGTTTTCATTCGTAGCGGTAACCGTTATCACATCACCAGCGAGGATGTTTACTATATTGAAGACGAATTTTTTTATACACGACAATGCAAGGCCTCATACCTCAACAATCGTGCACGATAACATTACCGAAGTCGGTTTTCGTTCCGTGTAATGGTCAGCGTGCTGTCCAGATCTTAATCCCATAGAAAATTTATGGAGTGAGCTAAAACAAAGAATTCAAGCTAGACTTCATACCCCAAACTCGATTTCAGAGCTTATTGCCGCAGTAGAAGAAGAGTGCCTTAACATCCAACAAGAAACAATAGCGAACTCGATTAGATCTATGCCTGATCGTATGGCAGAAGTTAATAATGCAAGAGGAGGAGGACATGCCCATTATTAAAACATTAGCTGTTAAATTTTTAATTGCCAAATACACTTATGTGTTAGCAATAAATAAAGTTAATTTGCTTTATGCACTAATTTTACAATAACACAAGTAGTCAAAATAAACTTCCATAAGTGTATACCTATGTAAAAGCATATTAAAATAAACAGTGTATTTTTTTGATCCGAGTAATAGTTCCTAAAAAAGACATAGTTTAAGTCAAAAGTTTAAATTGCGCCAGTTTCTATGCAGGCAAGGTTATACATATTCTCTTTATGCATAAGTGATATTAGTAGATTTTAAAGGCTTGATTAATTAAAGACAAATTATTGTTTATTTAAGCATAAGTCGTATGTATCCACTAAATAAAAAGTACAAGTATATTATCCTGAGGCACACTAGATATGATTGGGTATGCTATGTAGTTTTCTCGATAGAGTACTAGATACCGCCCTTGTATAACCTATGAGCAGAGCAGTTTATACACATCTAGTAGTTTTATTGAGGGACGGTTGAACTGCAGTATAGTATTGTTTTTATTGATCTCGAAGCTCTGTTTTTACTATATTGTAATATGCTTTTACGAAAAAAACATTGATGGTGAGGAATTAGCTTCTGTTTGTTAATCGTTAGCTTAATATTCGTGTTCGAGAAATTTCTTAAAATACTAAGATTAGAATTCAATCCAAACTAATCGACAGACATAAGTTGACATCTTCCTTCTATTAACCAAGTTTTTATGAGTAAAATTTAAAAAATGAGTAAAATCCCTGAGTTAAGGGACAAATAACTGGTATGAAATTAAAGTTATATTAACTACTCTGTAACAATCATGAATTACTTTTCTGAGATAATTACTTGTTTGTTAATGACCTTCTATTATTATTGTCGATTTTTGCAGAGAATAACTCATATCTTTTTGGAGATATATATTTTTTAGATTATTTCGGATTCAGTTGTTTTTTGTTTCTGCTTTTCAGAAATTGTTTAGTTTATTATTAATTCATTTTTAGTTTTTGGTGTTTGTTTGAGTGGATTTATGTAGTGAACCTCGGAAAACTTTTTTGGATGATGCTAGAAAGGTCACCAATGCAGACACTGCGGACGGCAGCCATGGTTGGTGGAGAGCGAGTCGTGGGTTCGAAACTAGCTTTTGGAACCGGGAATGGGTCCAATGGACGAAATAAGTAAAGATAAGACAAGATAAGATATATCAGAAAAGATACCGTAATAAACAAAAAGATAAATGGGTAAAATTACCAAAGATACGATAAGATAGAAACAGGGCGCCACTCAATTTGTTGGGGTTTAAGGAGAAAATTAAGAAACCTTAGAAAAGAAAAAGGTAAGGAAAGACATTTAGGTTCAGAGATCAAACCCAAGAAAATATATCAACAGTTAATTATTAAATAAATTTGGTCAACCCACTATATAAACCAATAATAAATATATTAGGTATTACACTTACTTATCTACGAAACTTAATCAGCCTGATCTTTCTCCTGGTCAAAAGTATAGTAATAATTAAAGAAAAAAGCAAATATTCAAAGTTATTATTTTATCAGGAAACTTATTAGGAGTCGACAAATAAACTGCGTACATTAAACAAAAAGAATATATTCAACAACAAAATAATATCGGTAGCTGAATGTACACACAAGATAAAAATATACCATCAACTATAAAATGGTGGTATACATATAAAAATAAGCAGTAATATGAATAATAAGTACCTTTACAAATACACACAATAATAATGCACAGATTCAATTATCATCGAAGAGAGTCTAATGGTGGGTAAGAAAAAAAATTCAACCAAAGTCTCTCTTTACTATTTAATTAGCATATCTCGAGATATTGGGTATAGTAAATAAAAAAATGAATAACAATTATAGCAAATAACAAAAATTACTCAAATCTAAATTTACAAGAATACAAAAAAGGTTAAAGAAACAAAAATTTGACTAACCCGCACTGGTCGTAGTAATTATCTATCTCGCACTGTTGTTTAATGATTGAGAACTATATATATATATATATATATATATATATATATATATATATATATATATATATATATATATATATATATATCCGGTTTTTTTAGGCGTTACGCCCGTCCGGTAGGGATCTATGGAGGAGTATCACCGAGCCGCAAGCCCTTATCTCTTGCCGTACTGCTCCACCATAGGCCGATCAGATCCCAGCATATCCTAGTCTAAGCCGCAGATTCATCTAGAATTTTAAACTGCTGCGTTAGACTTTTTGTTTTCCGTACACCGAGCTGGGGCTCGACCCACATCCACTGAACCATTCGACAGTGAAGCGAATGAGAGGCAGCCGCACAGCCCGCTGAGCTATCTGACCGACATGATTGAGAACTAAATGTTCGTAATTATTATTTATTGAAATTTATTAGTAGGTGATGAAAAGTTCGTAAGAAAATATAAAATGTTCTTTAAATTAAATGCAAAATTCAGTAGTTACTTTGAACTACAGGTGAAGAAATGGATGACTTTAGATTCGTCCAGATAATGGAAGATGATATGATACCATACCATATTATTTGCCCAGATAATTGAAGATAAGATAGAATATAAGATAAGAACCTGGAAAAGGATTAACTAAGAATTAGCCAAATCGGCGTCTTTAAATAAATAAGATAGTTTTCCAATAAAAATTCCTAATCGTGATCACGATCATCGGAGTATCAACCAGATGGGTAAAGGTAATTAAAATTAATTTAATATATTAATTATAAACAAAATGTTACAACGTTCTCCAGTATTTTTGTATTATTACACTATTTCTTGGTAGTCTTTCTATTATTTTATTTTGTTTAACTCCTGTACATATGTCGAACAGTTGTGATATTTATCCCTTGATTTTCACCTTAAATTGTGTGTTTTTTAGTATTTGGTCCATAAGTTTTCTTGGTTCGGTCTGAATTTGGCTTGGTATTCGGGTAATTTGAGCTCTATTTTTTTGTGTTCTTTTTCGTAGGTAGGCAGATGGAATTTTTATGTTACTGCAAAAACAGAAATTGTTCTGTAGTAAATCACAGCGGTTTTGTAATCCTTTTTACGCAATAGGTAGATCAACGTAGTTTTTTTAGTTATCTGGGATTTTTTATGTCCTCCATATTTCTTTTATAATTTTTGTTTGCTTCGAATGATTTTTGTCTTAAATGTGTTAAGAATTCGGTCACTATCCCGTGCTCTCCTCTCAGTGTCAGTCACTATTTAGCCAGTTTATTAAAAGAAACAGCTTTAATTTCTATCTAAGTTTATTTTATACTAAGTTTATGGTTACGTGTGTACTTCGACTTCAAAAGTTTTTAATTATTATCCTCCCAAAACTATATATATAAATATATATATATATATATATATATATATATATATATATATATATATATATATATACATATATATATAATATATATATATATATACATATATATACATATATATATATATATATATATATATATATATATATATACATATATATATATATATATATATATATATATATATATATATATATAGAATATATATTAGCTTTTACATATTTTAATGCTTTTGCTTAATTGCCTTGTATTTGTCTCTCAAAATTATTTCTTACAGATATCCTAATATAAGTTGTCTACTTTAACCCACATATTACTACTATTTTTTTATTTTATCTTTACTTAAAGCAAATATAAGGAAAAAAGGTATCTAATTTAACGACAAAAGTCCGCAACGAGATTGTTTTTCTTGATAAACAATTAAATGGTTCATACCATCATATTTTGAATGTAAGACCCTGTTGGAATTCCGTCCTTTTGGGCCCCGTTTGATATCATTTTTGTAGATTTCCAGAATGTTGCAAGTTATATGACTTCTAAATTCAAGCTGATCAAGGCTTCCTCCATCTCTTCGGTCCAATTGCCACGCGTTCTGAATAACCATGTCAGTTTCATGTACTATTAGCGGAAAGTACCATTTCTTCCTCTTATAGAGATCACGTTAAAACTAATGTTTTGGTCACAGCGGTCTACGCCACCCATAAAAGAATTATTTTGCTTTATCAAATTTGGTTGAGAAACCAAAATGTGTCTCTATGTTTTTATCTAATCTGTAACCGTAAGTTCTCCTTTCCTTTTTTGATAGCTGTTGGAGCGAATAGGGCGCATTTTAGTGTTCCATTGTTTCCTATTGTACCTGTACCAAAAATACCGAGTTTTTAACTCATTTAGTAGACGCATGGATAAGAAAAAGTTATCAAAAAAGGTAGATTCTCGTTTTTGGCCAGCGTGATTTAAGCACATCTGCATAAGACAAAAACAACCGACGAACCAAGACCCAAGTTTCTGTATGAGGCTGGTATTGACACTGAGTTGCCATGATACGGTGTAAACCATACAATATAACCTAGACGAAGAGTAACCATCCAAAGCTTATGACCCCAACCAATGGGTTTGTTTTGTATAAATTGTTTCGTAGGTTTTTTTTTTAAATATGGTACCATAGCTTCATCTAGGCTATTCTCTTGTTCAAAAGGTGTGTGATTTAAAAATAATTATTTAATGCATCATATAGTGACCGTATTTTAGCAAACTTTCTGTTGTGTCCAAACTATTATCATCATAGACATGAAGAATTTTCATTATATTGGAAAATCTATCTCTCGGTAGAGCTCCAGCGACTTCTGCATTCTGACTATCATCACGATTTTCCCAATACGTATATCTTTTTGGTAACACCACGTAGCCACTCAAAATAAGCACACCCACAAAACACCTAATTTCATTATCTGCAACCTCTCAAGTCAAGTTTTTTTTATACCGTGTATGTCTTAGTATATGTTGTTATCATATTGAATAGTTTGACGTCAAAAAATAGCCCGAAGAGCTGTAATGGTGTACAATATTGTTTAGGTCCAATTTCTGGTCTCCAGTAAACAACTTTAGGATGCTGGTACAGATCACCTATAACCCATTGTGCAGATCCTAGTTTTACGAGAATAATCGAAGGTTTTGTTTTCTCTTTGCGTAGTGTGTCAACAGGTACATCGTCATCTTCGAAATCCGACTCTTCTGAACTCTAATCTTGATTGTCGAAAATAACCTCTACGTTATTTCTCAGCTGGCTTTATAGTAAATAGTCTATCGTTGTGACATTCTAATCTCCTGAATCGCAATCTGTTATATTATCATTTGTATTGTCTGAAGGAAAAATAATTATACGATCAGGAGGCGTTGGAATCTCATATATCTCAAGTTCTGCAATTAACTCATTTAATTTTAACGGTTTACTAAAAAAATAACCAGTTTGTAATGCTTATGTCTTACTACTATTCTTGTCTTACTACTATCCTTTTAAAAGAACAAAACAAAAATGGCCGTACACAAGAAAGTAACAAAACACTCATAACAATATTTTCACTATAATTTTACGTAAGTACAGCAATGAGTAGCAAATCATGTAAAACGCCCACATTTGATTTGTAATTAAAAAAACTTACCTCCAATTAGCAACATCCATGTTTAATTAAAAACGAAATAAAACAATTTTATGCCGGTATGTAAACAAACTTTTAAAGCGAGCAACTGATGAAATATCTTGATCGATATATTTGACAGTAAACCCAACTGGCGCCATCTATCAACGGTTAGTTTAAGTTATTAATTTAAGGGAAATAGATCGATTGCCTTTTAGAAGGACAGTAGTAATATGTGGGTTAACCGTTTATTATTTTTCGTTGCTTATAAACCATTCTTGTTATTTGAATCAATTTTTAAAGACGAGATATTTAAATTTTTCTACTTGTTTTACTTTTACCAGCTGGCTAGTGTACCTACATAGAAAATATTTCTGTATACCAGAGGTAAAGGGCATTATATTAAATTTTGTCAATATTGGGATTATACTTCAGTTATAATGAACTTTTAATTCTCCACCTAGCAATATGTCCTAGGTATAAAGCCATATGTCCTACTTTATAAAATAACAAAGATAAACACTATAAAAAGTATCATGTCACATTTTGTTTAGAGGCAGACCGTACAATGCCTTGAACCACATATTGTAGAATAGTAATTGATTGTTTACATTTTCAATTTTGATTGGTTATATGCAGTAAGTAAGTGATTTTAATAAGTAAATACAACTGATTATGGAGTGCAAAAATCATTATCGTGTTGCCAAAATATTGAATTTAGCTTTAAAAGAACAAAATGAAAATAATACATGTAAGATGATATCGCTCATTTACCAGAACAACGTGATATCACAAAAAGTACAATTTTACAGGAGAGCATTTTTTAAGTTTCAAAAAATCATAAACTGGTAATGACTAAATTAATTTGCTTGAAATTGTAATTGGTGTATATTTTAACTATTAACTTTAAATAAAACCAGTCATTTATCTAGATTTTATCATTATACTTATAGAATTAAGACATACAAAAAAAAGAAACACATATATCACATTATTTCTGAAAATATAGAAAGAAAGTAATGCAATAAGTTAACTTGTAACATTGTAGATGATAAAATTTTCTGGTTTTTGGTAACTTAAATAAATAAAACAAGTGGTTTTTATTCAAATCTTTATTGGAAGTTATAAAATATCTTAAAATAAATTGTGATTAACGATCATTCATGAATATGCTTTGAACACCAGAAGTAAAAAAATGCTGTAAATAAACATTGAGTAAAAATATTAGTATTATGCGCATTAGTAATAAAACAGATACCTAATCACTTTACAAAACAGTTTTGAGTGATAAGTTTAATGTTAATGCATTATAAAATCTAATAGAATACTTATCAAGAAAGTATAGTCAGCATTACTCAATTGGACTAAAAATGTAAATGATACTGTAATAAATAAAATGTGAAACTTAAAACATTTAAAACATTTATGGCACTTATGCAGACTGAAATGTGTCGGAATTTATTGCTGACACATAAAACATACATTCTTAAAAATTATAAAGCTTCGTAAAAAGGTCTGTGATATCTTGGGATGAGATTTTTCTTAATCAAATCCATTAGATCTGCTTTTTTCCTGTCAGCTAAACCAGGTTTCTGTGAATATGCATTAGTCAATTCTATATTAATGTTTTTCTTTTTTTTTATCACTATTGCCTTTCGAAACCCTTCATCAGCATATGAATATTTAAAAGATATGACCGAAGGATCATCCTTTTCGAACTTAATAACCTTAATTTCTGACAGTTTGATAGGGTTGTTATCCATATCTTTTGTTAAAGTTAAATTCATTTGATTACATACGTTTTTCCAATCATAAAAATCTTCGTAACACATTTCGTTGACATGAAACGGAGTACTTTTTTTCCTCGCTGCCTTTATGGCACCTATAAAAGCATCAGGGGTATACATTGGTCCTGATCTTAACTGTCTCTTTATCTCCTTCTCAATTTGAGAATGTGCTGAGTCTCCCTCATTTTGTGTATGTCCTTTAATTAAATATTTGTGTGTTATGGACCTAAGATTTTGTAAATGTTGTACAGCGTACAAGTAAAGGGCAAACATAAATTTGTTTTTCTGTTGACCTGCGCAGTTGTCTGAATAAAAAACAACATCCAGATCTTTGGCGGTTTTTGAAGTATTCATTAGATATTTGAATACGCATGTCCCAATTTCATTAACACCCCTATTAGCATTCGTTTCATCCCAGACATAACATTCAACTACATTATTTTGAATATTGTATATTGTGAGGTTAAGTACATTTAGTTTTGATTTGTAATAAAATACTGAAACGTCGCCTTTAGGACACTGAAAGACAGCTTGAAGGTCATACACAGCAACAATAATATTCTCGTCGTTTTTATCTTTGTTCTTTTCAACGCGTGATAACTCCTTTTCCTTCAAGTGTTTCTCATAATTTACTTTTCTTGTTTCTTTTTCTTCGGCTGTAGTATTTTTATATGCTTCGCACTCCTCACATAAGTCTTTTTTCGGTACAAAAAAGGAAATATTAAAATCTTGTGTGAATATACGATAGAACGTGACATAGGTTGCAAAAGAAAGGTTTTTCTTCTTACATTCTTCTACGTAATCCCTGTGTAGATCTGTTACCGTTTTACTTCCATCAATGAAGCACCTATTCGAATGCGCTCGAATATAATGGGATTCTACTTTCGGAATTGCTTTTATGAACTCTCTAACTCCATTCTTTATGTTTTCATCTAACTTGCTATGATTTTCATGGCACCCACGTTGATCCTTCATGGAAGAAATATTAGTATATTTATTCTTTTTTTCTAAAGCTGTTTCGATTGGACGGTTGTTAATACTGAATGTGTTTTTAAAAAAGGTTTTACATACTCTGATTTTCACCCCAGACACAGTTAAAAAATATGCATTATTATTTTCACGCTTTGGAGCAACACATCCCTGAGCATCAAATTTTACATAACGATGTTTTGGGACAACTGTTTCGACGTTGTTCGCTAAGAATGTCCATTGTTTTTCAATGTCCCCCAGAGCCCAGTATTGTGCTAAAAGTTGTTGCCGCTGACTCTCTGTGATATTTACTTGACATTTGAATGTACAGGTATCTTTGCATGGTGGCTTTAAAGAGCGTTCGGGGACAATTTTACCGGATTTGGGGGATTGGTATGCTTTTCCACTATTTCTTAATTTTTTCACAACATTTTTCTTCCATTCACTCTCCTTTCTTATTCTCTTCTTTCCCTTTTTCATTGCTGTTTCATCAATTACTGGCGACTCAAGCTGCGCAGTAGTTACACTTTCCTCTGCGTTAGTTGGATGTACATTTAAGATGTCCTGTAACGTTTTATCTTGATAAGTATCTTGGTATGAGGTGTCAATAGTAATCGATGTAGAAGGAGGAATTTCTTTATACTTTGTTGAATATAGAATGTTGTCACAGCAGTTCCCGATATCATCATCAAAACTTTCAGTCATACGTTTTGGCTTTGGCTCTTCTAGTTCATAATTGGGATCCTTGACAGAGTCATCACTATCTACAAAATAAAAAAAATAATTTGTAGACCAGTAAAAAAATAAGAAAGTTACAATATTTGGGACGCGTAATGAGGGAACGGCGATATGAAATGCTAAAACAGATAATACAGGGAAAGATAAAGAAGGAGTATAGGAAGAAGGAGACTGTCATGGTTGAAGAATTTAAGGGACTTGTTTAAATGAAGTTCTAGAGAACTCCTCAAAAAAATAAAGATAATGATGATGATATCCAACCTCCGATTAGGAGACGGCACTTAATGAAGAAGACTAGTGAAAACTAACAAACTAATAACAAAGTAACGTTACTAATAAAGTACTTACCTTCGTAGAATGACGAAATAGTCTTTCTAGAACTATTTGATGAGCTACTTGATGAACTACTAGATGAACTGCTTGATGATCTGCTTAATGAAATGCGGCTACCCGTCGATTCGCAGCGATCATGTTTTCCGGGATTTACTACGCCTCCATGCTTCGTCTCCTCTCCTAAAAAACCACAAGATTAATTATCTACAAAATATTTATATCCATAGCAAATAATAAAATTTATAAAATTCTCACTTACCAAAAACATTATCAAAATTAGAATTCTTAGAATTATCAACCTCATTACCGGAAGATCCAGCAACAGCACTATTATTTCCTAATGCTAAGTTGATTATTTTGTTAGTCCGCGACCCCATCTGCAAAAATAACACTCTTTATGAATTTGTATTAGTATGTATAACGTGATAAAATGACATAGTAAACTGTGAAATAATATAATTTTTCTGGAAAAAGTGCACAACAACAAATATTCAAAACAAAAAAATCAAGTTTATCATCAATACTGGTTCTTCTTTTGATATCGCCTTTGAAAAATTATATTTTTACAATAACAACGTGATATCAATGACAAGACTATTTCACATGTTACTGTATTTTTTCTGGAAGAACTAGGTAAATACCTTTGTTACATTTTAGAAATAAAATTAAACATTTGATTGTAGCTTACCTTTGCAATAATAGTGTGGTATAGTTGTGATGTCACGTTGTTTGTGAAAACAGAGAGCACTTCACCCTACGTCATACAGATCACAACTAATATGCCACGCTATCGAAAATAACGAGATGTCAGAAAGAGACAACGCTACAAGATGATTTGTCACATCATTTCTGTCTCTTTCCCTCCAAAATACATTTTACTTCTATGTTAAAGATACCACGTTATTACAGTATATAGAATGAAATAAGGCGGATTTATTTAACGGATAATAAAAAAATCAAATTTTTCGAGATGTCACGTTGTTCTGGTAAATGAGCGATATTATTATCTTACTTACCATTATCTAGAGGATGTTCAGTAATAATGATATTATCATTTTTTATTTTAGAGGTTATGTTTCGTGCTTCATAAAAAACAAATTAATAGTCTAAAGACAAATGTTTGAGTAAACCTAAGATAAAATTTGTAAATTTAAGAAAAAATATACTAAATTAAAGGTCCTGTGTAATCTTAGTTTTCATTAATAAATATTGTATGCATTTACGGACTATGTAGAATGGTTTAAAATATCTTAGCAAAAAATATGTAGTTTAAAAAACTGATTAGTTTAATAACTTGTTTTGAAACTCTTAAAATTTAATGCATTGAATGAATAACGTTGATTCAATAACGTTAATGGCCACATTGAAAGGAAAAGCAAAAGAGTACCAAACAGGATAATACTGACTCCTTGGGATTGGCAACAACTTGTACGCCAAACATCTACTAAATACACTGTACACAATATGGAATGTGAGAACTTCAAGCAATTCAACTCATCGTCTGTCGGAAAAGAAGCTCCTTTTGTCTTAAAAAATCTTGACACTGAGAAACAACGTATATTAATGTCTGCCTGTGTTCATCTTCAAGTTCGTTGAGAGGCTATAAAAAAGCTTTTTTTAAAACTTTTTTTTATGATAATTATTTCGAAGAACTTGATATGATACGATTTCGAAAAAGTGAAAAAATTACATGGCCAAAAGTTCTACTGCTTATCACTAATGACTTATTACCGATTTCTCGCCAAAAAAATCGATGACTTGATGTCACTGCTATCATATTTACTATCTGTATATAATCATTTTGATAAAAATTTACCTACATCTAACAACGCTAGTGATTACCTAGCTAGAAGATTATAAAGAGTAAGTTTTTGATGCATGAGCGATAAACATTATGTTTCTTTTACTATTCTAACAGTATCCCTGTCGTTAAATGTAAAAAAATATTAAGTTTTACAGTTTACCCTGTAATGTTTGTCATGAAGAAAAAACTAATTAAAGTGTAAAATTGTATAATGCATGTTTAGTAAACAATTAGTACCATGACCCAAAATATCTTGAAGAGGTACACAGCACTATGTCCACTACATTGTGTTTAATTTTTATTATTAAAAATAAATTAAGTTTAATATCACAATATGTATTTTACGTAATACAATTTTGAACGTTAATATTACCAATTTGTGTCGTAGTGCCCTTTACCTCCGGCATAGAGATTTAATTAGACCATAATTAAAACTAATTAATAAATTATAGTTTTGATCCCTTTTAAAGGGCATAAAAATTATGACATTTCAATAAACTTACATAATATGCGTCCGTTACCACTAGCTTTATTGTAAGTGTAAGTATGTACTAAAATGAATCTACAATAACCCGGCAATGAATGTCCAAATATAAAAACTTATATTACGCTTGTGGCGCCAGCTGAATGTTATGTGCTGTTTACAAAGTTTTAGTGGTAGTTTTAGAACATCTTACTTTATACTCATACGTGATATTTTTACTGGACACAAAACTTCACAAAATGACTGCGACTTATGGTTGTTAAAAATATAAAACTGTTATTATGAGAACTAACACTGCTTAAATCAATAATTTTAAGATTCTTAGTAGTAGAAAAGATAAGAATATTTTGTTAACTGTGTTATCTACTGCTCTGAGAAAACTAAATAAAATAATCGAGTGTTTCAATGTTTACTTTATACGTAACTTTAATACTTAAATTATCATTTCTTAATGTTTTAGTTTCTTATGTAAAGAAAACCACAAACAGTCATTTGTTTAACATAATTTTTTTCAGAAAAGTAAAACTTGTTATTAAAACGATAAACTGCTACTTTGGAATACCTTATTGGACGCTTAGATAACTGCAAATAGTTGCATCAAACAAACACACTGTGTATATGGGATAGTATATAGATAGTATATACGAAGAAATGTTTTTCTTGTACGATAAAGATATAGATGTATGATTATGTCAGGTACTTATAGTTATGGCAACTCATAAATTCTAATTTTATTTTAGCGCCAGAAAGAGGGATGTGTAGAAATACCTGAGAATATCGGAATCGATCATTTTAATACTTAATAATTGTATAAGATAATAATCATAGTTTGTAAAAACATATTTGGTAAAAATAAATGATTAACACATTAATATATATATATATATATATATATATATATATATATATATATATATATACAGAGAGAGAGAGAGAGAGAGAGAGAGAAAAGAAAAGAAATTTAATCTTTGCAAATAAGTTAAATAGTAAACTCTTAAATATTGGAAAAATCTCCATATATATATATATATATATATATATATATATATATATATATATATATATATATATATATATATATATATATAATATAACGCACCCCGACTTCATTAGTGCCACAAGCTTGAACTTACAAACTTTTCAGAGGAGAAAAACAAGATGTTGTGAACTCTTCATTTTTTTCTCCGTAACTTCCTAATCTAAGGTAACCAAATTCTGCTCCCATGTTAAAGATGTGTGTAGCTATCGAATGCTAGTATTTATTTTTAGTTATTTACAAAAATGTATCCTAAAATTCACCCTTAAAATACGTCGCTATTACTGAGGCACCTACATTTAAAATTCGAGGCGTAGAGTGTAGCAACCTGTAATAATTCATCTAGACAGACATCGTTTTCCTTAAACCGAAAATAAATTGGTAAATTGTAAATGAATGGCCAAAATATTGTACTGTATTTAATAAACTATTTTGTAATTTTATAAATATACAAATGAGGATATTCTTCCAAAAACTAAACAATAAAACTGTTTAAAATGATAAGATTGTTGCAAGAATAAAACACCGAAAACTTTGTTTTCAAACTTCCACAAAATTTATTTTAACTTATCACTACAGAATTTCGGCTGATTGCCTTTCTCAAGTGATCTATTTTTGGTATGCGTTTACATTTTATGGTCTCTATGGAATATGTTGAGGAGGGGAGAACTGTTTGTCTCATGTTGGTCATTCAGAATTATATCTGTGTTTTTTAATTTGTTGATTTCCATAGATTCTAACAAGGAGAGCTTAAGGCCTTTATTTTGAATGTGAAGAATTTTAAATTCGTCATTAAAAGAATGACTGGCAAAATATCAACTAAAATAGCCAAACACATAAAAAAGAAAGGAATAACACCAGCTTTTCGAACAAATAAAAACCTCGGCAAATATATCAAAAACAACAAGAGCCAAAATAAAAAAACTTACACAGTGGTGTGTACAAACTTAAATGTGGCGACTGCCCAAAAACTTACATTGGTCGAACTGGTAGAAACTTTAATAAATGAATAGCAGAACATAAAAGGGCTTTCAATAATAAAAAAACAGATTCTACATACTTACTTCACCTTCTAGATGGCAATCATTCTTTTAATGACGAATTTAAAATTCTTCACATTCAAAATAAAGGCCTTAAGCTCTCCTTGTTAGAATCTATGGAAATCAACAAATTAAAAAACACAGATATAATTCTGAATGACCAACATGAGACAAACAGTTCTCCCCTCCTCAACATATTCCATAGAGACCATAAAATGTAAACGCATACCAAAAATAGATCACTTGAGAAAAACAATCATCCGAAACAGCTGTTTTGTTAAGAGGTTAAAATAAATTTTGTGGATGTTTTAAAACAAAGTTTTTAGTGTTTTATTGTTACATAAAATGGATTTCCATTAAGTTACGGTCGAATCCATCAATTATTGATAAGATTGTTCACTAAAAACTAGAGTTAGCACTAGAAAGAATGTTTTAGTTTAAAATGACTGTTACGATGGGACCATAAACTTCAGGAATGACTCGCTGACAAACAAGTCTTTAATATAGGCACAAGACAAAAAAGATTTGACACATTGTTTGTCCTTTTTTGAAGAAAGTATTTTTTTTGTCTACGTCATCATATGAAGTAGCTATTCAATAGTAGTTTAGCCTTTCGTGTATTGTAATTTTGATTTCAGTAAGCTTATACTCTAAGCCAGCTTCTTCAAAATCAAAGTTGGCACCAATTGGTGTTTGGAGTGCCTTGAAATCATAAAACTCTGAATGAGACTTTTCTTTCACTTCAAATAGTTTTTTGGTCTTCTTTGCTTCTCTAATTAGAGTCACATATTGTTGAGGTAGATAAGTTAGTCCATACTTTAGATGTCTCTTTACCTCGTTCTCTATGAGAGAATCAACTGCGCCTCCTTCATTTTGCGTATAGCCAAAAATAAAAAATTTACAGTTAACTCGCTTAATTTTTAGTGCACTTAACGAAAAATTAATCATAGCTATAACAAATCTATTTTTATTTTGACCGCAGGATTTGTCACTGTAAAAAGTGACCTCAAGGCAGCCAAAATACTACTTTTTATTAACAGAAATTATGTTACCAATAGTAAAATTATAGGAGTTGATTTTCGATTTGTAGTAAATTATAATGTATTAATCCATGTCCCATTACATGAATTGTGCAAAAACAATGACGGAAAAATGGATTTTATTACAAAGTTTACTTACTTTCCACAAATGCTTTCAGGATTCTTTTTAAAGTATTTTTAAGACAAAAACACTAAATATGTATTATAGCAACAAAACACAAAACAAAGTTGTACAAGAACACCCATTTCTAGAAAATTTGAGCTAATAGAATCCATTATTAAGGTTATATTTGATTAAAGTGAATTAAGGATACAAATAGGCACCAATAGAAATTTATTAAATTTTGTGGGAAATATTGGTACTCACAGTACCGAAAAGGTTAAGTCACAATACTTTGGTAGTTCCTTCTTTAGATATTATAGATCCGAGATATTTATATTCATTGCATGTTTTTGTCTTTCTAATTTCTAACTGTGGATCTTCGGCGTCATCTCCTATTTTAAGATACTCTGTCTTTGACATATTTATATTGAGGCTTCATTTTTTATATTCTATCTTTATATTTCTAAACATGTAGTCCATGTTTTTCTCATCATTCGCTACAAATACCTAATCGTCTGCGAAAAATTAAGTTGTTAGACATTTACCACCGCCTGTGTCTATTCCCATTCCGGATTCTTGTTTCTTTCACTACTCTAACGATGATTGAATATATAATATAAATTCTAAATTAGGTCGGAGGTATACAACATCCTTGTTTAAGCCCCTTCGTTATTGGAAATAATTCAGATATAAAGTTTCCCTTATGACACTTCTTTAATTTTTATATATATTTGCGATATCATACACATACTCTCTACTGAGACCTATTTTCCTCAATGTTTGAAACAGTTTTTTCAAAGGTACCGTATCGTATGCCTTCTCTAAATCTACAAGCAATAGGTGAGTAGTAGAGTCCTTGCCTTCCGTTTTTATGTTACCTGTTGCAGAACGAATATACCATCAGTGCACGATCATCTTGCATGAAATTCATTTTGTTCTTCTACGTCTTCGTATTCTGATTACACATTTTGTAATTTTGTGTCCAGTCGTAATTTGTAAAGAAATTTCGTTGATTCTTCTTTCAAGCTCTCTAGGTTATATTTAGGGGATGTTACTTCTTGTTTTTTTTTCTATATTCTGTATCTGAGTGTTATTATTTTTGCGATAGGTAACTACCACGTTGGCCATAAGTAAACGATGGTTGGATCCACCTTCTGATCCACGGTATCCCCTTACGTCAGATATTTTCAGCTGGGAAGTTTGATGTTGGATTACATAGTAGATTCTCGAGAGCAGATTCCTAGTAGGTTGTATCCATGTAAATTTGTGGATGTCTGTATGTTGAAAAAACCTATTCATAATTTTGAGACATTGTTTTACTAAAATCTCGAAGACGCATTCCGTTGTCATTGGTTATTTGTTCCCCATATCTTCCTACGGCTCTGTTATTTTGTTCACTTCCTACTCTGTCGTTTAAATCTCCTAGTATAAAGATTTCACAGTTTTATTTAACTTCTGAGAGTAATTCGTTCATCTTGTAGAAATCGCCTTGTTTTGGACCTGCATCTTTATTTGGGGCATACACTCAGATGATTACGATTTGGTGTCCATTCTTTTTTATTTCCAGTATTAGAAGTTGTTCATTTACTTCAGTCCATGGTTTAATATTGTTTTTAAGATTTTTTCAGATGACAATAGAGACTCCTCTCTTAGCTCTGTTATGTTTATTTACTCCACTTCTTCTTCTTCTTTGGGTGCCGTGTTCGTATTCAGACGTTGACCCCCATCATGTTTACAATTTCCTGAAACATTTTTCTGTCTGCTGCTGCGCGAAATAATTCTTCTATTGGGGAACCACACCATTGTCTAATATTACGCAGCCATGAAAGTTTCTTTCAACCAATCCATCTCTTTCCTTCCACTTTTCCTTGTATTATAAGGCAAAGTAGATGGTATTTAGGTCCTCTAATTATATGACCGAAGTATTTTGTTTTTCTTCTCTTTATGGTGTTTATGAGCAGACTTTCTGAATTGATCATTTAAAGATTCATTGGAAGTGTGCGAAACCCTTGATATCTTTAGGATTCATCTATAGCACAATTTGAAGGCTTCTAACTTGTTTAGCATTGTGGTTTTTAACGTTCAATTCTCACAACTATTCAATAGGTTGGACCAAACATAACATTTCACGACCTTCTTACGAATATTTATCTACAGGTTTCTGTTGCATATAACTGGTTTCCACGTCATAAAAGCCTTACGTGATATTTCGATACTGGTTATTATCTCTTCATCAGAGTCAAAATTTACATCTAACCAGCTACCAAGGTATTTGAAATGATTTGCCCTTCCGATTTCCTCTCCATTAAGAGAAATCAGACCTTGATCTATATTGATCTTTCCAACTGCCATCCACTCAAATTTTCTGCAAGAATGGCTGTATTGTCAGCGTATCTAATATTGTTGATTACTTCTCTACCTATTCTTGTCTCTCACTCTTGTCTGTCATCTAAAGCCTCCCTTAAGATTTCTTCAGAGTACAAATTAAAAATAGTGGGTGACAATACACAACCCTGCCGTACTCCACGTTTGATGGATATTTTTTTAGTCGGACTGTCTCCAATTTGGATAGAGGCTACTTGATTGTAATATAAGTATTTCAGCAGTCTTATATCATAGTGGTCAAATCCTGCTGCCCGAATGCAATCGAAGAGTGTATCATGTTGTACTTTGTCGAACGCCTTCTCGAAGTCGATAAAACAAACATAAACATTCTTTTGCAATTGACAACTTTTTTGTAATAGAACGCGCATTCAGAATAGTGCGTTTCTAAATCCAAATTGCTTATTACCTATCCTACTTTCGCATAGAAGGAATACTCGGTTTTGTATAATTCGTAAGAGTATAGGCTCATTTGGTGGGCCTGCTTTTTTTTGATAATGTTATAAACAGTGACTCTAACCAATCATCTGGTATTTTTCCTTTGTTTTAAATTTTGTTGACGAAAGTGGTTAAGCAGGCAATGCTTTCCTCATCCAAAAGTTTAAGTAGCTCAGCAGGGATTTGATCTGGTCCAGGTGATTTATTGTTTTTGGCTTGCTGTATTGCCTTTTTGACTTCCGAATTCAGTATACTGGGACTTCTGTCTAACTGGTTGTCACAGGCAGTATTTGGGTGGGGCATTTTCTCTAGAAGCATCGTCAAAAAGGTCAGTGATGTATCTCTCCCATTCCTTGCACTATTGTTCGTGATCACAAATTTTTCCGTCCGCGCTTTTAAGTATGTGAATATTTTTCTGTTTTCTAATTCCGGCAATATATTTAGGTTTCTTGTAGAGGTTGAAACTGTCATGCTATTTTTGAAGGTCTTCTATTTCTTTACATAAATCCTCAAGCCAGGATTCTTTGGCTTGCTTAATTTTTTTTATGCGTTTATTGATTTCGCCGTATTCGATAATATTTCTACTTTTGTGTAGATTACTCCACTGTAGATATGTATATATTCTCACATCTCCGTAAAATAGTTTCGATACAGAATTCAATTTCCATTCATTTCACATTTCATCTTTTTCATTTTATTCTCACATCACTTCTTTTTCTCTTCCCTTTTTCTTGGTCTCAGTGAGAATACACATATCTATTTTTCGTTTAGCTAATTCTTTGAATACTCCTGCTTTTTTGGTTCAACAATCAGAAGTTCTACATGGAATATACAAGTCCTTGTACATTGCATGTAGCCAATATCATAAGTAACAATAAGTCACAATACTTAATCCTAGTCAAATACAAATAATAGGAACTGATCAGTATGACGTCTATAAACATAACAGCCATTGCAGAACGTCAGTTGGGTGATTACACTTATTTCCAAAGCTAACCTGTCTAAAGATCAGTTTCAATTGAACAGGTACATATCAAAATTAAATACCAAAAATAATCATAATGTATGAATAGAGATAAGATTTAAAACTTTAAATATCGCCTTTCGTTTTTTATTTAAAGCATTTTTGCTAAATATAATTACAATTTAGTAGTCACATACATATTAACAAAATCTTTGTGTTTTATATTTATTTATATCGAAAACTTCGCCTGATTCCTAGTAAGATACGCATGATAAGAACAACACTAAAAGTACTAAGTCTTCATACGTTGCCATTGATAAGGTAAGTAAATTAAGATGCGATAATTTCAAGTACAATCCTTAAATGAAATGCATTGAATTTCACAATGTATACAATAAGACAAGATATATTCAAGAAATACTATACACTTCAAGCAATTGATTTAGATTACTAAAATTTAAAAATAAAAGTTTTACTCTTTATGGTTATTGTGGTTGAGATGTAATGAAACTGCCAGCGTAACTCACGAAAGTGATGTGCGAGGCGATTTTAATATCAGAGTAGGTATTAAAAATAAAAGCAACGAAATGTCTGTTATTTTTAAAAACAAATGGCGAAAATTTAAGCAACAATAATAAAATAGAAGTGTAATATTAATATTGTCAGATGCACAATGCCATACTTTTTACTATTTACTTATTGGCATTAACACTATTGATTCAGTCAGTAAGAATTTGGTTACAAGTGTACACTCTTAGTATAATCTTCTTCTTCTTCTGGTGCACTCCCTTACTAGAGGGTTGCGATCAATAGATCAAAATGTTCTCTATTCTGCGCCAATTGTTGATCCAATGTCCGTCCAATTTCTGATATTGCAAAAATATCACATGGCTATTCTGCCTATTCCTCTTAAGTTCTCTATCTTTCCTTAAAATAATATTCGTAGCAGGTTATATTCGTCATTTGTCATTATATGGCATTCTTTAATAACTTTGATTAAATGAAAAGGCAGATATCAAGCACAGTTTATTAATTAAATCTTGCCCAAGTACTTTTGCTTCCTAGAGCATCTTCCGGGGCATCTAACATAAGCCAAGAAACATTTTTTATGGCATGTATGTATGTATGTACGTATGTTCCTACAGCCTATGCCGCCTCTCGCATTTCGACCGCCATCGTTCTCTATCGATCCATTCGTCTTCTTTGATGGCTCTATCTCTCATTAGCTGTCATATATTTTCTTCCCAGGCAACTAAATGCCTTCCCCTTCTTCTTCTTTATTGTGGTATGTAATTTAAAGCTTTTTTGGCTATCCATCTTCATTCATTCACTTCATGTGACCCTACTACCCTAGTTGTCTCGTTTAAGAACATTAATTATCTCAGATAAAAAACTCGAAGTTGAAGGTTGATAAAGGTTTTTATGTAATATAACGTTTTAAACTTACTTTGTCAATTTTGGCCTATCGAATAATCTATTGAGAATATCATAAATATAAAATTGTGCGTTACACTACACTATACAAGGACAAACAGTTTAATATTTTTAAAAAAGGTGAAGCTACATTATGGTTGGCAGTAGAAGAGAGAATGGCTCCTGTACTTAACGAAAATATTAAGGTGACATGTGACAAATGACAGCTTAGACGGGCAGTCAGAGTCATAGTGATATGATCTGCACATTTTAAAATTCTATGAAACTATGCATTGACCAAAGGTCCAACTGACACTACTATAGGAAATCAACTAATGAAATATGAAATTATATTGAATATTTTAAGTAGATTCCATTATCCAAATCTCATACTCAAACCTGTCTATAATAATTAGGGTATTAGTTTGAAGGCAACTAAAGTAAACGTAAAGTATGGATGCAAGAAATAGACTAAACAATCTATTAGATAATGGGTGGTTGACTACAATAAAAGGGTCTACCAAGCACTATCAATACTGTAGAAAAAAAGAAATCTTACTATGAAATTAAAATACTAAAATTAAAAATCAAGATTGAAAGCAGAGTATATACGAGTAAATGGGGTATAATCCAAGTAGCTCAGTTGCACAGTCAATGGGAGAACCAGAAAACTAAAATGTCAAAGCATTACTCAAGACCAACTGACCAACAGTAGGAGATGTTGAAATATACAACTGTGGAGATGGTATATCAAAATTACGCAGAGATCTGGAAAGTGAAATCAATGCCAACTATAAATCGATTGAACATGAGCAACAATAGCAATGTTAATCAAAGTATGAAATTAATAAATTTTTAATGCGTAGGTATACTCAGTAAGCCTAAACAGTTGAGCTTGGGCCCCCATGAGGTGAAGCTTCAATAAAGTTTTTTTAAAATATGTTTAAATTTAGTACAATTTAAATTAATTTGAATATTAAGACAGTGAGAGTTTTTATTTCTTTCCCTTCTAATCTCCAAATCTTCCAATAAATCTTGGAAGCTTACCATGGTGGATGGTTAGTTTATGGTTAGCCTCGATTTTTTGATATTATCTAAGAAGAGAATTACTTATTCGCAGTTTCGGCTGTGTAATGTGACTCAGAATGGGAAGCCAATAGTTTGGTGTGGGTCTAATTGCACCTGAGATCATTCACATTGTCTGGTGTAATTGGTGTCAATAATCTTCGTGTGTTTGCTATTGAGCATATTCAGCCACCGATAAATGAATTAGCGCAATAGGTAGCCTGACAATCTAGAATCTCTAGATCTCCTAGTAAGAACACATCACGAATATAAGATTTAACCAACCAAAAACTTCTTAGTAGGTAATGTACAAAAAACTGTATTGGTTAAAAAATAAATATTTTAGTTCATATTATTTTATTGTTTTTATAATAATTTTATATTACAACAAATAATGTTTGTTTTTATAATAATTATTATAAAACATATAACACTGGATCTAAAATTGTAAGAAATATTTGTGTAGTCGTTTATGGACGTAAAACAAATATTTTCATCGATCAGAGGTTCATAGACAAGAAAAAAATTAAAAATTATGGGAGGAATACGTTTTTCAATATTTTGGGTCAAAGATTATTTAGAGTACTCAAGAGTTCGTTACTTTTAATTCATTCTAAAAATGAAAATTTTTGGTATTGACTAGTTTGTGAACGTGAAACGCTGCTCCTTGGCCTGTAAGCCAACTAACTGTCCAGCTGATAGATAATGAAATGCATAAAATGGGATATTCCTTTACAATTTATATTTTATCAGTGGGTTTTTAACATAAGATTAATTTTTGTTTTTATTTATGAATTAATTAATGACATGTAACTTTTATTTGGGAAGTTCGTCATCTTTGTCATCATTTAGGAAAATTTTTTTTTTAGATTTGTAGAAGTTACTACAAATCTTTGAGGTATATTGAATCAATGAATACGTTATTTAGTTTTAAATTTAATACTTGCTTTGCACTTAATTCAATGAAAGTAAGATTCCTGACCTGGAAGTTAACCAGTATAATAGGAAAATATCGGCTCTTAAGTAAAGTGAATTTTAAGGTAAATATACCCGCTGAAAAATTACAAGAGTGAGTTGGTGAAGTTCCTGATTAGGAGTAACATCGGAAACTCTGTAAGTCAGCTTATATTACATCAATTATTAGTAATAAACAAAAATATCTATTTGACAACATACGAAGAACCATCGAATATTTCAAATACAAACAAGAATTTCTTATCTTTTTTCTTTTTGCACCGGCTTAATTACCTTTTTATAGTTTGGATACAGGACCGCAGTATATATATATATATATATATATATATATATATATATATATATATATATATATATATATTGGAAAGCTTACACAGTAAATAAAGATTCTGTTCATTTACTTATAATAGTTACTTTAATAAATATGTATTAAAAATAAATAAAATAAAATCTGCTATTCATGTAATATTATTTTCAACTTAAACTAATTTGCCTACAATCAATAGTTTGAGAATATCGCTATTAATACCCTAATATATTAATAATTTTCTTTTTGTTACAGGTATGAAATTCTATAAATTTTAAAATGTAAGTATGTATTAAATATATTTAATACCTTTTTCAACAAATTGGTCTAAAAATTTGTCCAGCCTTTGCCACGATATCTTTTTACAATTCAAGAAGTTTATTTTCTGAAAGCCGTCTATTGGTAAATGGTCGTCCTGCAACATCTAGTACATCCTCCATTTATTTATGATAAAGATTCTAGAAATCTGTTATAGTTTACCAGCTTGTATATTTCTAGGTCTCTACTACCGAGTTTGACGCTTAAGACTAAATGAAATAGAAGGAACAATGACAAATAGCAATCGAAATTATAATCGAAAATAGACCAACAGAGTCACTTGGAGGCAGAAAAGTAACATATAAAAAAAACTTACGATTTAGAAAGAAAGTGAAGACAAAATGTGAAGAAAAGCAGGAAAACTTTTTACAATAAACAAAACAACAAACATAACAGACATTTAACAATTATAAGTAAATTAAAAATGAAACGAATAATTTAGTTTAAAAACTAAATTATTCGTTAATAATTAAATAATTAACAAAATCTAAAGATAAAACGATATATTTCCTACCATAATAGCCGCAAATTGTCTAAATCAAACAATATGGAATAATAAAAATATCGAAAAAGAAATGAAAGGCAGAACTTACAAAACAGTCATCTAACTAGTATTGCCATAAGTGGCAGAATTACGTCCTGACAAGGAGACTACAAGAAGGATGTTGGAAACAGCAGAAACAAAAACAATAAAACTGGAACCGGGTAAGATATAAAAGTGCAAAATGAAACGATTATATAAGACGATCAATAGGAAGGCCACGAAAACAATGGAACGACAACTTACTGGAGGCACATTCCAAAACAGACAGTGTTACATCTACATAAAAAGATCAAAAATAAAAAGTTTACCGATGTCATTTATCTAACGCACGTCCAGTAAGAAAAGCTGTTATGATTCTGGGCTGATAAGGGCTAGTTTCCCTCAATACTTCAGCCTTATTAGTGCATTATTAGCCAGGATTACTTTCGCTATATTGGTTAAGTTATGTTCTAATTTAGGTTTTTTTCAGGTCACGCACATTACTTTTCAGCTCTCTCCTTGCTGTTTGCTCATGTAAATTTTTCTTGCACAATAAAAAATGCTGAAATTTTTGCCTGAAATATAGAAGTATGGTTTCCCAGTAAAATAAACTTACATTTATACCACTACTGTATATTTCTGCTTATGACCCTTCGCAGTTTTAGATTTGTCTGCGTACCGTGTGTAATCCTGTAGTGTAAGGTAAACAATATCCTTTCAGGTAAAGAATGGAATTTACAATGCATAGTTGTTATTTTCAGCGTCTTACTGCATGTGACTAGCATTAACTTAGTCACCACTTTCTTAGTAATTTTGTTCGCTGCTTCGCGTCAATTCGAAATAATCATTGAGTTTATTGTTATTTCGAGGTACTTTTATTTTAATTTTATTTACTGCGATACCGAATTGCTTGATTGATGTTACTGCAAACTACTTGCGCAGCTGTGCATGCCATTAATTTTTTCTTCTTTCTGAACCTCCCTGCTCTTAATATGTTTCTGGAGTACAACCTAGAGATACCCATATTTTTCTTTGTTTTGCATAATGTGTGCAAAATATTATAGTTTTCGATATTTTACTATTGTTAGCAGATCAGGTTAACAATTCATTATTCTAAGTACTTCTTTATTGAAAACTATTGCGATCCTTGTAATTGTGAGAATTCGCCGGTATATCCAGATCTAGAATTCTAATTTTCCTTTCATCACGGTTTTTAAAATGGTCCACTCCTAGATGCCACATAATGCAACACAACACTTAATTAGGTGGGTTTTGAGTTGTAAGCTTAGATATTTGCTAAATACTAAATTTTCCATTTTTTATGTTTAATTACATCCCAGATATGCGAACACTCGTTGTAGTACCTAATACCCATAGCATCGTGCGTTGGTCCTTCGACTTCACTGTTAAACTGGCAACAGGTGTATATTATCAAAAACAACTTATTATAGTGTAAATTTTTTAATAATGTAACATATTCAGAGCTTCCTGTAAAGAACAATATTTTAAGAGAAATTTGTTTTTTACCATTCAGTGATAATAAAAATGAATAAAAATATTTGTAAGCGTAAAACTTCAGAACGACTGTATTCAATTAGATAACTATTTTTAAAAGTTTTCTAATGTTTAAAAGCATGTTAAGATGGAAAAGGACTCACTAATGCCAAAAATTGGTCGCATTGCTCCTGTAGTGACATTCTACTAAGTTAACGTGCTCCTTTTCTAACTTGGCTGCACCGTACTGAGAACGATCAATAGTCAGAAATAGGTATATACGGTTGCATTCCATCGATATACCTATTTTGGTTTTTGTTTTTCTGTTTTGCGAGACATGCCAATATATACGCAATTTTCCTTTCTTGAGGGAACTCTTAGCCTCTGAAGGATAAATTAAAGTTATACGCCAATAGCCAAAATACTATGTTAGAGCCATCAGTTGGATGAGTACTCCCACCGGTTCTGAAGCTTTCCCATTTTTCATACCCTTGATATGTTTTTTAATTTCTTTTGTTAGTTAACTTTTTTCACTGCCAAACAAATACGTCATATAACTTTGTGATGTATTCCACAATTTCGCGAAAAGTTTGAATAACAATATTATAATAATGATATTGATACCTTCTTTTCTGTTTGTAAATCTAATAATAGTTCAAGTATCTGAATAATCGTCGATGCTCTGTAAGCATATAAAATTGTCATTCCATAGTTTATAAAGTAATTCATAGGTAGTTATAAAAGAGCATAGTTTAAAAGAAATTGTCCTTTTAATTTTACTTCTCTAGTAGAATATATTTCTCAAGACGAACAAATTCATCATGCATCCACCAACCAGGCATCCACCCGCGCATCTGGGCTCTCATTTTTTATTGCTTTGTAAAACTGACTTCCCCTGCGTTCCAATTTTCAGACATCCCGCTGATCTCATAAATTTAATCTTTCCTTATCCAAGAACAAACACAGAAGGCCATGAAATACGTCGGGAGTGATAATACGACACACTTATGCACCCCCGTCGCGAGACGTATAAATATGACAGAAGTTGAGAATGTAGATTTTTGGATTTTTGGATTTTTGGATTACCGCAGCATTCTGACGACAAAGTTTTATCTTTAAAGCTATTCTATTTTATCGATAAATTCCCACTGAAATGTTGAAATGGGCAAAGTTTGTCGAGATTTATGGCTCCACAAGTTAGTGATCGGATCTAATAGTTTTCGTGGAATAATTTAATATATGAGTTATATATATTTGTACATGCTATTTGTAACAAAGTAATTTAATCTTTGGTAATAAAATAAACCAAAAGTAATAAAATGTTAGTCTATTTGAAATTTATTCAAGGATATATTTAATAAGACAATGTAAAAGCATAGCATGAACAGAAAAATATATTAAATATTAAACCTTTTCATTCGTTTCATGATTTGGAACGACATTTTTGCCAAAACTTATTTTAACCAGTACCAATATTTAATAATTGTTGATATTCTCGCAGAACGTTTGTTTTTCCGAAGATTTACAATGAATGATACATTTGCTTAAATTATCTTTTCTCTCCTTTTAAGATTATCAGAGTTGGTTGGATTATTGAACAATGTAGCTAAGCTCAAATACGTCCTCATTAAAACATATTTTAACGAGAATACAGAAATTTGTGCAAATTGTAATAAAATTATTAAAATTTTTTAATGAAATGTTAGTCCTAAATGAGGAGTACTACAAAAAAACCCTTTTGATATAAGTTTGAGATAATTGTTAAGTAGTCAATTGTTGGCTTATTGGTTTTTCTCGTAAATATAATAAGCTTATTGTATACACTGAACGGCCAAAAAAGTGGCTACCCTATAATTTTCTGAAAATAAACATTTATTGCAAGTTTTATGCACTGTTTTATATCGCGTCTCAAGTCTATCTATCTGAAAGTATATATAACCCGAGAATTCCAGTACGGAGAGCTTTCCATCACTTAATAGAGATTGGTACATACTCACTTCGACCTGGTTCCGAACGTAGAAGGGTTACTTCGCAAAGAGATCATTTTATTGTGATGGAACATTAAAAGAAATCGCCATTCCACTGCAATTCCTCCAAAAAACCGTCTACAGGGGGTTCGAAATGTGAATATAAGTAAGAGAACGTTTAGAAGACGTCTCTATGAAAGAGGACTATTGGCAAGAATGCCGATTATTGTTCCCAAATCACAACCCAGACACTGTAGGAATCGATTACTTTTTGCTCGACATCAACACGTATATACTGGATTGGAGCCGAATTCTCTATACTGATAAATCGCGGTTCTGTGAAGTCTGGCGATGACCGAGAGAGGGCTTGGCCTTATATCTTTCATGATATACCATAAGCTTATATGTTCCAGACAAGCAAGTTTGGCGGTGGTGGTGTAATGGTTTAAGATGGAATCTCATTTGAAGGTCGAACTAAACTTATTTTCGTCAATGGCCCCCTGAATACTCACCGGTATATACCTATGCATATGCATGATAATGCACTGTCGCATACTGCAAGAATCGTGACAAATTACTTGGGGAAAGTAGGAATTAATACTCTAGAATGAGCAGCTTGCAACCCTGATCTGAATATAATCGAACATCTTTGGGATGAACTTTATCGTAGAGTCAGAAGTCAACCAGGCTAATCAGAAAGTTTTGCCGAACATCAAAACATGCTTAGTGAAGAATATGGGCGTATTCTTTAAGCTTTTGTTTAAAATAGAACGGTTATTGATGTTTTAGGGCATAATACTTGATATTAGACAATTTTGTTCAAGTTCAGTCGTAATTTTTATTGTTTGTAATTCGATTCAATATTACACTATTTTTTGTAGGTGTCTAATAAAATAAATGATGCTAAGGAATAAGCAGTAATAGCCATTTTTTGTTTTAAAAATGAGAGAAATAAAACACTGCATAAAAATTCCAATGAATTTTTATTTTCTGAAATTTATAGGGTGGCCACTTTTTTTGCCGGTCAGTGTATGTTCATTGCATAAACTAAATAAGAGTAGTTTAGGCAATAAAAGTAAATTGATACAATGTGCTGTCAAAGAACCCGGCAGTGAATTATCTGAAAACCAAGTTATAATTTGCAAAATACTAAAGTTGCAGTTAAAAAAAAAAACGCTGCACTAGGCGGTACTTACACTAGAGTGAAGCTTCATACTATTTTCATACATACTGTGTTTTTAAATTTTTTTAATCGTCGTTGCTTTATTTTTTTTTACCGATTTCTCCCTCATATTTTATACTTTTGGCATTCACTTGATTTTAAGTCAGACCACATTTCCTAGCTTCTTCCAATTTTGCGAACATTTTATTTAGCTATGTCCATAATTGTCTTAGAAATGCCAAATGATCTTAGAACTTTGCACTGTCGGTCTATTGTTGTTAAGTCTGGATATTAGCTTTATTTTTTACTTTAAATATGCCTGTTAATTTAACATCTCTCCGTTTAATGTACTATTAATTGTAAACAGTTTTAAAAAAGTTTTATCCACGATATTTCTGCTAGCTGTACAATAATAATATTCTAACTAATCGTATCATTATTATGTAATTCCTGATATTCTCATTGTATCGTATATGTTCCATTAAATAGTATCCTAGGTTTGTTTGAAATAGATAAATTACATAATATATATTTCTAAATATTGTTCCGATGGTATTGCAATAAAATAATACTATAGACTTTGTAGGTCCCTGGCTTCCAAAAAGTTAGTTATTTTCTTTATATCTTCTTCTCCATCTTCTTTTTATGTAGACATGACTCTGTCTGTTTTTCAATGTGTCTCCAGTAAGTTGTGGTTTTATTGTTTTTGTAGTGTTTCAACTAATCGTCTTCCTATTGAAGAACCGTCTCTTATTTCAGACTCTAGATCAATCCATTCTACTCTTCTATTTCTTACCTAGTTCCTGATGTTCTCCACCTTGCATCTACGTCGTATATTTTGTACTTCTAGCTCTGTCCCATAGTGTCTTACCATCAATTTTTCTAACTGTTTTTATCTCTGCTGTTTTTAACTTCCTTTTTTCCTGTCTTCGTCAGGTCTTGTTTCTGCCGCGTATGTCATTATTGGTCTGATGACTTTTTTGTAAATTCTGCCTTTCGTTTCTTCCCGATATTTTTATTTTTCCATATTATTTTATTTGGACAGCCTGCGGCTTTGTGTGCTCTATTAATTTGAGCTTTCACTTCAGTTTTGAGCTTTCCGTAGCTAGATAATGTGAATAAACTCCATCACTTGTTTTATTAACTGCTCTTCCAGCTCCAATTTACATCTTAGTAAATTTGCTGTTGTAAACATGCATTTTGTGTTTTATTGGGAAATTAATATGTAAAATTTTCTACCGGTTATTTTAAATTCATGCAGCATACGTTGTAAATAATCTTGACTTTGAGAGAGTAGTATTGCGTCGTCTGCATAGCAGATTATTTTAAGTTGTTTTTCTCCCATTTGGTATCCTTTTATAGTTTTTACTTTTTTTATTATTTCATCCATAATCAGGTTAAACAATAGAGTACTTAGTGAATCTCCTTGTCTTATCCCATTGCCAGCTACATTAGGCTTGGCTAGTTCTTCTTCTACTTTTACTTTTATTGTGTTGTTTTGTAGATATTTTTGATCATTTTGATTATTCCTAGAAATATCTTTCTTCTAGGTCTTTTAATTTGACGTAGTCAAATGCCTTCGTTAGGTACACGAGACATAGATATGCCGGTTTATTGTATTCTAATAATTTCTCGTGCACTTGCCTCAATATAAATATAGCTTCCGTGCATGATCTTCCCAACTTAAAACCTTGTTGTTTTCTGCTAGTGTTATAATGTCATAAAATTATTTGTTATTACTTCGGTTATTAATTTTAGTATTTTGTTTAATACATTAATTTCTATGTAATGCTCTGGGTCCGATTTGTCTCCCTTTTTTAAGACATGTGTTAATATGTTTGATCTCCGTTTTTGAGAAATTCTGTTTGATTCTATTATTTTTTGGATTAGTTTTAATAGTTATTTGGTCAGATCTGGTTCTTCGTACTTTAGGAGTTCATTCGGTATTCTGTCCTCTCCTGGTGATGTTTTATTTTTTAATTTGATGCTTAACGGAACTTAATGCTTCCTTTACCTCTTCCTTCTAAATATTTTTATCTTTGTTCTTTCTTTATATTTCGTAATTTTCTTTATGTAATAGGCACAACAGAATTTTAAAATTACTAAGATTTATGCTCCTTATACCAAACTGTGACAAATGCAATGTTAATTTGTTTTTTAAAACTAATTTTGACCAATTTTCAAGTTATACTTTATTCCCAGGCAGCCTAAAGATACTATAAAAGAATAACATACTAAGAAATCTGGACTACCTGAATTTAAATTAGTAATTATCATATATAAATGGTTTTAGACATGCACTTAACTGCTGGTAATTTAATCATTCAGATCTTGGCCAAAGATATTATTCTAAATTAATTTTCTAAAAACCAAAGTATTTAACAGTATCCGACACTGAAAAAAATTTTTGGCAGTAGTAACTGTCTTCACGGTTAAAATATTTACAATACGTTGCCGCTCTAGATTCACAGTTATATATTATTCTCGTCAACTGCCCTGCGTTCTAGATGTCTCGTATTTAAATAAGAAGTTAATTAGGAGATCAGTCAAAGAAACTTTTTAAAATTTAATCTAAGGATCTGGAGAAACTGTTAGGTTTAAATTTGTTAAAAAGTATGATTCCAAAAATATTTGAAAAATTAATTATAAAACAGTTACTAGAAATATGACATTGTCTAGGAAGAAAAAAATGTAAACTTTATATTATAAATTAAGAACATAACGCTAATACAAAACGAAAGATTACAAAGTTGTCGTGGGAAATTAGACTTCATGTTGTGATATATATATATATATATATATATAATATATATATATATATCAAGGACAGTAACGGGCTACTGGTAAACAACAGACAGTTGAAGGTAACCGGGAACGACCCAATACTAAGGAAGCAATAAAAAATGGGTGCTTCAAAGTGACTGTCTTTTATTAAAATATATATATATATATATATATATATATATATATATATAAAATATATATATTATAAAATATATATATATATATATATATATATATATATATATATATATATACATATACACTATGGTGCAAAATTAACCGGACACCCAGATTTTTCTTAAAAACTAGAGTTTAAAAAAGTTTAAGACGTTCCTAATTGAGTATTTATTAAACATCAAAATTTAAAAGTCAAATTTATCACAACTTAAGAACGTTACACAGAGAAAACAATAAACAATTCAAAAAATTTGAAAATTTGCAACACGAAACAAAAATTAATATTTTTTAAATATATAAATATTTTTTATGGAAAACGATATTTCGTATATTGTATTACCCCCATGATCTAAAAGCAATAATTACAGCTCTTAATCGATCAGGTATACTTCGGATTAAGGCAGCAAAGTCTGAGTCTTGAGGGATTTGCTCCCATTCTTCACGAACTGCTTGCTCCAAATCATTCATGGTTTTAAAATCACCATAGTCATGTAGAATACGTCGTTCCAGAATATTTCATGCATGCTCCATTGGATTTAAGTTTGCACTCCTTGAAGACCATGGTAATGAACGAATCCCAACTGAATCAAAGTAATCCCCTATAATTCTTACGATGTGTGGGCGAGCATTATCTTGCATTAGATAAAAGTTTTCTCCAACAAATGGTTTAAATGTCACTACATTATCTTCCAAACAATGCTGAATATACCGTTGAGCGTTCAAATTGCCCTCTTGAATTGTAACAAGTTCTATATTAGCCTCTAGGCTAATACAGAACTTGTTACAAGTTCCCTGCCCACACCATTTTAACACCTCCACCGAATTGAACTCTCGGAGTAAGATAACATTGTTAGAAACGTTCAACAGCTCTTCTTCATATTCTAGGCCGTCCATCTGATAAGTATCTGTTAATCTTGATTCATCCTTAAAAAGCACAGCACTCCAATAGTCAACACCCAAATTAAGCTGTTTGCCAGCGAAGTGTAAACGTTGCCTCCATTGATCTGCTATTAATAGAGGTCCCTTGACAGGTATTCTGGACTTTAATCCATATTCATTAAAGCGTATTTGAATGGTGTAAACGGAAACTGTGTTTATATTGACATGATTTAATCATCGAACAAGCACTGATGCTAATAATGAACGATCACGTAACGCTTGTAACCGAGGAAAGCGATCTTCAACTTAACTTATTGTTCTTCGTCTACCTTGACTTGACCTTCTGGTGTATTGTCCTGTTTCCCGAAATCTTTGTGTTGCATCAAACACTGTACTTCGAGAAATAACTAAAGCATTTGCGACGTAACGAATGCTCCGCCCATCATTCTGTAAAGCAACAGCAGGGGCTTCTTCTTCCGGTGTCACATTTTTTTTAAGGTAAGTTTTAAACAGGAGACAATACAACAACCTACAGCCAACTTTATAATCAGGGATAGTACCAGAATAAACTTAAATACTACTAATCCACTATTTCATATTAATAACAAAACGCATGTATAAAAGTGTTGTTGTTCGCACAAAACACCTAAGCAGCTTCAAAAAAGAAGAAAACGTTATCGCTTATATGGCATAAAATACAATTCAATCAAAATAAACAAGTTTTGATCTAAACACCAACAAAAACCAAAAAAATCTTAGTGTCCGGTTAATTTTGCACCCCAGTGTATATTTAATATTAACTTAACGTACCTAATTAAATGTATATTTAATATTAATTTGAAGAAAAGTGAATATAATGAAAAGATTACATGGTAGATCATATATTGAGTTTCTTCTTTTTCTTGTAATGTGTATCCGTTACGGATGTTAAACACTAACATGGCTATTTTGACTTTATTCTAGGCTGCCCTAAAAAGTCCGTTAGTGGTTCCTCTTCTGTCTGAACCTCTTACATGTATCTTATCTAGAAGTCTGGTTCTAAATAGGGCACATATTTGTTTATCAAACATTATATAGCCCAGATATTCCAGTTCGCGACATATTATGATCAATATTATTTCCCGTTTTTCATCCATTCTGCGCAGAACTTATTTGTTATTAACTTTGTCTATCCAGGAAATTTCCATATCGGTGAAACCGGTTGTTGCTTAACTAATAATTGTCTCGGTGTTATTCGATTTTGTTTATAACCATGTATGTATTTTTTTGTTTAGAGGTTTAGTATTAAGCCTAATCCTATTACTTATTTATGCTACCCTTAAGACAAGGGTTGTAGACCTGGACGGTCAGCGTATTTTATTAGTTAGCGCTAATTTTATATTTTACTATGAATAATATACAATATGACGCATAATAATGGGACTTTATCCATAATTTTCAAAAATTCCATTTATAGCAGCAGATAATAGGTAGTCCGGTATCTTAATTTTTATTCTATGTGACAGTGACACTCCCATTGTCTTTAAAAGTTGTTTTCACATGGTTAGTTCATGTTGTTTTTATTTCTTACTCCGGACTTCTAGATTTATAGAGGCTTGCAGCTTCTTCGTTCTAGTACCTCAATTTCTTCAAACAGTTACTCCAGACTTCAATTTTCAGCTTTTTTTCATAGTTTTCGTTGTTACCTTTCTAGAAATTGATATGTAGTGTGGATGTTTTCTTGCTTCTTCTTTCAATACAATGTCCGATTATATCGAACGTTGGCCATCATATTGGCAATAATACCTTTGTTTACAGCGGCTCTAAATAATTTACCAGTAGTCTCTTGATACCACTCTCACAGCAATGTGGAGAATATGTAGCAGCGTATTAATCTGATTTTAAGGTATAATGTAAAATCTCTATTAATTAGAATTTTGTTTAATTAATAAAAGGCGGCTCTGGTATTCTCAATGCGTATTCGTATTTTTTTATTTATATCCCAGTTATCGTTAACGCTTGCGCCCAAATAGGTAATATTGTGGACTCTTTCTAACTTTATTCCATAGGCTCTGATGTTCATTGGTTGTAACTCCGTTTTGCTGACAACAATATGTTATGTCTTAGATGTATTAAGTTTAAGCCCATATTCATCATCCTTCGGTTACCCTGTTTATAAGTTTTTGCAGGTCTTCTTCATTGGGGAAATAAGTACCGTGTCGTCTTCATGTATGAGATTGTTGTTTTCGTTAGATTCTCTTTTCGTATCTGTAGTATACTGTCAGTCATTACATGCCATGTAATTATTTTCGATCGAAAGTACTAGTTTAATTTTTCTCTTTTGACGTCTTCCAACTGTTCATTTCTGTTTTATTAACGGCTTTGACGTAAATATGAAATGTTGAATTTTATTTGTATATAAATATAGTCAATCTGATTTCGTATGAAGTTTCCTGGAGTATCATTGCATGATCGAGATGGAGATAATATTCTGTGCGATAATTTGAAGAAGGTGATGGTGACTACTAAATTTAGAATAGGCATTCTCCACTTCTATAACGGCCCTTGCCGATTTTAGTATTATTAAAGTCACCTTTTACTGGTGTTTCTTGATAAGCTCTTAACTGACTTAATACTTTCTTCTAATCCTAATAAAATGCCTCGTCTGCACTGTGTGCGTATATTTCGATTATGTTACTTTTTGCTAGGAATAAATTTAGTTGGATGAGCACGATTCTCTCGAATGTTGAAACAAAATTAGTAATGTATTTATTTATTGGTTTATTTAAAATTATTCCTAGGCCATGCCTATGTTGACCTTCTGTATTTCTTGCGTAATATATTTGATTCTCGTTTATTTGACATTTTCCGGCATAGGGCCATCGCATTTCATGTAATGATGTTGTAACAGGAAAACTAATAAACTAAGCAATGTTAGATAGTATCTTATTGTAATACCAAGACAGGAATTGTAGAGAATTACTGGAAATTTTAATTGTTTTAAAATATTAGCCAGTTAGGTACTAGAAAATCAAATAAATTAAAGAATGAATAATCCTAATGCGGTTTTATTTAAAGTGGTATGTTTAAAGTTATGTATTTTAAATAAGAAGTAAGCAAATATACTATTCTTGCGCCATATTCTTCTTCTTCTTCTTCTTTTTATGTAGACATGACCCACTTTGTTTTTCAATGTGCCTCTAGAAGTATTTTCATCTGCTTTCTTTAATTTTTTGTCCGCCTTGAGTCAGGTCGTATTTTTGCCGCATTTGTTATTATTGTCTGGTCTGTAAATTATGATTTTCATTTCTTTTTCGATACTATTATTTCTCCATATTGTTACATTTAGGCAACCTGCGGTACTATTTGACTTCTGTTTCGAGCTTTTCTTAGCTAGATAATCTGAGTCCTATATATTTAAACTCTTATCATCCCATCAATTATTCTATTATCTGACCTTTCAGCCCCATTTTACATCTTAGTAAATTTGCTGTTATAACCATGTATTTTGTCTTTTTTTGGGGAAATTAACATGTTTCGATGGCATGCTAAAGACGAAGTGGTATCGTTAACCTTGTTTCAGTAACCGTTTCATAAACTTTTATTCTCAACTTCCATCTAAGATGAAAACAAATTTGGTTTTGGGTTTAAAAACTAGGGTTATCAATTTGTCACACATAGAATTCAGAGACAAGGGACTAAAAAAGTTGAGATCCATACTACAAGAGAATTCTTATCCCATAGGGCTGTTAAATAAACTTATTTTCGGTTCTCCTTTTCCTTCACAAGTTTCTGTCAACCAAAATTTTCATAATAATGAGATCCGACAATTGACATTGACACATAACGCATCAATATTACCATCTAAAATAACTTATGGTTGCCTACCCTACATTCCATTTCTGACACATAAGCTAATGAACATCTTTAAAAATGTTAGTGGCTTAAAAATTACAACCAAAAATGTGAAAACAGTATCGAAGCTTTACACAAAAACAAAATATCTTTTCACAATACAGGAGTCATCGAATTTTGTTTATTCTATACCGTGTACTAACTGTAATAAAATTTACATAGGAGAATCATCTCGTAATTTTCACAGCAGGGTGATATCACATTGTAGTGATATAAAAACCAAAAAAATCAATGCATGTGCATGGACAGAAAATGCACTAACTCTAAAACATGAATTCCATTTCGATGATTCCTGTATTTTAGCAAAAGAAAAGAACCATTCAAACCGTGTTTTTTTGGAAATGTGTTTCATAAAATCTAGCACATCTTGCATCAACAAAAAGTCCGACATAGACAAATTAAGCAACATTTATTGTTATTTATTAGAAAAACACCAAAAATAAAATAAATATTTACCTGTACATAAATTACACCTCTATGTATAATATGTTGCATACCATTAAGACAGGTTTAAAAAGTATAGTCATCTAAGAAGGGCCTCTAGTATTTCTAGAAAAGAAAGATAACATCAATTACACCTAATTACATATTAATTACAGTGTTTTTACTTTCCATTCTCTGTATGAGTTAATATACATCAGTAAAACATGCCAGCAACCAAGTTTTACTATTTTTACAATAAATTTTAAAAAATTTTATAATGTATTATGTCCATAATTGTATATTTTAATGTGTGGTATAAATGTTGAGTGTCAATGCTTACAAAAATAATTTCAACGACTAATAAGTTACACTGAAGAATTGTGATATTTTTTAAATATTTACATAATTGTCTTTTACAGTGTCTTGAAAAGGGAATAAAACCATTCCGAAAGCTCGATAAAAAGTCAAAAGAGTGTTTTTTTGAACATCCCGGCCAATATTCTGACTGCAACCCTAATATACTGTGTTGTTTGTATATATATATATATATATATATATATATATATATATATATATATATATATATATATATATATATATGTTTACTGTATAATAGTATCGATATATATTATTTTGACAAATTTATATTTATATTTTAATGTAAAAAATTTAGTGGATTTAGTAAATGGAAAGCATTTAATTTATTAATTAAAAATTAAAAATAGCATGGTGATAACAATGTAATACCATTAGCACCATTTCGGTTTTCCTATATCTCGATACAATCTCTAAACTTAGTTACTCTAAATAATCCACACCCAATTAACTGCCGATGTTCGCAAGTCTAGTGAAAATAAACCCTCCATATCTCAGTTAAGAACCTCATAAGTTTACGGTCGACAATTCCGAGGAGTGGGCATTGGCTGATAGCGTCCCAACTTCAATTCGGTCATCCCGACTCTAGCCCTGACATTTGTCCAGGATTATTCGCGATGATGATGATGGTGTTTGACTTTCGGCGATTTTCCAGCTACTTTATACCCTATTTAAACAACGCGCCCCATCTTGCCTGTCAGATATGTCACTTCGATTGTTTGCTTATATTTTAATAGACTGGCGCGGTCAGAAGGATTTGAAGAATTAAAGAGCCGTTTCCTTAAAATATTCAACGAAAGCAGGAGATTCAAAGTAAACATTTTGTGGACAGATATTACATATATTGGTTAAAAGTAGTATAATTTTAAAAAACTATTTGGACAAAACTTCCAAAACAATTTATAATTTTTTTTTAGAAACTGTTAATGCATTTTATATAAATTATTTTTGAAAATAAAGCAGCAATATTAAAATAATTTTTTTTATTATCTCTTATTTTTAAAAACTCAGTTATAAAGTTCTACCTATTTCCAACCGTTGGATGTAGCTGTCGTTTTTTTCTCTTAATATATTATAGCATCATACTTGTGTCATCATAATTTTTTAATATGATATGGTTTTCACGTCATCCAAAGGTTTTCCCTTTAGATGACGTTTTCTAATCTAATTTTCCTTTTTATTTTGTAATTAATCTATTCTTAAAATGATATCCATCGTTGGAGAAAGTCTACACTAAAAATATATTTTCTTAGTAAAAGAATCTTTGTTGGGGTCCACTTAATGCACATATTCTGAAAAATAAAAGAGCCACGTGTAGCTCTTACGATAATACCTTCAAGAAGTTCCTAAACCACACTTAACGCCATAACCATTACTGGAGTAACAATTACCCACTCTAGAAGCAGAAACAAAAGCACATCTAGTCGGTCGCAGAGAGCCGGAGGATAAAGAGTCATAGACGTTGGAGATGGAAGGCGAGAGTATTATTTCAGTGTAATAAATTTTCTAGTATAATATTATGTTTAGCAATGTTATATTTATACACAAGATTTTCATTGAACTATAAATAAAATAAATGAATAATAAATGATTATAAAATATTCCAGCATAAATAAAAATATTATCATGCAATATTTTCGTGAACACATACAAATGCTTGCCTATTAAGTATGAGGTTAGAAATTAAATTATGAGTACTTTTAAGTCAAAGAGAGTCAAAATAGAAATTTTTTATTTTATGAAGTTTTGGGAACTAGGTAGGTATGTAACAAAAAGTAAGTTTTGAGATATTTGACCCCAAAGTTTTCATTGTAGAACTTGTTTGTAGTTATTGGTTTTTAAATGCTTAACCAATCATTTTGTCACCATACGTGGTGATATTAATATGGAAGATGAGAAAATTTTTAAATATCTGCTAACCAGACAAAAAAAATGTTGTGTACATACCTTTTTCTTCCACAAAGATTTTGTATATTTCATCTTTGTCTAAAGGATAAAACAGGTTATGTGCATACAATTCAAAATACTATTGACTAGATATTCAAATTGATATTTATTTTTAATACGTATACATATTTTAATAACACCAAGGATATCGAAAATTTTCACCACTTAAGTTTATTCATTATTTTTACGCAAAATAAGCTCATAGAACCACCTGTGTTCTTCTGAAACGAAGGGAAGTTGTGGTGTTAAGTCATCAATTTTCTCTTTTCATAGTTCACCGGTTTTTCTGAAAAGTCTTGGAATGTCAAAGTCTTCGGAAAGTGTGGAAGGTTTTTTAAATTTTTAAGAAGGAGTACCATAATAGCAACTCTCCTTGAAGGGGTATGACCCATAGGTATCTACACGGATTCATTAAGATCACGGAAATATACTTTTTCATTTAGAACATATTTTTTCTATTCATCAGTTGCATTTTATTTAGAAGGTTCTCAGTGTCTTTCTTTGAAATGAGGTTGCATATCAGTAACCATATTATTCTTTTTATTGGTAGAGGAAATAATTTCACGGTGTTGTGGAGTGCAACTAGTTTGATGTTTTCTTAATCTTTTTTCAATTCGGCCAAAATCCCGGTCTCAACCCAGGTAGGAAGGACCTACTTCAGGAAACTAATGGTCGATTATTTGTAATATTTCTCTTTGTATAAGATACTCATAAACACACATTATTAGGAAATTTTTGTTCTTCAATGCACACGACTCTTTCCAAATGATTAAGTGATTTTGTTTAAGTCCCAGCTCAACTTCAATGGTTTTTAAAAGACAACTAGCCATCTCATTACTACCCCTGCCTAATTGGTCTTCAGTCCGTGTACAAAAAATTGTTTTATCAACTTCTATAGTTATAATATGTATGCCTTAACTATAGAACCACATTTGGCGGGGGCAAAATGCTTTAGAAGTACTAAGTCTAGGCAATGGCATCGTTTGTTGGAGGTCCCAACACCATCTGTATTTTTGGCTAGTTCTCTGTTGATATTCTGAGCAGCAAAACGCTGCTTTATAATTTTAAATATGTTCCTCATTTGCAGCACCAGAATCGCAAGTGTTGTAAATGTCACTTTTCGGATGTTCAAACGATAAGTTGAATTCATTGTTAAAAATATTGCGGTACGTTCATTCTTTAACTTTGAATCGAGTTTGGACTTTATCTGCATTACATGTATCAATATAAAGTTTATGCATAATAGGAAGCGATAAAAGCGGAGGCAGATATTTTTTATGGATATTGCAGTTTCTCGAATAATGAGATAATTCTGAAGTGAAACTTGAAATATGCTGGATTATATAAGCTACATAATCTTAAATTTTATTGGGTCTATTTTTGTGTTTTTCTTCTTTTGTCTGGTAGAGGAGCTTGCTTTTGGATTAAGTCAACCTTCTTTATGCTAATATTGTAGAACAAAAAAAAGGCTCGTTTACATGTAATAGTTTGTCTTGTCCCGTATGTCACGTTATATTGGAATGGGACAGTCTTGTATTTTAAAGCTCCAGTTTTTTGTCGGTGCGTGGGGATTATTTTAATACTATTATACAAAAAAGAGTTTTTAGCATTTATATCCAATTTGTACCACGATGACAAATTTGTTTCCTTTTCTTCAATTGTAAATACCTAGGAACACTGTCAGCGACACTTTTCGGGGCATAAATTATTACTTTGACACTAAATTTAGCAGGTTTCAACTCAACTTTATAATTTTTGTAAGCCTCTCCGCTATGCCTACAGAGTGTAGCTTTTCATTTCTTCCCTTCATCAACATTTCGTTGCCTTTTTCTACTTACTTTTATGTTTGGTAGGAAATATTTCTTTTTACGATGTAGGCAATATATGCCCTTGTTTATCTTGTCCAACAATATTTTCATTAGATTTTGCCTAATTTACTAGTATGTTATTATCCTTCATTAGTATATCATTCTCTTCTTCCATCGGTTCATTATTACTCTGTGCATCTACCATCTTATTATCAATCTCGTTGTCTGATGATGAGTCGATGTAATCTTTCTGATCTGGCACGCATTCATCCCTAGAGTTGTCCTCGAATAAGGTATCACAACTTCAATCGTAGTTATTGTCTTCTCCATAATCTGAAAAACAAAAGATATAGGTAATTTACTGTGGTAGTTATGAGGCACTTACCGCTTTATAAGTTGTGTCTTGCTAAGACAAATTACATAGTAAATACAACAAAACAGTGGACTAAGTCATGACATAAAAGTTTTGTAAAATTTTTTAATTTAAATATTCATAATAATAAAAGATGGAAATATTTTGTTAGATTTTTTAAATTGTAATTAATGTCAGTTTTAATATAGGGAAAACTGTAGTAAATATTACTTGCAATTTCAAAAATATGTTTAATTAAAAAAGAAAAGATATTAAACTATACATTTGAAGTCGAAGCAGAAATGTTTACCTCCAAGTTAACACTTGGACACATTGGTTAAATATATGGCACTTTCCCTATACCAATAAAAATACCATTGAATATAACAAAATATTCCTACATGAATGTCATATTTTATAAAAAAGATACATTCTTCTTGGTAAACTTCATTCTTGCCTGTAGAATGGTCACTATTTGTTGATGAAATTGGCATTTGTAGGTTGGAATTTCCATTTTTCATGGTTTTTATTACATTTTTGTCAATACTTTCAATGTAAGCAATATTACAAACACAACTTAAATTCGCAAAACACCTGTTAATCACAAAAATCGTTTTTGTCAAATGGTGAACAACTCATTCACAGCTAGCTATTACGTGCATGAAGGCGGTATGTAACAGAACTTGGTCAGGACACTAGTGGAAGAAGGAGGTATGTGCTATTTATGTTTCATACCTCCTTCATCCACTACAAAAGTAATTTTTGATACATATCTTTTTCATGACACTAGTATTTCTTCTAATACCGCTCTTAGAGTGCTACTGTTAGTTTCACAAAACATATTAACACATACCTCTTTTATCTACGAGAATAACTCGATTTCTGTAAAAATGGTACTTACATATATCCTTAATCCACTTCATATATTGGAATATATTTTTAGTAAATGAATATACGTACATATCGAATCGGAACTGAGATATATTAAATGTAATTGTAATTTCCCCAACAAGCGAAAATACAATCACAAATGATTTGCAGTTACTATGTAAAGGTTTTAAAGAAAAAACGTGTAATAATATTTAAAATCGAATGTAAAACCAATATTTAAAACATATGTAGCTAACCTAGTAAGTTACTAGTCAATAACTTAAGGTCTACTATCTTATCTTGTTTAAATATCACCTACAAGCAGGATTCAAATAGAATTTCGTTGCAACTTTTGCCATTAGAATTGTTAAAATTGTCTTTTTATATAAAGTTCATATAAGCTGATTACTTAAGTATATGTATAACCTATAATTATTATATTATGACTACATTTTCTTATATTTATTTCATCCCAATAGTTAGAAGTTATAGATATACATATTTATCCTATAATAGGCAACAGAAGTGCTGAGTTTTGAAAATGGAAAAACTTTTTTTAGATCAAACGTAAATATTTAGTTGGTCTCGCTAGCAGAATGTATTGTTTAATGATTTCCTTGGTAGTTCTACCTTCTTAGATAAAGTTCTTTCTAAGACTGCTTTATGTTGTTTTTGACAGTTTTTTTTTTACTTATTATATTCTGCAAGTTGTTTACCTGGTAAATATGTTTAGCTGGTGACTTATCATAAAGATTATAATGCGTAGAAAAGATGTAATAATACATATTTTCCTTGACTAAGTATTTAGGCCATTAAATGTTAGAGTAAGTAAACATCAATCTAATATTAAAAATGAAGAACTTGATATATCTCAAATATGTAAACACTCATGAGATAATGAAGGTAGGGTTCAATGAAATGATTCAAGTATAGTCCTTAAAGAAACGAATGGTAAAAAGAAAAACAAATCAAAGAAGCGGCTCTAATTATGCTAAATGAGACCAATTGTGTAGGATCTGGTTACCCATATTAAAAGAAAGATATTAAAAGGAAAATACTAGTATTAGTATGTCAGTAATATATCGAGGATACATCATTTATGTTAATTACTATTTATAACTGGGAATAAGCCACATTAAAGATAAAAATACATTTATTGACGTTTCAATTTCCAATTCGGAAATCGTTCTTAAATTTTGTAAATTTCGTAAATTCAACAAAAAACAAAATTTGTTTAATTTACTATTTGTATTTTGAGAACGATTTCCGAATTGGAAATTGAAACGTCAATAAATGTATTTTTATCTTTAATGTGGCTTATTCCCAGTTATAAATAGTAATTAATTTACAATGCCACAAGAAAATAGCTTCAGAACCATATCATTTATGTTTTTTAAACAACAAACAAATAAAGTCGTATTTTGGTGTTAATTGATAACAAACTTAATGTAAGACCAAATACTTACCATGTCGGGATAGTATCATGAGGTTGTTTCCTGGTTTTCCCTCAGTATTTACTATGGAATCACTATAATTAGAATTTTACAGTCATCATGGCATACAGTTGTCTTTTTAAAGACGAATTACATGCCATTATTTCTGATGGACATTCTTAAGTTAAAGTTGATTCCATGTAATTAAAATGTATAATGTATGTCTGAATTGTCAATATAAATAAGTCAGATAAAATCCAATTTTTAGAAGAATTTTTCACCAAGTAACAAAAAAACACATAATTCGTTTAATTCACATTAGTTTGTATTTTAAGAACGATTTCTGAAGTGGAAATTAAAACGTCAATAAAACTCGCTTTAACCTTTAACTGCGACTTATTCGAAATTAAATAGTAGTAACTTAAAATGCCACAAGAAAATAGCTTCAGAACAATATTAAGATCTATTGTTAGTATTATTGTATGTAGTGAAGCCATTTTTGAAGATGCATCACTATCTCGGAATGAAGAAATAATAATTAACGAAAGATCTATTAACAACATAAGATATGCAGATGACACTATAATTATGGCAAGCTCTGCTGAACAACTACAATTACTGCTAAACAAAACAAACAGTTTCTGTGAAAAAGTCGACTAAAAATGAATATAAAAAAGACCAAATACATGATAATAACAAAGATACCAACAAAAAAATATACTCACAAACATAAATTTGGGAAATGTACGGATAGAAATAGTTGATAAATACAAATATTTAGGAACCTGGATTTCAGAAAATAATAATTAAAAAACCGAAATAAGAGCCAGGATGGAAACAGCAAGAAATGTGTTTGTAAAAATGAAAACAATTCTCTACAACAAAGACCTTAGATTAGAACTGAGAGTAAGAGCACTAAGATGCTACGTGTTTTCAAAACTGCAATATGCTGGACATTGAAGCAAGAATACATAAATAAGTTATAGTCCTTTGAAGTGTGGTATTAAAGGAGAATGCTTAGAATAGCATGGACACAGAAGAAAACTAACCCGGAAGAATTGCGAGAAATGGACAAAGAATGTGAAATAATAAAATCAATAAAAATAAGAAAGTTACAATATCTTGGACACGTAATGAGGAGACAACGATATAAACTGCTAAGGTGTTTAACCTAACGACTGGTTCAAATGCAGGTAATGCAGACGGCACTTAAAGAAGACGAATTGTACTTGTAAACTTTCATCTTCTTTGTCAAAGCCGCACCTATAATATAAAAAACCTTATAACAACAAATTCAACAGTAAGACATTGTCATTCAAGTTAATTTTTATTTTTTACCAATTTAGCTTCAAAAAACTTTGTGAAATTCGATATTTAGAGAAGAATAAATTTTTAAATTCAGATATACCTAGTATATTATTTTTACTTAAAAATAGTCAATTCTTCCAACAAAATATAATATCTACGGCTTTGGGATAGAGAAAACCGAAGCTAATGCTCGTCAGAATTGTGTAGTTGGCTTTAGAAATTCATAGCCTACTAGAATAACAAAACTTAAGGTCAACTCTGAAACAAGAACGCAGCACCATCTGGCAAACATTAGTGTTTTCACATTAATTTCGAATTTAGACCAAACACATTCGGACTGGGAAAGTACGACGCTGGACCCTAACATTGCAGCTATATTGGATATACGTTGTTTATTTGAAGTTATCTCCTATTTGTGTTGCGAATTTAAGGCTGTTATTTTTCGAGTTATGTCTACTAAAGTTATTTTTGTGTATTTCAAACTTGAACGAAATATGAAAGTGTTTCAAACAAATAATAGGAGGTATATAATTTCATAATATATAAGAACATTTGACCAAGCTTTTTTTAGTTGAAAAGACATGATTAAAGTTATATTATAAATGATATTTTCTAACATATTTCTAATATATAATTAAATATAAATTTTTTAATTAGGAAAACTTTTTTTGGGTTGTAATATTATTAATTGTGTTAGTACGTACTAGATTAAATAAATTTTGTAAAATAAATTAGGTAAAGGTGTAACAAAAAACAAACAAACAAAAATAGATGAATAAACAGTTTATCGCTTACCAATACTTAACTTAGACCACACTGTTAAATTCTGGACCCTCGTTGTAAGTGAAATACAGATAGATAAAATGATAGATAGAAATTAGATAACAGTTTGAGAAAAGAAAAAAAGAAACACTGAGTACATCTGAACTGCAAAATATAGAGAGCGCCAATGATTATTAATCAGATAGTCATAAAGGACACTATATCGTCAAAAAACGTATATTTTAAATTTGTAAATGCATACTTACAATCTACTCATAAACATTACATTGAGTAAATAGTAAACGTGATGATAATATTGACTTTACTTGGGTATTGTCCAGCGACAGTTCTACATTTTCAGAAAATTAAGGGTAAATCGATTTTACTTATTTACCCATAAGCACAAAGACACTGACTATACCTTTATTTAGTAAAATAATGTAAAAGAGTTCTATCGTCTATTAAAGACTATTATTTAAATATAATAATAAGCCTCAAAAAAGTGTTTATTATTATCAAAAAAATATATAAATAAATACCTGCTAATTTCGGTAATTTGCAAACATGTAATAAATAAAAAAGTATTAAAAAAAAAGAACATTTTACATGTGATTAAATTGTAATCAATAACACAAGCATACATTTTTTTACGAAAAAGTATTTTCAGTTTAACAGATATCTATATAGTCAATTACAGGGTGCCTAATATTGTTGTGAAGCTATTTTCTTGTGGCATTGTACATTAATTACTATTTAACTGGGAATAAGCCACAATTAAAGATAAAAATAAGTTTATTGACGTTTCAATTTCCACTTCGGAAATTGATCTCAAAATACAAACAGTAAATTAAACAAATTTTGTTTTTTGTTACATAGTGAAAAATTCTTCCAATAATTTAATTTTATCTGACTCATTTATATTGACAATTCAGACATACATTATGCATTTTAAAGTAGACGACTTTAAAACGATATTGCCAATATTGTTGAGTTGATGAGTTGAGCTCCTGGGACGACTTTACTTATAAGATAGTTAATTCGATTACATGAAATCAACTTTAACTTGAGAATGTCCATTAGAAAAAAATCATAGCATGTAATTCGTCTTTAAAAAGACAAACACATGATATGATGACAGTAAAATTCTCCTGTTAGTGATTCCATAGTAAATTATGAGGGAAAAACCGGGAAAAAAACCTCACAATACTATCCCGACATTGTAAGTATTTGTTCGTGAATTTAGTTTACCTTCAACAAACATCAAAATTCTGATTCTGAACAGCTCAACATGCTCATACGTTTCTTTGAGATGCACAGTGTTAGTATTAGTCAACAAGGCATAAGTATTAACACTGTGCAACAAGACACCTTTCACACTTCTCCTAGGTGTCTTTTATACGAGCGCTGATCTCGACGGATTATCACAGCGGAGGCATTAGTTGGTAACACTTTTTTTAGCTATTGGTTCTTTTAACAGCTGTTAAGTGATTTATGTTAAGTTTGGTTTGGCATTTCAGCGTGAATAGACTTGACGCCTAAACAGATCTTTTAAATTGTACAATTTTATTTTTAAAATTGTGGTTCTGCTCAAAATATGCCTGGCACACTATGTCTATTTTATGTTTAAGGTAATAGTCTACCAGAGCAAGTAACTCGATTAACCATGAAACATTTTTGCACCAAGTTTACTCTAAATGATTATATGCATTTACAGACATGTCATACAGTGCGTACAGAAGAATTTGTTGCTGCTGTAGGGCGTAGCATACAGAAAGAAACAGAAAGAAAATTTTGTGGAAAGATCTTGCTTTGCGTGGATTCGTAGATTCGGGGAGTGGGTCAAAAATAAGATTGCCGTAGATTCTGGTATTCGTAAGCGAATTTTTTTAACGGTAAAGGTCACTTTTGGTTAATGGCTATGTCAACAAACAAAACTGCCCTATTTTAAGTTAAGATAATCCTTAAATGTATGTTGTGAAATCGAAATCATTACATTTATAAAAACTGACTGACTGTTAATAGTCATAACGGTCATCTACCCGAGATCATATCTAAATAATTATGCCATAAGATTGTCTTACTAATAAAGTTAATTTCATGGTAAATGATAAAAATCATTTTTGTTATATTCCATTTCAAATTTCTATACCTCTCAAACTGGAATAGCTGATCAATGAACAACGATATGACCTACTTCGGACAATACTTCAAGGTAAAGTGCATGGGAAAAGAGGTCCAGGACAAACAAGAATATGCTTGCTGCATAACCTGCGAAAATGGTTTAACTTAACCAATACCAGACAATAGGGAAGGAGTCAACAAAGTCAGAATAGCCATGTTAGTGTCCAACATCCGTAACGGATAGGCACCATAAGAAGAAGAATACCTTTAAAAAAACACTATTTTCAAGTGCAAAACGTGAAAGTGGTAATTTGTCCTTTCCTTTAGTAATTGGGTTACGTTTTCTATTTTAAATCTCTTAATTTCTAGATCTTGCATTATGTCCTTAGCTTGGCAAGTTTGATTCAATTTTCTTGCAATCACTTTAACAGGGACTTCTTTGTTAGATTTCTGTATCTATTTTCGTCGTTTACATTAATTTTTATATTTTCACCTGCCAGCATGCTAGTTTGATAAAATATTTTCTTACCAGATACGTATCTTTTTAAGATGTCATATGTTGTCAATTTGTTTATAATGGCTGGTGGTGGTTTACGTGCCCTTTGAGTCGTTTCTAGTTTATTTCTCTGTTGGTAGAGGTGGGGCTGTATTTCCTTTGAAGAGTCGCTCGTCTTCCCTTTTTTGCATGCCCAACTTAAATCCATTGTTTTTCGTCATCGGTGCAATATTCTATCCTCAGTTTGCTGTTGTTTTTCTTCATCCATTTTCATGAAGTAAAAACTTCATTAACAATAGGCTTTTACTGCACCTTATTAACGTAATTATGGCTTAATTTATTTGCTATAGATAAAATGTTTAGTTATTGACGGTCAAATAAATGATAACATTATGTAAAATATATTGCCATGATAATTTTTAAACTATAATTAATATTAGTTAGTTTTTAAGAATGATTATAAGAAACCTAGTATATTTAAGCAACTGTTGAACTGTGTTGATAACTAGACTTAGTTAATGAACAAAATATAGTTTAAATCTTTTTTACCGTATCTGTTTTGACAATAGTACATATATATTCTGCAATTCAAAAAGACAACTCTGATATATGGTCGCTTTGGAATAAAAGCAACCAGCGATATTTTTATGGCGACATCCATCTGCTTCTTTTAAAGTACGCAGCGTCTTAGATTATCTGTTCTCTGCGTCCACATACCTACCTACCAAACGGCAAATATCCTCCTGGGAGACCCTCGGTGTGTCTGGGCTAACGACAGAGAGCGTATGCATGAGAAATGGCGGCCATTTGCTACAGTGTGGTATAATGACGGCTCAGTTGGTCGTGCTAAAATATATATTACATACGGATGCAATCACAACTTCGGTCCTCAAATTTATTTCCAGCTTTAAAATTGTATGGAAAATATGAAGTGAGTTATTTGTGCAAAAAGTTTGGTCATATTTAGGTATAATGTTAAAGGATGACAGTTTTGTTAAATATGACGACTTTTAAGTCTTATTGTTCATCCATTTGGAATGTGGATTTTTTAGATTTATACAAAAACAAAATACCAATTATGAAAAAAGGTTAAAAGTGTGACAAACGGTATTAAATTTATTTATTGAAACATTTTTATTGAAACACTTCAGTAACTATATTTTTTTCTTTTATTTATTTTTTTAACTACAATTTAAAATAAATTTAAATCTATTTTAATTGTATCTGTTATTATCCTCATTTGTCATTTTATTTGTTGGTGTGTCTGTAATTTTTGTTGGTAGAAAAACTTTATCTAAATATAAACGGTGTTTTGAAAAACGGTTATTTGAATATAAAAATCTAATAGAATAGATATAAATAAAAACGTAAAAAATTAGAAAATGATTGTATAAAAAGAAATACAATTAACAGTAGACGATTACGATCATTTACAGTAACAATTAATAATCCTTATGAGATAGTTATTGTACGGTATTAGCCAAAATAAACAATACCAAAATTTAGATGATACTGAAATTGTGCACGTAATATGTATTTATTTGATTGGGATTGTATGTTAAAGGCTTATTTGAAAGCAAGGTTTAGATATCGGGGAGTAAATATAACTAGTTACGGAGATGTTAAAGAAGAAGTACGACAACAAAGTTTAAAAGCATATAAAGCGGCGGAATCTCTTAACGACACAATCTGGAAGAACAAACACCTAAGACAAGACACAAAAATAATCAATAACGCAGCAATTAGACGTATATTCACATATCAGGAAATATTAGAGAAAAGTCTGTTGGATAGGGAGAGAAACGAAAACATAAGAAGATAATGCAATATAGAAGACATAAATGGATAAGTAACAAAACAAAAACAGAAGTGGAACGAACACGTTAGTAAAATGACAAAGGATAGGATAGTATGAACAGCACGAGATAAGTCACCAAATGGACGAAGAACTACTGGCAAACCAAGAAAAAGACTGTGCGATAGTTTATACAATTTGATAGGCTAATATTAAAAAAGAAACAGGCTTTAAATCCTACATATAAGAAGGAAGAAGAAGAGGGAAGGCTTATTTGTTATTTACTGCGTTATTTACAGCGCTCTAGTAGTACAACCAACTGAAAAATGATTCTCACGGAAATTTCGTAACACTGGTAGTGTGTTTTCTAAGCGTAAGAGTTCATAAACATACGTACGCTCATTCAACGTACTACGTATAAACTGAAAATAAGTGAAATACCAACACGTACAAGAGAAGTTTACCGTGGAAGAGTGTTTAGTGTTGTAACCTTAAGTATTGTACCAATATAACTCCAACTAACTCCAACTAAGCCCATTATTTTAAGCTTCGACTAGCTCTAGTCGCTCATGTGTAGGTACGTCTTATCTTAAATGCAAATCTGATTAAAGAGATATTATTAAAATATTATTAAACAAAAGCAAGTCCTGCCTAAAGTTGTACAAAATAGTGTAATCAGTACCTTCTGCTCGATTACATATACAGGCAAAATAACAACAAAAATTACCAACCATATAAAAAAGAATGGAATAACACCAGCTTTCCGAACAAATAACAACCTAGGCAAATATATTAAAAATAACAAGAGCCAAAATAAAAAACACTTAAATAGTGGTGTGTACAAACTTCAATGTGGCGACTGCCCAAAAACTTACATCGGCCAAACTGGTAGAAACTTTGATAAACGAATAGCAGAACATAAAAGGGCTTTCGCGAATAGAAAAACAGATTCGACATACGCACTTCACCTTCTAGATCATAATCATTTTTTTAATGAAAAATTTAAAATTCTTCACATTCAAAATAAAGGCCTTAAGCTATCTTTGTTAAAATCTATGGAAATCAACAAATTAAAAAACACAGATTTAATTCTGAATAACCAACTTGAGACAAACAGTTCTCCCCTCCTCAACCTATTTCATTAGAGACTATAAATTTGTAAATCCAAGCCAAAAATAGATCACTTGAGATAGGCAGTCAGCCGAAACAGCTGTAGTGATAAGATTTAAAATACATTTTGTGAAAGTTTGAAAACAAAGTTTTCAGTGTTTTATTGTTATATATATATATATATATATATATATATATATATATATATATATATATATGAGTGCATATCAACGTAAACTCATTTAAGGAAACTTGCATTAAGACAAAAACGTTCAAGGAGCTCCCACGTTGTGTCTATCTTCTGCATAATGCTTGACTTCTTGTTGTCAAAGTGAAGACAAAAATTTTCTTTGCTTATGCTTTTTCAGTGCCTTCTCCGATCCGGATGTTGGCGATCATCAAAGCTATCATTTTTGTTGACTGCTCTGCGAAACAGATCCGCGGAGGTCATCTCAAACCATCGTCAGGGGTTTTTCAACCACGAGATACGACGGCGTCTCGGTCCTCTCCTGCCAAATACTTTACCCTGCATAACGAGTTAAAGAATTCGATATTTTTCTTCGTTTCGCATCACGTGCCCGAGGTACTCAAGCTTACATTGTTTCACTAAATTAAGCACTTCTTTTCCTTTTGTCATGCGCTGTAAGACCTCAACGTTGGTAATATGGTCCAAAAAAACCAAAAATCTACAACAACAAAAAAAATAAAGAATCATCGAGCATCTACACTGCAGTTCCAATTTATCGCCTTACGATTTTTGTATATTTGGGCTACTAAAAAAGGCGTTAAAATGTAACCGTTTTTAGTCAGATGAAGAAGTACAAAATGTTGTAAAAGAATCTTTCGAGAAACAGGCACAAAACTTCTTTACGCAGTGTACAAATCGTTATTAAAGCAATGAGATATTTGTGCCTTAATTATAGTCGTAATTGTCTGTAGATATATTTGCCAATACATTTTTTTGTGACCGACCAAAGGTGAGTTTCAGTTGAGTAAGTCGTGTAGCTTGAGAATAATTATGTAAAATGTGAATTCTGCATTTTCTTCTATATAAGTGTCGTCTTCTATATATTGAATTCCGCTAAATTCAAATATGTCAACTGGTGTAAAAAAATCTCTATTAAAAGCGGTATCAATCAATACAAAATAGACAAAACAGTAAATTGTAAGATTTTTTGTCATTTTTAAAGATTTTTAACGGCTAATACAAAACAATTAAAAAGTTGTCTGGTTTTTTTCTCAAACACATCCGACAGTAACTGATAGTGTCTTTACACTCGTCACATTCGTCTGCTACATCATATTTCATTTGATTTCATATCACATGTACCTTCTTTAGGTATATTGTTTTATCTTAGGAAATTTTATTTAATTAACAGTTTATAACAAATATTAAACATCCATTTTTATCATCTAAGGTACTTTTCTTTGGTCTCCCTCTGTGTCTTTGATTGTTGTGTAAAGACTTAGCTCTGCATATCCAACTTAAATTAATGTGAGATATAATTAAAAATAGTCCGATGACTGTACCTGATAATACAATGAATAACTCAAAACCCCTTTTATTGTCCCCGACAAAAAGCTCTTCAAATTTAATAATCTCCTAGTCTAGTCTGCAAAGTTTGATGCGTAAATTATAATTAATTGTACCTGAGCTTATTGTTGCTCACTTGCATTTTATATTACTGCTTAAAAATGCAAAACTAGCGTTTGTTCTTTTTCAGTTACGAATTTTAAGACTTTCTTTCATCATGGTGATGGCCATAGTCACAGTGTTATTCCGGTGTATTTCTGAATAATTGAGTTGAAAGGCCAGTCAAGGAAAAATAACAGGTCCGGACTGTCGACTTTCGAACGTTAGAAACGAACTTTTAGGATATTTTATAAGAGTATTGTACAGTCGTACAAGGTCAATTTAAAATTGGTAAAAAAACTATTTTTAATATAATTTAAAGCTAAGATATTCAAATTAAGTCACATAAATAGTTGTAACAGAATTATTATCTGCTCAAACAGAAAGGCTAAGGTGCAGTAGATTTTTAATTTGCATTAGTTAAATAACAAATCTAAAAAATACAGAGAATGCCAGATGACAGGATTCCAAAACAGATTTTGACGTGTACACCACAAGGGAGAAGGAAAAGAGGAAGACCGAAAAGAAGCTGGAGAGAGGGAATTGAAAAAGAACTAGAGGAAAGAGAAATCCCTCCAGACCTATGGTTGAATAGAGAAGAATGGCGGTTAGAAGTCGGAAGGCGTCGGAGAACGCTGTAAACCGATAGAAATAGTAGTAGTAGTAAGAAAATATGCAAATAACACGGCTACTCAAGTACTACTTAAATAATATTAAAATGTATAAAACAATACTTTTAATGTTGTAACCTAACCTTGTGGCCTAGGTAACTCTGAGATAAATGTATCCGTGTAAGGTGCTGCAAAATGTGTACTGAGTAAGAATATTGAGTAAGAAGTACTTTATTTAAATACATATAATAAAAAGAACTCCCGCTTAATGGACATACACCAAAAGTATAAGTAATTATGCCTAATTACTTATACCCAGCTAAAATATTTATTTAGCTACTCATGGATGGTGTTAAAAAAACTCTTCCTGTTTTCAATATGGATTCCATATCTGCGACACAAATAAAAAATATTGCTTATTTCAAAGATTCGAAGACCATGATAAACCAAGAAGTCGTAATCTGAATAATATAGCTTTTCTCCCTAAGTCGTTCAGATTTGACGTTAAACTGTAGATCTCATAAATATTTGTACTATTTCATAATGCACATATCTTATACATCACACAGATATAAACAACGTAATTGCCTGTACTTAAAGTTAGATATAGCACAGAGGGAAACCTAACCTTAAACTAGCTCACGAATGTGCATTCTCTTTTTGAACTAACAGGTGAGCCAAAAAATTAGTTTGTGTAAAATATCTCAAAAAAAAAAAATAAGTAAATATGAAAATAGCTTCTGGTTATTTGTTTGCTATGCCTGTTTTTAAGCGTAAGTTATGGTCCTATAAATTAATAATATAAAGGGCAATCTTTGTATTTCCTTAAAACGATTTTCTCGATCAGAATATACTTTAGTTTTCACATGCATATTATTTGTTTATTTTAGCTTAAATACGATCACTATAAATACACTTGTTACATCCTAAGGTATAGTACGAGGTCTTTATGGTCTATAACGCCCTGTTATATAAGAAAAAACCAAATGTTATAGAACAAAGTGTTTTTTAATTGAAACAATTTGGAAACAGGTAAATATTACCGAACTAACATTTTTTAACATCAACAATCTTTCAAAATATTAAAAGTATATTTTTATAATAATTGAATATAAATAAATGACATAAATTCATAACTAAATATAATGGACAAATACATAATAAAATTAACAAACTGTCCCAAACTACATTAAACAAGTAAAAACGTTTCAATTTTAGTTTTTATATTACGTGAAGTTAAAATTAAATTTTGTTGGTACCACTGGTGTTACCGTATGACTACATCCGTCAATCAACTTCCATTTTTCGGGGCAGAGGCACTCTGTCTAGATTATATTGTTCTCTGGGCGTAATTATCTAAATAATACCTGTAGTGCATAGATAACTGTTGTGGCTTTCTATATATTTTGATCTTTTAAATAACTGTGAAAACATAAATATAAATTTTAAAGTATTTCGTTATAAAGTAGTATCATCATCATCATCATCCAGCCGAATTATCACATCCATTGTTGGATATAGGCCTCCTCCAAACGTCTCCAGTTCTCTCTATCTCTAGCTGCTGCAATTCAGTTTGTTTCTATTCTCCTTAGGTCGTCGGTCCATCGGGTGGGTGATCTGCCTCGACTTCGCTTGTCGGCTCTTGGTCTCCACTCCAATAATCTCTTCGTCCATCTTCCGTCTTCCATTCTAGCAACATGTCCAGCACACCTCCACTTTTGTTTATTGATTCGCAGTATAATATCGTCTACGCCAGTTCGTCGGCGTATCTCCTCATTTCTTACGCGATCTTTCAAGGTCAGGCCCACCATTGATCTCTCCATTCGCCTTTGTGTTATCCTCAGTTTTTCGGCAGTAGCTTTCGTTAAAGTTAAGGTCTCTGCTCCGTAGGTCAAGACTGGTAAGATGCATTGGTTAAATGCCTTCATTTTCAGGTGAATTGGGAAATTTGTTTTAAAAATGTCTCTCATCCGTCCATATGCCGCCCATCCCAACATGATTCGTCTATTTAGCTCGCAGGTTTGGTTGTCTCTGGTTATTCTAATTTCATGACCCAACTATGTGTATTTATCGATTAATTCTACCTTGTTGTTATTGATCTGTATCTCTTCGCTGGGAACCATATTGGTCATCATTTCTCCAGCCTAGTTTCTTGTAGTATGTCATTTAGTTCTTGGAGCATGTCTTTGATCTCTCCCAGATTATCTGACAGAAGCACGATATCGTCCGCAAAACGTAGATGGTTTAATCTTTCTCCATCGATGGATCTTCCTTTCTGTTGCCATGTTAGTTTTTTAAATGCATACTCAAGAACGATAATGAACAGCTTTGGTGACATGGTATCACCTTGCCTGACTCCCCTTTTTATCTTTATTTTATTAGTTGCAGAATATAGACTTATGGTTGTTGTGGCATTTTCATATATATTTTTAATTATATTACAATATCTGTGGTCGAACCTGCAATCTTGTAGTGCTCATAAGATGGACGGTAGTTCCACTGTATCAAATGCCTTTTTAAAGTCAAATATAGTACAATAGTATACTCAATAATAGTACAAATATCAATGCCAAGGGACGGTTATATTCGTTAGTTTTTTCTATTAGGGTTTTTAGGCACTGCAGGTGATCGTTTGTGCCGTAATTAGGGCGGAAACCAGCTTGTTCCCGAGGTTGGTAAAAATCCAGCTTTGTCTCTAATCTATTCGTTATTATTCGGGTGTATAATTTATAAAGATGATTAAGGAGACTGATTGGTCTGTATCTTTCCAGGTCTGCTATATCTCCCTTCTTGTGTAAGAGTACAGTTATTGAATTATTCCACTTTGTTGGGATATTTTGATTCCATAGGCATAGATTAAAGAGCTTTTGAATTTTGGCTATCAGTACTGAGCCTCCTATCTTTATCGCTTCCGTGACGATATCGTCCTCCGCCGGAGCTTTGTTATTCTTCATCTTTTTTAGGGCCTTGTAAATTTCGTTCAAGGAGATTTCTGGAATATCTTCGGAACCCTGATTTTGAACCTTCCTCTGTTGATATTCGACTATATCTAGAGTCGATTGGTTGCTACATAATCTCTCATAGAACGATTCCACAATTTGAAACAAATGTTCTCTGTTTGATGTGATGTTGCCATTTCTATCCTTGAGTTTGACTTTTTGTTTATTTCCATTTGTGAGATATAGAGTTATAAAGAAGTATAAAAAATCTATATTTATATTAATATAAATTGATGAATAACTTATACATACAAAAAAGAGTTCTTGGTCCCGCTCCGATATATCATAGGTAAATACGTGTTTATATTTAGCTTAACAAAAGGTATTAGTCCCGAAGAATATTAGTTGTTATTATGACTACATAGTATGTATATGGATTGATTCCATTTTACATATATTAAAGCAGTATGTGAGTTAATATTATATTAATAATAAATTCATGCACAGCCACTGATCAATACAAGTTTTTTATACAAAATGGCATCTTTGCAAAACCTGAAACGGGTTAGGACTATTTTGATCAAAAATATGGTAACTACAAGTTTAATCGGACAATATTTAAAATGATGAAAAGCTACATCAATCCTCCTTATAAACATTCTTATATTTCTCAACTGTAGCCAGTTAAAACAGAGCCGATCTACCTCAACCAATTACAAGAAATATTTATTAATTTCCTTGAGAATGTCAATCTAAAAGAATACATCTTAGCTCTACTTATAACTTGTTACTCTCTATGTCGAGAATTTTCCATAACGCATTTATTTCTAAATCAAACAGGTCATAGATGAATTATTGTTTTCAAACGTTTATTACTGTAAATCATACGCAAATTTAAGTCCATAGACTGCGAGTTAAAGTCACACCCGCATATTGCCCATAGAGAAACAGGTAGTAATGGGATTAATCCAATCGAAGTTATTTTCAAGTGAAAAACGATTAATCCTGAATTCTTGTACAAATCTGTTCTCTGTTTCCTCTGACATTTCTACATTTATCCTTGTACATAATTTCCTAGCCGTTGCCTGTCCTCTGTTGTAATAAAGTTTCTATGAAAGGCACTTTAGCGTGAAAAGTATCTTAATATTATGTAATCTCTTGTTGGTTCTAAATATTCACTTTTAGAAAATTGGTTAGGGCATTGAATGTAACGAATGAAACTATGGTTTCTTGTCAATCTACTAATTTTTGCTATAGTGATGTTTACATTATGTTTTTAATTGACCTTTAGGCGAAGTTTATTTTTGTTAACAAATGCAACAGTTCAATAGATCATTAACAAATTTAAGTAGTCAAATGCTCAAAGCCTTTTATCGTGGCTGAATGGATCAAGTTATCCAAAGCCAATAATTTCATAAAAAAAATCCTACTACATATCAAATTACTGTACTGTTAAAAAAGTGTTACGTTTTTTAAGCTGAAATTTGCATTCGACATGAAAGAAAATAAAATTAGACTAATTATTGACAATAACAGTAATATATATATATATATATATATATATATATATATATATATATATATATACATATATATATATATATATATATATATATAAATATATATAATATATATATATTTAATATATATATATATATATATATATATATATATATATATATATATATATATATATATATATATATATATTATATATATATATATATATAATATATATATATATATATATATTGTAGTTTTGAGTTTCTTGAACCGTATTATATTTAATATAAAATTAATGTTTCTTGGGTTTAGGTTCAATAAAGATATGTTACATGTGGAACTAGATTTTATTTTCCATTGCAATCAATCAACGTTTCGGCAGGAAACCCTTGCCTTTGTCAAGATTCTAAAATGTGTATATAAATAAGGACAAACAGATATTGTAAAATATGTATATATATATATATATATATATATATATATATATCTATGACTTAACAAAACGTAAAACGTGACACAGACATTAACGAACTGATATATAAAAGTTGATATCTGATATCTCATTGTTTACTGTCATTAGTATATAATTATTTTTATATGGGCGTATCGTTGATGTTTTCGAAAAAGGTAAGGTGGAGATATGTTATGACTTTAAGAGCTTTTTATGATGTTATATTATTATTGTTTCCTGCCGAAACGTTGATTGATTGCAATGGAAAATAAAATCTAGTTCCACATATAACATATCTTTATTGAACCTAAACCCAAGAAACATTAATTTTATATTATATATATATATATATATATATATATATATATATATATATATATATATATATAGCGTAAGTCCGGGAAAGACGGACCACTCTTTTTCTCACTTTGATTACTTGAAAAATTGACTAGTGTATGATACAATTTTTGGAAAAGAATACTTATTATAGTTTATATATTTATTATGCAAAATAAAAAACATGTAACTTAAGGAATATAAAAGTTATAGAAATTAACTTAAATACTTCTTATTGGCCCATCTATACCAATACTTAGGTACAGATGGGCCATTCCTATTGGTAGAGTTGGGCTAATTTGAAACACATAAAATAATGATGTTATCCTATTTCTTTTTACTAGCAATTTTTCCACATGAATCACAAACATTTTTAAATTTTGTACAGTTGTCATGACACCAGTGTTTGCAAATCAAACATTGAACCCAGTTATCTTTTCTGGATGTTTTGCTGTAATCTTCACCACAACCAATGCACTCATTTTCATTAAATTCGTCTTCGTCTTCGCTGTCATCTAAAACTGTCACATCTGCATTCACATCATCATCAGACGAATCTAACTCATACTTTTTATATTGACGGCTTTTGTTTTGCTGCTTTGGAACTCTTTTTTTTATTCTAGTTTCTTTATCTTCTTTTATTGAATTTTGTCTGCAGAATTAAGAGTTTTCGCCACTTTTCTTGCTCTGCCCCTTACATTCTTTTTGCAGCATCAATTTTGGGTACAGGCGATAACGTGTCCAATACTTTTCCAGGTGTTACACTTGAGTCTTTAATATTATACATACAAGCTGCAGTTTCTTCATCAACGACAAGAGTAATGCCTGCAAGTGAAGAACCTGGTTCATCTAAAATATTTAGATCTATTTCTGTATTACTTTGTTTTTCTACTATAGCTGAGGAGCTCTCATTTGTGTACAAAAAAGCGTGTTTTGAAATTTTATCGGGATAAAACGGTACAATTCCTGTGGCAATAAATCCAGATGTTCCATTTTTTACCGTTGCTGAGATTTTCCACGCATTTCCTAACAACTCACCAAACTGGTAACGTGTAATTTTTCTTGTTGGGTTATTTCTGATATAGTTTTGACATCTTGAGTAAAAATTAGCCTTTAAAGATTTGAAAAAAGCTCGGTCCAATGGCTGCAGCAAATGCGTGGTATGACTGGGTAAGCACAACATTATAATTTTGTTGTTTTCGGCGCATTTTAATACTTCCACTGCTGCTGTATGGGACGTATGTCCATCTAATATCAGCAAAGCTTTGCCTTAAGGCTTTCGAGGAAAACATAGATTTTTTAGCCAATGTAAAAAAATATCTGCATTTACGTAGGCTGATTTTCGGACATTACAAACATTGCTCCAGGTGGCATTCCATCCGCGTATTCTTCTTTTCTATTTTTTCCTCTAAAAATAGAATAAGGAGGTACAAATACGGCCTCAGCATTGCAGCAGCTTATCACACAAATCTTTTCTCCTTTCTCTCCTCATGTAATAACAGGGACATTCTTGGATCCTTTAGACGCGAGTACATGTCCAGGCCTGTTATTTAACTGCAATCCTGTCTCGTCTACGTTGAAAATATGCTTCGGCTTATTTATTAGTTGACTATTGGTTAAAATACTTAGCAACAGTTCAAAGCACTGTTTAACTACCTAGTGGTTTAATCCTTTTGCCCTGTCCTAAGAAACTCCTTCACCTTTTCGCACTGATATGTCTAAATGGCGCCGTAAAAAGACTGCAACCAGTCAAAACCAGCTTTATTTTTGTTTCTATTGAATTTGTGGCTTACATTAAATTTTTTTGTTAACTCAAACGCCACAGTTCGTACATGGTCACGAGTGCGTGCAAAACCATACTTTTGCAATTTCTTAATATGCAGCACTAATTTCATCTCGATCTTATCCCAAAGAGTTGAAGAAGGTCCAAGACGATTGTGTTTTTTTAGATCATTATTTTTCATTCTTCTCTGTATGCTACTTCGAGGTATGCCATAAGCTAATGCAGCTCGATTTAGTCCCATGCGATTTTCTCCGATAGCTGCAACCGCATTTTGTAGTGCTTCTTCGCTCCTTCTTCTTCTTCTAGTTCCATGACCGTTATCGATCGTTGGATATCATGTTGGCTACCATATTCGCTATCGTGACTTTATTGACAGCAGCTCTAAATAACGATGTAGTTGATTTTCCATACCATTGCCTTAGATTTTTCAGCCATGATGTTCTTCTTCTACCAGGACCACGATTACCTTGGATCTTTCCCTGAATGATCAGATGTAAAAGATCATATTTTTCAGGGTGTCTCATAATATGACCGAAGTATTCCAGCTTGCGTTTCTTTATTATATTGACCAGTTGTGTTGTTTGGTTCAGCCGTCTAAGGACCTCCTCATTTCTAACTCTGTCGACCCAGTTTATTTTCAGTAGTCGTCTGTATACCCACATCTCAAAGGCTGTCAAGCGTTTAAGCATAGCCTCAGTTAGGGTCCACGCTTCTACTCCATACAGTAGGACAGGAAAGATGTAGCAAGATATCATTCGAACTCTAAGGTCAATGCTAAGATCATGACTGCAAAGTACGTTTCTCATTTTTACAAAGGCAGCTCGGGCTTGTTCTATTCGGCTTTTAATTTCTGCGGTTGGATCCCAGCTCTCATTGATATTACTGCCGAGATACACGAGTTTCTCTACTCTGTCCAGTGTGGCATCTCCGACTTTTATACCGTCATGATGTATATAATTTTGTTTGCTAACTATCATATATTTAGTTTTCTTAACGTTGAGTTTTAGTCCATACTGATCACAAGTCTGCTTTATTTTGTTCATTAGATTTTGAAGGTCTTCTCCGCAATTGGCAAGGACTAAGGTATCGTCGGCATATCTAATATTGTTGACGGTTACTCCATTCACAATAATACCTTCGGTTGTCTCCATCAAGGCTTCCTTAAATATTTCCTCCGAATATAAGTTAAAAAGTAAAGGCGACAATATACAGCCTTGTCTCACTCCTCTTTTTATATTTATTTCATCCGACAGTTCTTGTTTAACCTTTATTCTTGCCACTTGATGCCAGTATAGATTTGTAATTATTCGTAGATCTTTATCGTCCAATCCAGCTGTTTCCAATATTTCTAGCATTTTGTTATGTCGGACTTTGTCAAAAGCTTTTTCAAAATCGATTGCACAAATATACACATTTTGATTTATATCTCTGCATCTCTGTACTAGCACCTGTATACTAAACAAGGCTTCTCTTGTACCCAAGCCACTCCTAAACCCAAATTGAGTATTGCTAATTCTGTCCTCTAACAGCGTATAAATTCTGCTGTGTATTACTCGCAGAAAGATTTTCAAAACGTGACTCATCAGACTTATTGTCCGATAATCACCGCATGTCTTTGGACGATGTTTCTTAGGTATTGTGACAAATGTCGACTTTAACCAATCAGTTGGTAATATCCCAGTGTCATAAATTCTGTTAAAGAAATTACACAGAGCTTTAATTCCATTTTCTCCCAAAAACTTTAGTATTTCAGCACTTACTTCATCGGGGCCAAGTGCTTTTCCATTTTTTGCCGTTTGTATTGAACGTCTTACCTCACTTTCTGTTATAGATGGACCTGATATAGCAATCGGTGTATAGTGTTCTACTCTCTCATCTTCAAATAATTCAGAAATGTAGTTTTCCCATTCTTTTAACTTTTCATTGATGTCTAATATTCTGTGTCCGTTTCTGTCTTCTAAACTTTGGGATACTTGTTTCCATTTGTTTCCAGCGACCTCTTTCAATTTCTTGTGCAGATGAAATGTATCGTGTTTCTTTTCATATTGTTGAATTTCATTACATTCTTTACTATGAAATTGTGTTTTCGCGTGTCTTATCTTCTGCCTGATTATTGCGTGGATCCTCTTGTATTCGTTTTTATCTTTATTTCTGACTTCTCTTCTTTGATCCATAAGTCTCAGTATTTCTTCTGTCATCCACCCTTGTTTTTTTCTTGCTTTTAGCGCACTCAATTTTGTTTCTTGAACAGTCTTTAAGATGTCTTTAATTCTCGTCCAGTTTTCCTCAGTACTTTCTTCTTTGCTTGATGTTAACTTCATCTTTTGTTCTAATATACTAGTTATTTCTTGTTTTACAGTATCATTTAGGAGGTACAAATACGGCCTCAGCATTGCAGCAGCTTATCACACAAATCTTTTCTCCTTTCTCTCCTCATGTAATAACAGGGACATTCTTGGATCCTTTAGACGCGAGTACATGTCCAGGCCTGTTATTTAACTGCAATCCTGTCTCGTCTACGTTGAAAATATGCTTCGGCTTATTTATTAGTTGACTATTGGTTAAAATACTTAGCAACAGTTCAAAGCACTGTTTAACTACCTAGTGGTTTAATCCTTTTGCCCTGTCCTAAGCTCCATTTACCTCTTTCGATAGTAGATTTTCGCTTATAATATGAAGGCATATTGTAACCTGTAACAATTATAGACATTAAATAATAATACTTATTATTAAAAAAAAAATGGTTGAATAACATAAACCCAATACTTATTATTAGCCCATCTATACCGATACACTGTGACCTGTCTATCCCAAATGTTCGGTAGAGACGGGCCACGCCATTAAACAGACAATTTAAATTTTATAAGGGTATTTTGGGTTAGGTTCAGTTGTTTAATCTCAATATAAGAGTTGAATATATGAATAATAGAAAAAAACTTACCTTTTGTCAAGACTTACACAACTTGAAAATTCGCTAAGGAAAATTTCACCAACAACATATAATTAGGTAAAAAAATCTCCGTTGTTTATGCATACACGTCGCAATGATCACATTCACAAGGTCTGTCGTTGACTAAATATTATAAATCAACGTTGTTGCACTGCACAATAAACAAAGGATCTGCAATATGACGAGTGGCCCGTCTATACCGATGGCCCATCTCTCCCGGACTTACCCTAGAAAAGAAATGTAATCTTTGCAGATATGTTAAATAGCAAACTCATAAATATCGGTGAAATCTGCAAGAAAGACTCACCAACCAAAGAACAACATAGTGGTTTTTTTGTTACTATGTGAAAAAAAAAAGATTTTTTACAGTTGGAAATGTATGGTAACTTTGAACTTAAAACGCAAAGGTGTACCCAAGGTTTTTTTTGCATAGACTTTCGTCATTCAGCCAGTCTTAAAAGATTATAATATATTCCTTAAGAAAGTATATACACATAAGTACAGATTATTTCTCTCAGACAAATGCACAGCGATATCCCTAAAACGAAATGGACGGATAACTAATAGAAGAACACGTCGAAGGAAAATACAAGGACACTCGCTTCTCGTCTAGGGGTCCGCCAAGACATTTATTTTAACATATTTTAACAGACAAACAATACTGGACCACGGATAAGGTATTGTTACATATAGGAGTACACAAGGTTAATCGAAAAACCCAACGTAACTACATTTAAAAGGAAGTAATCCTTTGAATTGTCGACAATAACTTAATGTTTGATTGTTTGAAAGTTTAATTGAACAATTTTTTTATTATATTATTTTGTTGACCTGTTATTATTAAAATCGTCGGGCATGTTTTCGACGCTGAATTACCTGAGGGTCTTAAAAGTACCCTTGTTTTGGACGCTGAAGGAAGGATTATCGCAGGTACCAGATATTAGATATAATTAGGGTTTAATGATGGTCATTAAAATTTACTTAGTTACTAGTTATTAGTTTGTCAGAGAATAGTGAAAAGTGAACATGGAAATTTCAACGTTAGTAAGTAATTGTGGTAAAATTTTGCTCAAAGTGAACAGTTTTACTTTTTCTCAAGATAAAGTACTAAAATCGGGAGAAACGTATTGGAGGTGCGTAAAACGGTCGTGTAAAGCGAAGATATTCACGAAAGGGCCAGAAAAGTTAGTGATCCGAAGTAATCTAGAACATAATCACGAGTGTGATATCAAGACGCCTAATAGACAGATTGTGCGTAGTAGTGCCAAAAGGAAGGCTAAGGATAATTTGACCGAAAGGCCGTCCAAAATCATACAAAGTGCGTTGAAAGAAAATGTAGATTGCTTGAGCCACATGTCTGTTAAAGATGTTAATTTAATACGAAATCAAATATACAGTGAACGGCGAATAGCTCAACCGAAACTGCCCAAAAGTAAAGAAGAAACTATTGCTGCGGTAAATATTATGAATATCAAAACACTTAAAGACGAGAATTTTATATTTGTGGTTAACCTAAGGTCTAACATTATCATCTTCTCGTGTAACACTAACATGCGTTTTCTGTGCGGCAGTGAAACGATTTATATGGACGGTACATTTACTTACTGTGCTCAATATTTCAAGCAATTTTTTACCATACATGTATTTATCAATGGACATTATATACCACTGTGTTATTGTTTACTTCCCGACAAATCGGAACAAACCTATATAAAACTATTTAATGTTTTGAAACGCAAATGTGAAGTAATTGGTCTAAAATTCAATCCAAAAATCATTTTCTCCGATTTTGTAATTGCTATCCACAATGCTGCGCGTTTTGAATTTTCAAATGTGCACATTAAAGGATGCCGTTTTCATCTTATGCAAGCTTGGTATCGTAATATCGGTGGTTGTGGCTTAATTCGGGAATATAAATTGGCAGACAGTGAAATATCTAAATGCCTGAAATATATTTTTGGGCTGCCATTTTTACCTCCCTCAGAAGTCGAAGAATCTTTTATATATGATTTTATGGCTATTCAACCAAAGGATTCAAAAATTGAAAAGTTTTCCGACTACTTATTGGACAACTACATTGGCGACCACGCAACATTTCCGTCAGAGATGTGGGCTGCGATGAGTGAGAGTTTACAATTAACAACTAATGCTTGTGAATCGTTCCACTCGCGTTTTAATGATAATTTTTATCATGCTCATCCAAATATTTTTCATTTTATTGATGTTTTAAAAAATTTTTAAACTGAAACTTACATTAAAATTATTAGTGTCTGTAATAGTAAAAGTAATAGACTTAAAGATCCAAAGAGAAGAAAAAAAAATTATGTTCGGTAGAAATAGGATACATGAGTATCAAACTAACTGTATCGATCGATTCCATTTCGTAAAATGTATGTCGTTTTTATTTCAAAGTGACAAATAAACCTTATCAAGCTTAATCTCTAGAATTTTATTACCTGACTTCCCATTTACATTTCAATTACACCCAGCGTCCAAATAATGTATGCAGAAACAGCTCATTTTATTTTTCAGTGTCGAATTTTAAATTTAGCGTCCAAATCATGCACGCCCATTAAAATATCTTATGGAGATGTATCTAAGAAAAGCAAGGGAATGTTATCTTTTTTAGTTAATGAAAATTATTATTGAAGTAGGTTAGTTCTCATGTGCACTATGTTATTATTAGTTTTTTTTTAACATTCTAACTCTACAATTCTAAGTTACTGTAAGATCACCAGTATTTTTTAACAGATAATATATGATAGCTTATTATAATTTTTTCTGTCAGCCCTAAGGAATTCTCTTTACCGCCGAACGACTAAGTTTGGTGAATATTTGATACTCATTTGAGTATTTCTTGCAGATTTCCCCGATATTTAAGAGTTATATATATATATATATATATATATATATATATATATATATATATATATATATATATATATATATTAGTCTAAGTAACATAAAACTTAAAAAGTTAAGTTTTTCCATATTACAAAACATTTTAAACGCAAATTGTAGCTGCATTGTAACGCGTACAACAGGTACAACGGGATACCGACATTTTTAAGGTAAAAAAATCGTGTTAGTCTAAGAATATCTAATACTTAGGCTAGAAGATAATTAGATAGTAATTCGATAATTGGTTTTCAATCGACATCGTCGGATTTTGGCTTATACAAGTATTTTAAGATAACAATTATAAATGGTATCAAAAGTAAATTAAATGGTTGTTTCGTAGATTTAATAAACTCTAAGTATTTTAAGATTACAATTATAAATGGTATCAAAAGTAAATTAAATGGTTGTTTCGTAGATTTAATAAACTCTATACATAAAAGTAGTCATAAGTATATATTTATATCATTTATAGTCTTTAGAAATGCATTTAATGATGTAGTTAAGTTGTCCTTATAATATGTAAAAAATAATTCATCTAAATAGCAAACACTAAAAAAATACTTTTTTGTTAAAATTTTTTGATACAGCACTGCGTCCAGAAATTAATATTTATAAGTCTGCTTTACGGAAAATGCCAAATTATATTCTTCTTTTTGCTCCAATCTTAAATATTAGGACTATTTATAAAGAGACGGGAGATAAATCAGGTCATTACGGGGATTCTAGAAAGATGCTAGAAGTGTCATATTCTGGGCCGTTGAAAAATTTCGTAAGATCTTCTTGTAGTTGTCTTTCCAAGCATAAAGACATTGAGAAGTGGAATGCTGTTATTAAAAGGATGGTAACTGAGCAAAAGGATAATGAAGGGTACTAACATTATTAACTTGCGTTAATAAAAAAAACGTCAGTATTTATTAAAATTAAAATTAATTTTAAATAATATTAAATGTGTTTTGTTATTTTTTGTATATAAAGAAATATTTTAAAAGGCTTATTTTTATTTAAAGATTCAATTTTTTTGTACAAAATTGCAAAATTAATTACACTGTTTTTGTTATAAAAAGTATAAATTAAAGTTATAATGCAGAGACTAAGTGTCACTTACATAAAATTAACGATAATATAGATAAAATTAAAATGTTGAGTATACCTCAATTAACATTTTAATTTTCCGAAAACTATTATTACGAAACCTAAAAAATACATGGTTTATGTTACTAAGGCTTGGCGTGAAAGTTCTCTTAAAACTAATGTATATGTTTAATGTAACAATAAAACACTAAAAACTTTGTTTTCAAGCATCCACAAAATTTATTTTAAATCTTATCACTATAGTTGTTTCAGCTGATTGCCTTTCTCAAGTGATCTATTTTTGGCTTGGGTTTACAAATTTATAGTCTCCAATGAAATAGGTTGAAAAAGAAAGAACTGTTAGTCTCAAGTTGGTCATTCAGAATTATATCTGTGTTTTTTAATTTGTTGATTTCCATAGATTCTAACTAAGATAGCTTAAGGCCTTTATTTTGAATGTGACGAATTTTAAATTTGTCATTAAAAGAATGATTATGATCTAGAAGGTGAAGTGCGTATGTCGAATCTGTTTTTTCTATTCTTGAAAGAGCTTTTATGTTCTGCTATTCGTTTATCAAAGTTTCTACCAGTTTGATCGATGTAAGTTTTTGGGCAGTCGCCATATTGAAGTTTGTATACACCACTATTTAAGTGTTTTTATTTTGGCTCTTGTTATTTTTAATATATTTGCCTAGGTTGTTATTTGTTCAGAAAGCTGGTGTTATTCCTTTCTTTTTTATATGTTTGGCAATTTTTGTCAAACATTAAGAATGTCAAGAGATGACATTCTTATACTAGTAAAACACGGACGTAAACACGCCTGATATTGAAATACAAACGATACTAAACGTCGATTGACTGCGCAAGTATGCATATATAACTATGCGCCGGCTCCGTAGGACCGCTCTTGCACCCGAGTAACAAATTGTGATGTCTGTGCCTTACCGGGCCTCGAAGTGCGGTACATTTTCTCTTTTATAAATGTTCCTAATCTTAAGACAAGTAAAATGCTGTTTTTAACATTTAAAACAAATGAATACTAATAAAGATATCCCATTTGCAATTTTAAAAGTTAATATTAAAATAAAAATATATATTAAAATATATATATATATATATATATATATATATATATATATATATATATATATATATATATATATATATATATAATCGCTATACACCCCAGTGTGGGGTTAAACCGCAAATGCTTTCTAGATACTATTTCTTAAGTGGGTCAGTCTTTTTTGTTTATCTTATCTTCTTGACAATATCTCTTCATTTTTTCCTGTCTCTATTTCTTCCTCTCTATTCACTGACTCCTGCCCTTTGGAGGTCTTCTTCAACTTCTTGCAGCCACGTTGATCTCGGTCTTCCCCTTCTCTTTCTTCCTCCTGGATTCCATTCTATCATTGCGTATGTCACTGCCTCATCGCCTGCTCGCCACATGTGACCTAACTATCTAACTCTGCATTTTGCTTTATTTTATTTACGATGTCTTCCTTAAGTTCTTCCTTAATTTCTGCATTTTCCACCAATATTTATTCAGAATGTCGAATATATAAAACCGCTACGCGAACTGCTTGATGAAAAAATACCAAATCTATATACCATTAAATGCCTTAGGGATAACCAAATTAAACTCCAAGTAGATTCACCTGAAAACTACTCGGATATTATTAAAAGCTTAACAGCAAAAAAAACGCAGTTTCACACATATCAAATAAAACAGGACCGTGGATTTCGAGTGGTTATTCGCAATATTCACCCCTCAACAGAAACTAATGAGATTAAAAGGGCACTCGAAGAACTAGGACATTCAGTCAAAAATATCTCCAACATAAAACGAATAAAGGATAAAAAGCAACTACCACTTTTCCACGTAGAATTGGTTGCTAATGCAAACAATAAAGATATTTATAAAGTCAATAAACTACTTAACTCAATAGTTGAAGTTGAACCACCACATCCCAAAAGAGAAATTCCGCAATGCCACAGGTGTCAACATTTCGGACACACTCACTAATATTGCAACAGAATGCCACGATGCGTAAAATGTACAGCCAATCACTTGTCATCCGAATGTCCAAATCCAACACGAATTAAAGATGTGAAGTGTACAAATTGCCAAGAAAATCATCCTGCATCCTACAGAGGCTGTTTGGTCTACAAAGAGCTCCAAAGAAAACAATTTCCAAAATTGAGGGAGAAAATACAATCTCATTGCCCGCCAAGTTCCTCAAATACTCGTCGCCCATCTGTAACATATGCAAACGCTGTGGAGGGACCAAATCATACTACCGCATCTGTCTCAAATACTACACAGGAAAAACTGAATACAACAGAAACAAGTAACAGTTTAGAATTGATGGTCCAAAAACTTATGGATAGAATGGATAAAATGTTCGACCTTCTCATAACGATGTTATCAAAACTTAATGTTCAACCCCAAAATTAAAATTGGATATTGGAACGCAAACGGCCTCACAAACCATAGTGAGGAGATTAAGGCATTTATAAAGTTACACAATCTTGATATCATGATGGTCTCTGAAGCTCATATGACAAACAAGAGCCATTTTAGTATGCCAGATTTTTGCACCTATGTCACACCACACCCAATGGGAAAAGGTCATGGTGGAACTGCGTTAATCATTAGAAGTAATATAAAACATCACGAAATAAATAAAGTGTGTGAAATCAACATTCAGGCAACCTCTATATCTGTAGAACTCAGTAAAGGGCACATAACGATGTCAGTTGCGTATTGTCCCCCTGGTAAAATAATTAAAGAGGACCATTTCTCTAGTTATTTCAAAGGGCTTGGTCATCGCTTTATTGCAGTAGGTGACTTTAACGCAAAACATACAAGATGGGGTTCAAGACTGATAACAACTCGCGGAAGAGAACTTATTAAAAGTTTAAACGAAAATAACTTGACTCCAATTTCTACTGGGCAGCCAACCTACTGGCCTACAGATAGAAATAAAATACCCGATCTCATCGATTTTGGTATCATAAAAGGAATAAGTAACAACTTTTTAGACATTAAACCTTCTTTTGATCTTTCGTCGGACCATTCTCCCATATTTATTGATGTGATGGAACATGTATATAATACAAATAAACACCCCACGTTTTCAAATCATAAAACAAATTGGAGTCTGTTCAGATTTAATATTCAAAACACAATTAACTTAAATCTTCCTCTTAAAACAAGTGAAAGTATTGAGGAAGCAGTTCATCACCTTACATCAATCATTCAACAGGCAGCTTGGAGAGCAACTCCAGATCTAAATCGGGGTAATAACTGTGAACCATATCCACATCATATAAAAATCTTAATCAACGAAAAGAGAAAACTAAGAAAACAGTGGCAAACTTCCAGATCTCCTGAGAACAAAACTGAACTGAATAGGGCTACTCGTTTGCTTAAAAGAGAATTACACAAATACAAAGATCAGGGCATAAATGAATTTCTTGAAAGTCTTACTGCGACGGATGACACAAACTACTCTATTTGGAAACTCTCTAGGAAACTTAAAAATCAGATTAAGCATGACGGTCCCATTAGAAATAAAGACGGTGATTGGGCCAAGGCCGATGAAGATAAAGTACAAGCATTCGCTAATCATCTCAGCCAAGTTTTTCAACCACACTCCAGAACTATCTCAAAGGAAGAAGAAGAATTCATTCACAAGAACTTAGATGCACCCTACCAGATGTCACCTCCTATAGAAAATATCAAAATTAACGAAATAAAAGAGTTAGTTAAACATCTCAATACTAAAAAAGCTCCAGGGTATGATTTAATATCGGGAAAAATCTGCAAAAATTTACCCGAAGAAGGATTTCGGTTGCTTATGTACATATTTAACGCTATACTAAAGTTAGGCTATTTTCCGTTTTAATGGAAAATGGCACAAATCATTCTAATACCGAAACCAAATAAAGATCCACAAGAACTATCATCCTATCGTCCAATCAGTTTGCTTCCCATTATCTCTAAGATATTTGAGAGGATACTCCTTCAGAAAATGAATTCTATAATCGACAGACAAAAGTTAATACCTGATTATCAGTTTGGATTCAGGCAACAACATGGAACAATTGAGCAGGTACATAGAGTTGCCAAAGTAGCAAGAGATGCGATTAAAAAGAAAGAATACTGCACTGCAGCCTTTTTGGATATCTCACAAGCATTTGATAAAGTATGGCATGAGGGGCTGCTATCTAAAATAAAAACTCACTTTCCTCATCCTCTGTATGCTCTTCTGAGATCCTACCTTACCAATCGATATTTCCAGGTCAGATGCAATGAAGCAGTATCAAACATATCTCCAATTCTATCGGGAGTACCTCAGGGTAGTATATTGGGACCAACTTTATACTTACTCTATACGGCAGATATTCCCACAAGAGTAAACAGCACAATCGCTACCTATGCAGATGATACTGTGATAATGGTTTCTAGCTCGGTTCCTGTTACAGCCTGTCAAAATTTACAAATTCATTTAAATGAACTAGAGAAATGGTTAAAATTGTGGCGAATTAAAGTAAATGGCAGCAAATCAGCACATATAACATTTACTTTACGCAAAGAGAGTGTACCATCTGTGTGCATAAACAATACCATAATACCCAAAAAAAGTGATGGTTAATACTTGGGAATACATTTTGACAGCCGACTAAATTGGGGAAAGTACATCTGGACAAAGCGACTGCAACTAGGATTAATATACAGGAAAATGTATTGGTTCATGAATAAAAAATCCAAACTAAGTCTACATAATAAATTATTACTGTATAAATGTGTTCTAAAGCCAGTTTGGACCTACGGTATACAGATATGGGGTACATCATCTAATTCTCACTTACTGAAACTTCAACGTTTCCAATCTAAAGTTTTGAGACATATTACCAATGCACCGTGGTACGTGCCCAATTATGTGATACACCGAGATCTTCAGATCCAAAATATTAAAGACACCGTTGTCTCACTCAGTGGCACTTACAAAAATAGACTACTAAACCATCCAAATACACTTGCCCAAGACCTACTTAAGCGACCAAGGAGAGGAAGACTAAAACGACGTGATCCTCTAGACCTCTCTATACCTTTATATACATAAACGTATATATCGTTTTATAGCTACAACTGATACTACATATACCTAAAACTTATAATTGTGTGTGTTGTTATAATTTTAACTATTACTATTTTTTTAATATGTTAGTAAAATGTCTTTGTAAATTGTTATTTATATTTCAAATATTTATTAGAAATTTATCTTAAGGATTTCTGTCACTGGACAGCTCTCCCCTATGTTAATTACTTGATAAACATATTGATTATTGTTTTTTTTTTATTTGTAGAAACAGATTTCAATAAATAAAGGATGAAAAAAAAAAATTCTGCATTTGTTCTGCTTCTATATTCATTTTGCTCTGTTCTGATTGGACCTAGTATGGTTCTCATAATCTTTCTCTCTGCTATTCTTAAGTCTTCTTCATCTTTTATAACCATCGTCATTGTTTTCCCTGCAAATAATATTATTGGTCTAATTATGGTGTTATAAATGCTCATCTTACTTTTTTTTTAGTGTTTTGCTTTTAAGTAATCTTTTATTTGCAAAGTAAGCTTTATTCGCTGCTAATATTTTTCTTTTATTTCGGATTTCCTTTCTCCGGATTTACTTATTGTAACTCCTATGTATTTGAAGTATTCTACTTCTTCAAACTCAGAACTTCCTTTGATTTTTTCCTTCTTTGGTTTTTTTTCCTAATCTTAATATTTTTGTCTTTTCTTGATTTAATCTTAGCCCATTACCTCCCTCTTTTCTCTTATTTCTTTAAGCATTTCTTTCATTATTTTTCTGTTCTTTGCAATAATAGCAATATCGTCTGCATATGCAATAATTTGACCACCTCTTGTTCTGAGATTTCCTTTATTTATATTTCGCAGTACATATTTTAATGCTAGATTAAATAGCGTTGTTGATAAGGCATCTCCTTGTGTCATCCCTTTATTTATACTAAATTCCTCTGTCTCTCCTCGTTGTATCTTTATGCTTATTTTTGTAGTTCTCATTGTCATGTCTATAAATAACATTTCCAATTCTAATTTATACTCGTTTGCCTTTTCCATTATTTGTTTTAATGTATGTATTGCATCTATTGTAGATCTTCCTTCTGTGAATCCACGTTGGTACTGTCCTACTGTCTTCTTTGTGATCTTTGATAACCTCTTTTTTATTATTAATGTCAATATTTTATATGTTGTATTTAGTAATGTTATTCCTCTATAATTATCACATATTTGTTGGTCTCCCTTTTTATGTACTGTTATGATCTGTCCTACCTCCCAGTCCCCTGGCATATTCTCTTCTTTTCATATATTTTTCAATAGTGCCAGTATTTTTCCTCTTAGTTCCCTTCCCCGTATTTTATTAGTTCCATATTAAATCCATCTTTACCAGGGGCTTTTCATTTTTGCTTCTCTGTGTTACTTCATCCAATTCCTCTAATGTTGGTTCTTTTGAAATTTCGATGTCTACTTCATCTGCTTCTTCTTCGTGTACCGTTTCCTCCTCGGTATGCGTTTCTGCTTCTGTTGTTTCCTCCGTCAAGAGCTTTCTGTAGTAATCTCTTCATACTTGTTTGTATTCTTGGTCCTCTATTATCACTATTACCTCTCTATTTTTTATTCCGTTTATTTTGCCCTTGTATTTTTTGTTTTGTTCTTTAATATTTTTGTAAAAACTTTTCGTATTTCTGTTTGTTCTTTTCTGCTCTATTTCCTCCATTTTTTTGTCTACCCATCTTCTTTTATTTTGCCTTATCACTTTCGTAGCATTCCTTCTTAATTTTCCATATTCTTCTCTGTCTCTCTCTTTATCTGTTCTTAGCCATTTATTTCTGGCTTGACTTTTTTTCCTGTTATTTCTCTACATTCTTGGTTATACCATTCGTTTTTTGTTTTAGCCTGACTTTTACCTATCTGCATATTTGCACCTTATTTTATTAATTTTTTGATCGTCTCCCATTCTGTGCTTATATCTTCCGCTTTATATTTCTCTTTTATTTAAACTGTTACTGTTACTGCCTCTTCATATTTTCTTCTTACTTGCTCATTACTCAATTTATTGACATTATTGACATGGTTTTTTTGTTTTGTTTCAATTTTAACTTTTTGTCTTATAGTGGCTGTGACCATGTAGTGGTCTGAATCTGCACACGCACCTCTGAACGTTCTTACATCTTTTATTGACGATTGTTTTCGTTTATTAATCATAATGTGATCAATTTGACTATATGTTTTCTGATCTGGTGACCTCCATGTTACCTTATGTATTTTAGGGTGTTCAAATTTTGTTGAGCTTATTAACAAATTTGTTCTTGTTGCTAGGTTACATAGTCTTTGCCCAATTGTCATTCGTGTTTTCGTGTATTGTATGCTTTCCTGCAATTTGCTGTAAAAAGTCCTCTTTGCCAATCTGGGCATTGAGGTCTCCCAGTACAAATATGACATCTTCTTTGGGTATTTTTTCTATCTTCTCTTCGAGCTGATCATAAAAGATTTCTTTTTCGTCTGCATTCCTTTTTCCTGGGGGGGCTTATAAATTCAAGGCAGATATTAAATGGTTTGCTGTTGACTCTAACGTAGGCCATATTTTCGCATATTGGCTTGAAATTTATAATTTTCTCTCTTAGGCGCTTTAATATCATGAATACCACGCCTGTTTGCCCTTGCTTCTTTCCTCCTGAATATAACATTGTAAAGTCTTGTTTATCAATCTGTCCCTGTCCCTCCCAGCGTAATTATTGCAGTGCTGCAATATCTATTTTATACTTTTTAAGTTTTTTTCCTATTTCTAGCATTTTTCCTGGAGCTAGCATAGTTCTTATGTTCCATGTGCTTATTTTCAACTCTTTATTTTTTTTCTGTCGTATTCGTCCTTTATTTTTGTTTTCTTGTCCATCTTTCTTTATTTTACTATTGTTGTGCCCGGGTTTCTCTGCAGTCATTTCCTGTTTCTTTGCCTCGTCCGTCAACGAATAATGTATCCTCTCATCCCTAGCTAGCTTTTTGAACCACCTCCATGATGGTTCTCCAGCTGGTTGGTATTTCTATTCCATCTCCTTTCTAGACCAATTATTATAAGTTTGTTGGCTTTAATTTGAACACGTTTACCTTTCTTTATTTCATCTTTTGCTATTCTTCGTATTTCCTTCTGTATTTGTAATTCCTCTGTCGTTAGATCATTGTTTATATATATTTTTTCTTTTTTTACTTCTTTTAGTTTACTTTTGTTTTCCATAATTTTTGTTTTTTCTTCTTTGTTTGGCAATCTGGCTAAACATGTTTTATCTCCTAGTTTCACTGCTTCATCTATATTTACGGTAATATTTAGCTCTTTTGTCATTAAATTTTCTATCACTTCTTTTAGTATTCTTCTATCTCCAGTTTCTATTGTCATTCCCTGTATTATCACGTTATTTTCCTGTCTTATTCTATCCAGCCTTTCAAGGCGTCTTTTTGTCTCATTCAGATCCATTTTGATTTGTTCATTTTCTTTCCAGATTTCACTATTCTCTTGTTTTAGTTCTGCTAGTTTAGTTTTAAGTTCCCTCATTTCTTCTCTGTATTGTTTTTGTTCCGTTTTTACTTCGTTTATATCAGTTTTTAATTCTTGTAACTCTATTGTTAAATTTTTTATCATATTTAGTATTTGATCTGTTTTGTTTTCATCTTTGTGACTTTTAACTGGGCTTCTTTGTACTTTTTTACTGGGACCAAATAACAGTTTCTCTTCTTCTCTATTTCTTTTCCGATTGTCGTCGGATGTATTATCATCTGAATCCATATTTCTGCTGCTACTACTCGCGATAGAGCCAACCTCCCCACTTAACGCGTCGAAGGAAGATGGTTCTCTCAAGTAGTAGCTTGTAATAATTCATTTTCTCGTTTTCTTCCTGTATAACATAATTTTCAATTAAAATAATTGTCAGTTACTTTGGAACGGTTTGATGTGGCAACGCCCATCGCTAGCTTTTAAAACTGATATAGTGTTAATTACAAGGGCCGGTTTTGTTTTTAGTTTTTTGTGTTGAGAGTAACTAAAATTTCCTTCGCCTTCCTAAATTTATCGAGGTTATGCACTTACCTCTCTTCCAATGTCTTTGCTATAATTACCCTTAACACTTGTATTCTTGTATTACACACTGAACGTAAAATCAGCAAAATTATCAACTCACAATAACCAAAAATTGAAATTATTATGGAGCAGAATTTACACACATCTTCACATACTGCATTTTAATAATAACGATCACTGGTCCTAGTGGGCCGGTAACGCAGTCAACCTGTTAATATAATCGGAATTTAACAACTGCTTTATACTTTATAATTCATTTTAAACAATATTCAGATTTACATTTTATTAAAAGCTTAGAAATTTGCACATGTCAAAATTTATCTCATTATTAAAACATTTTTTTTAAATCTCATAACTACTTAAGTAAGCAATTGAATTGAACCCAGTCTGGGAAAAGTGTTAAACCCTATGAATTACGATCGGGTGTAACAATTCATTGGAGCGAAGTGTGTTATCTTGTGTAAAAACAGGAGTCACCCCACCGCGCTCCAATGCTCCAGACCATCCCTTTTTCCCCTATAGCACTCTGATGCGCTATAGTCGCACAACAATCAGCCAAATACACTTCATGTTGAGGTCCTGGGTAATAGAACCCCAACATGGTTTCCTAACCGATTTGCATAAAAAAAACTCAGGACAGCGCATTGTCGCTATATTCCTGTTATCTTATTTGGCTTATCCGTCAACTAAAATTGCTTACTTGTGCTTCAAGTCTCCGCTCTGAGCCCCGGCTGACTGAGTTCGGCGATTTTGTGCTTAAGGGATTTGTCCTACGTAATAACTACTCATTAGTTACAAAACAACACTTATATCATAAAACTGAACTGAATGTTAAAAGCAGATCTTAAAAGCTCGAGAAACAAATGTGAAGGATCTGCCAACCATTAAGGAATTGTGTACTCTATTTATCTTTCCTAAGAATGGTCGAATTTTATTGCCCTTTATTGAGGGTGTTTTAATTATTGAGGAGAACTAGGAAATTCCGATGACGGGTGCCCACAGTCGTTTACGAAAACGGGTTGTATAAAGAGGTATAAATGAACGGAGATTTCCAATTCTCAATTCGGGAAATTGAGAATCGGTCCTTAGACGCAGGTGGTCGCTTACAGAGATTTTGCTGTATATGCTGGTTTTAAAAATTATGGTTAAATGGTGCCGTTTCTGACCAAAGAATTAAACGTTAAGCACATTTTTTTTATTAAGTTCTGGAATTTTCTGGAATCCTGAGATACCCGCTATATGGTTTTATTAATTTTAAATAACTGGCAATATATACATATTTTATTGTATATGAATTATAAGAAATTAAATTAATATTTATTGATAAACATTTTCGATGAATTACGACCGCTTTTCACATTTTGGCGGCATATCAGTTTATTTTTGTTTCCTCTTGTGAACAGCCATATTAATTTTAGCTATATTTTTTGACAGAAGGTATTAATATGTTTAACAAACAATATTTATCTTGAATATCGATCTATTATTCTCCCTAAATTAATGAAAAATATCATATCTCACTATTTTATATAAAATATTGCCTCTATTGAATTTATTACCTCACATGAACCGAGGTGTTTTATCATTATTGTTCAGTTATAACAGTGGCGGTACAACTTTATTGAATGTGTGGATGCATAATTTTCAAAACCTATAGATTGTTTTCACAAAATCTGAATATTACATTAAGATTCACAAAATTAAAATCCTATTTAAAACTAGCTTACATCTGTCATTTTCAATGATTTTCAAAGATGTAAAATAATTTTTTTATAATTTTGGCTATCCGTAAATTTTAAGTTTTAGTGATTCCCTGTTTGTATTTCGGAATGGAGTAAGCACAAAAGAAGCACTATTTTCTTTTAACGTGCTGATCCAAAGATGTTTGGATGTTCATCGAGATCTTCATTTATGCCTTATAGACTACAAGTAGGCATTTGATAAAGTAAAACATGACCGACTTATAGAAGTGCTCAAAAACAAGGATCTGGATAATCGCCGTTATTGTTTAATACTTATTCTGAAGAAATCATACAAGAAGCCTTGGTAAACGAGACAGTCGGCATAAAAGTGAACGGAAGTTTAATTAACAACATTTGGTATGCCGACGATACAGTCATACTAGCCGACAACTTGGAAGACTTAGAAAGAATAATGAACAAAATATGAACAAAATATTAAGATATAGTGGAGAATGCGCACTCTCTCTAAACATCAAAAAAAGCAAATTCACGAAAATTAGCAAAAACAACAATACAAATGAAATATTAACGGTAGGCGGCCAGCAGATTGAGATGGTAAAAAAATATACTTACTTGCGAACGATTATCACAGAAAATAACAATTATACTCCAGAGATTAGGATCAGAATTGAAAAAGCACGTGCCAACTTCGTGAAAATGAAAAATATTTTATGCAGCAAAGATCTGATATTGGCCCTCAGAATAAGGCTAATGAAATGCTATGTACGCAGTGTACTCTACAATGGAGCTCAATCATGAACATTACCGCGTTTGAAATGTGGACATTTAGAAGATTGTTAAGGATTTCCTGGGTAGATAGAATCACGAATGCAGAAGTGTTAAAGATAATCGGCAGAGAGAGGGAAACGAAAAATACAATAAAAGAAAGAAAATTGCGTAAGGAAGAAAGCGTAGGAAGAAGACGCGTTTCCTGGTTCAAGAACCTGAGAGAGTGGTTTGGTTGCAGCTCAAGGCAATTATTCAGAGCAGCTGCCTCGAAGGTCAGAATATTCATGATGATTGCCAACCTTCGTCGCGGAGATGGCACTTAAAGAAGAAGAAGTAATTTTTAATGATAACATATTTAAATAGTTTAAAAATATAGTTTTGAATATATCTTAAAATTTTTAATTCTTTGCTTAAATGAATGACATTTTATTAAACAAATAATCAAATAAAGAAAATCATTAAAAACAAATTTTATTCGATTTGAAAATCCATGATTTTTTATTTAATAAACACCAATAAAATGCTTAGAAACATTACAATCTAAACAAAAATGTCAATGAGCACCTTTTTCCTAAACTAAATTATTACTAAAACTTACGACTAAATGCAAACTCACTTGTAAACTAGTATGTTGGTTAATTGCATGAATTTTAGCCTGTACTATCACTTTTACTATATTCTGCTTTTTACTTTACAAACTCAAAACGTCTCATCCTATTAATTTTGCTAGCCAGAAGTTTTTGTTTAAGACTTTTGGCAAATTTTTCAATAGTTTTGTTAGCAGTATCCACTTATCCACTTATAGGTCCCTATGAAAATCACTGTTCCCATATTATCAAGAAGTGTTGACAATGCTTCTTGGCACTATTTTGAAATTGCTGGATTCTGTCTAAATTACTCTTACTAGGAAAAATCCATAGCTGGATCTCATATGTCCATATCGGTTTTTGTATCTGTTTATATAAAAGTATTTTGCTGAGGAATGACAGGGTGGATTTTCTTCTCAGTATCGAGTACATTGTTTTATACTTGATGTTAAGCTTTTCTCTTATCTTTTTAACATCAGCCTCTAATATTTTGAGGTATCGGCATATGGTATCTGAGTATTATTTACATTAACTGGACTGAGTTGTTTTTGTTGTTTGTAAAATTTATGTGCACTGAATTTTTTCGATTTCAAAGTTAATTTGCAATAATTTAGTTTTTAAGTCACTTAACGGAGGTTTGTAGTTTTTTATTGCGTACCATCAGCAAAGGTAGCTATTGTGTTAGGATCTAATTCAGAAATATCACTAGAGTGTAATAGGTACAGGACTTATCCTATCACCCTATCACACTATCTTGTGGTACCCTAAAAACTCTATCGGATATGTATGATTCTAATAATTTTTTATATCTTTTTGCTTAAATGCTGCTAAATTTATATTTAGTCCTTAGTGCTATACTTTATCAGAAGCTGCCGCCATGTCGAGGAAGAAAGCGGGACAAATTCCATATTCTTCTACTAACCTCTTTGTTATATATTCTATGGACTTACTTGATAGTCAAATGACTTCCTCGAAACTCAAATTATTATGAAGGACTTAGTGTCTATGAGAGATTGCAGCCTTTTTAGCAATAGCTTCTTGTATAGCTTGGAAATTAGAGGTACTAAGGAAATCGGCCTGTACGATGATACTGTATCTTGTCGTTTTTAAGGTTTCAGGATCATTATGACCTTCACTACTTTCTATAACTTATGAATATATCTTAACCTAAAAAAGGCATTTATAATATATATTAGCTTTACTATTGGTTTTCTAGGGAGTTGTTATAAGATTTATCCAGTAATTAAATCAAACCGAGGTGCTTTTCTGGGATTAATATTTGCTTTTATTTTAGTGGACACAAGTTCCTAATTAAATTTCACCTTCTTCCAAGTATGCTGTCACCTTTATTTGGGTAAAATATTTTGTCGAAATATTTGGCAAATTTAGAAGCCTTCTCTAAATTGCTTTTTGCCCAGCTTCTATCTGTATTTCTTAACCTTCTTTTTATTCAAGTGCCCTGTTCGTTGCGAACGTTGGCTATTAACATGGCAATTTTGATCTTGTTTGCGGCGTTTCTGAATAGTTCGACCGATGTGAGCCCGAACCACTTCCGCAGATTTTGGAGCCACGAGTGTCTTCTCCTGCCTGGCCCTCGCTTACTGTCTATTTTTCGCTGGACAATCAATTGTAGCAGACGGTACTTATCGTGTCTCAATATGTGGCCTAGATATTCAAGCTTTCTTTGTTTAATTGTATTCACGATTTCTTTCTCCTTTCCGATTCTTTGGAATACCTCTATGTTAGTGACATGTTCGGTCCAGGATATACGAAGAATGCGTCGGTACACCTTAATCGGTCGTTTTAATTTCGTAATCGGTCGTTTTAACTTCTTATGAACTCTACAGAGGAAATAATTAGTTGTGCCTATCATTTGTTAGTTCTCTTAGATAGAAGTTTAATTCGTTTTTATTTTTCTAATTTCTTTACTAAGCCGTTGAGTAACATTATTTGGTTTAGTTTTATTACATGAAGCTCCAGTGCCCTACCAGATCCTTCTGAGTTTTATTTCTCCACGATACATGTTCCAAAATTTTTAGGGAAATTATTACTTTTTACTCTATAGGTAAGTTAAGGTGAAATATTCTAAGCAGCTTATTGCATTTGTTTAACAAAAAATTCTGCTTCTTCATTAAGTTTATGTTTAGTTTAAAAAAAAAATTCAAATTAATTGTTTATTTTACGTGAAATTAAAAACTTCGCCAATCTATTAGTCAATTAGTTAGTTTAGAAAGTGGCTGACTTTAAATTACAGTATCACTCACTGTGAGAAGGATAAATGGTCAAACTTCATGTCCCATGCTTCCTCAATAGGTTTACTATTAAACAGAAATATTTATAGTTATAAAGACATTAATCAGGTTTGAATTTTTTTTGGGATCGGCATGCTAATATGTCGGTTTGTCTAATGAAAGTGTTGCTTTCCCCTTTTTGTTTGCTTAGTTGCCTGTAAGAGTCTCTTTCCCTTAGTTGTGATTAACCTAGAATCTCAATTGGTGTGATTGACATTTAAATTACCACTTGCCATGTCTATTTAAAATTCTAGATAATGATCTTTTTGAGGCTTATGTTTTGGTGGAGTGTAGACAACAGTAACTAAACCTAAGCTCAAAAGATTTTGTTTTAACATTTATTGAAGTAGCTTGAAATATTTCCGTTCTGCAACTTATTACATTGTCTGCAATTCTTGTTGATATTGCCGTAGTACTTTTGTATTTCATTCCATTATTCTTAGACTATCTGGCATTAAAGTTATTAGGAATAGTCTCTTTTGTGCTATTTATTTATCTAGTAATGCGCTTTTCAATTTTGGTCAGTTTCTGTCAGTTTTTGGTCAAACTGTAATGAGAAGTACTTTCAATTTTAATTCCTAGCTTACAATTTTTATTGCTGAAAATTACAACGTTCCATGAACCGTACTTTTCACAGCAGAAAAATTATAAATATCACAGAGCAGTGGCAAATAACATGAGTTTATTTTAGCATAGAGTATTGAAAAAATATCATTAGGCTCATATATTTATTTCATATATACTTCGGATTAGATAACATCATTATCATCATGAAATTAATTTCATCAAAGTAATTTATCAAACAAATTATAATTGGCTTTATCGTTTTTTCTATTATCATATTAATTTCTATAAATTTTCCTTCTCTGGTTAGGTTCGCAATAATTAGCTGGTAATCGCAATACTACAACTCCTTTCAATATTATTTTGCTACTTTATGTATAACATACTTCTACTTTTAAAATATTGGTGAATATAATTTACATAACTGTAGAAACTTTTTTGATTATTTGTTTTTCTGCATTAATTTCTTTGCTAATTTATTAATCTAAGAACGCTTTCTTTTTCCAGATAAGGTTAAATAATGGTTCGTTGAATATTGAATGGTATCTGATATTGTCAACAACTACGACAGAATTAATCGCTGGAAAATTTATGTATTGTATTTGACTAAAATAATTTTTAAAATCATCAGAAATCATTTCTTCATGTAGTATTTCGTAGAGTTGAAGCAAATTCTAATAGTTCTTGATCAACAAATCCGTTATCTCCTATAAAATGGGTGGTAATCAAACAGAAAACGTTACTGGTACCCCTTCTCGTACTTTCAGTTTTTTAATTTCTCGTAAACATTGGAGAGAGATATAAAACGTATAGTATCTCTCTCCAACAAATCATGTCTTCGTAGTCTATAAGCACAAATTTTTTATCGTGGTTTTTTCGCGTGATTGAATTTTCAATAGCTTATCTCTTGTTATTTTTGGCACAGTCTTCAATATAAATTTAATTATGCTATTAGTAAAATTTTTAAAATAAAATAAATGTACTGTGCTCCAAATTGTTTATTATACAATAGTTTTAATTTGCTGTGATTATCCGTCTGTGCTGTGATTTGCGTCTGTGGAGCTTCTGTAAAAGATTGATTGATTTCGTTGTTTAAAACATCTATAAATTGTTAAAATTTAACTTTGCAGCTTATTGTCTTACTCACTGTCAAATAGATAATAATTTTAAAAGTTTCGTTATGCTGAGTATAATTTCATTTTTGACAAGAACAGTAAATTTCGCATTAAAATTATTTTATATTACAACTTTTTAATGAAATAAAATTTATTTGAACTAATACTTTATTTAAACTTTAACCTTGATTGTCTGAATTAGAAGTATTAATATGTTTATTTCTATTATTCCTAGTTTAACCTTGTATAAAATATTGATGCCACTACTTTGAAATTGCATTTGCGAATTATATCGTATACGTGTACTACTTGATTAATTGTTTAATTATATACCAAATACAGTTTACAGACTTAATGTTTTGTACTAAATACCTATTTCAGTATACACAGAAACGGTGTACATTGAATAATTATCCAATTTAAAAAGAGTTAAATTCAACGTCGTATAAGTTTATGTAAGATTCAATTGTGTTTTTTTAATCACGCTTAAAAATAACATTTACTGTTACTACTCACCACTACATTTGTCCTTTACAATAAACATATAAGTTTTATATCTCTTTTTCCATATTGTCATACATACTCTACTGACGCCGCTAATAATGAACGCTCAGAAAAAGAAATAACCTAGAATCAAATTTTGGATTATCTGTCTCTTAAACTACAAATTAAAGAAGGTCTAATAAGCTAATCACCAAAAAAAAAACAAATAGTGAAAGTAAGCAGCCTGATATTTAATTTAATCGATTATAACACTGTTTTGATATGACCAGAATAAAGAAACAACTATAAATTAAAACTCAATGTACATCCTTTTTCTCCAAATTGGATACATACTTCTAACCGTACTCTAATGTCAAACTCTCTAGTCGACTTTGTAGTAAGCAAAGACTCCAAGTATATTACTATTTTTACGGGCTAAGCTGTCGCTTAGCTGTTGTTACTCCAAATGTCAATGGTAACATTATATATAATATTTAGTATAATGGTAAGGTTGATTGGGTTAGCAGCTGAATAATGAAAGCCAAAGTGTGCTCTATTCAACGACTTCGCTATATTTCGTTAAATTTCTTTAACATCTTCAGACGAATGCTACAATATGTTACAAAATGGTGAAATTGTGTATTTTACATAAGATGTAGTGAAACACTTACTTGTGTAAGGTTGCAGGCAAAAGTGGTATTTGAAAGTTCCATGTTGAAAAACTTTTTTGAAGATTTTTTTATAGCAAAAAAAGGAATAAGTTATATGTGTTATATGGTGTCTTGAAAACAATACAAGTGCATTTTTGTTATTTTCCTCCAGTGTGATAGTACAATACAAATATTAAAAAACATTGAACATTTAAGAAACAAACCAGTTAAAACACAACTACATATCACATTGTCATTTTTTGGACCAGGTCTATTCACCTATGCACAAGGAGGTGGAAATCTAGTATGTACCTCAAGGTTAAAGTGTCTTGTTAGCTATCATATTAGTAGATGTCAGCCAGAAAACTAAAGCTGTGTTCAGTTTATGTGTAAAGTTACATTTAATTGAAAATTATGTTATGTTAATTTAAGACAATTAAATTCTGTTATTAATAAATATATATAGAATTTATTTATTTCTTTGTGATTATTTCTTTTAAAGTTATTTTAATTATTGTTATTACTCTTAAGAATTTTATTTCCTGGAAAAATGCAACAATTGCAATAATAATGATTAAGTTACTACTTCAATTGGATGGTCAGAAGAGTTTTAATAGACAATATTATACTATTCAGAATATTACAGTTCGTTGACTTGATTATTTTTTGTTTCCAACTGCAGTAGAAAGGAATAAATTTCACTAAGGTGTTGTATATCTGATTTTGTGTTGATTATATTATCTGTTGTTGCTATGTGGGTCATTTCTAAAAAAAGTCTTCTCTTATAAGCTGTTTCTTTTTCGAGGATTTTGACATCTGCAAAATTCATTCTGTGGTTCTGGGTGTGAACGTGGTTGGCTAGGGTGCATCTATCTGGGTAAAGTCTACAGTCACTTTTGTGAGTGGTCACCACTAAAAATGCCTAAATATATATGTACAATGATAAAAAAAGAAAAAAATAAATACTAATAGGTAAGGAGATATTAAGATGTATATCACTTCAGCCAAAACAAAAATATTTTAAGTCAAAACAAGGATGAACAGAAAGTAGATGGTAATAATAATATAGAACTTCTATTATTAGTATTGTCATAACATTTTTATTATATATTGAATATAAGCTTTTGTATAATATAATAACATAAGTACATACATCGCCAATAAACTCATTTTTGTTTAAATGTTTTAGTGCACGAACCATAAACACTTGGTAGTCATTGACTGTTACCAAGATGAATTCTACGCCTATGCTTTTGTCACGTTTATCCAAGCTAAATTTAATACACTTGTTAAACATATTATTTCGGTTATCTTATCTTTTGTAAATATTATCATTTAGTGTTATTAAAACCGTATATACCTTTGTTTTCTGAACTGTTATTTGACTGCGAGGAAACTAAGGAGTATGTCACCTACGAAGTACTTTTATTACATATTTATTTAAAATGATAAATTTACACAATATAAAATAACTATAGTGACAGTGAGAATATATTTTTCTTTATACATCGCAGTCTTACTGCCAATGAATTTTGACTATTTTCAGCTCAATATTAGTTTGATTTAATGCCTTTTTAAAAACTGTTAATATACTACTCCAAAAAGACACATTTGAAGTTACTGGATATTATCCAAAATAGATGTCTACGTATTTCTTTAGGTGATCACTATACAAGTCCCATTCAAAGTCTCTATTGGGAAAGTGAAAAAATTCCCTTTCTTTCAGAAGACAATATCTAAGCCTAACATATGCAGCGGCAGTGTCATCAAACCGAAATAATCCAGTACTGCATAAGGTTTTTGCTGATCGATTTACAAATAAATTTCAACAAACACATCAAATTAATCATCCTTTTTACTTTCGTATACAATCATACTTATTCAAATTAAATTTTAAATTTCCAAAAATCTATGATACCTCATCAATCCACAACCCTGCATCATGGACAATATCTGTTCCTGCTATCGACGTCAGTCTAACAAACCTAAGAAAATCAGAGATATCATCAACCGTCATTAAACAAAAGTTTCATACACTATTAAACAATCAGTCAAAAAATGAAGACAGAGTTGGAGCAGCAATTTATTCGGAAGACATCTCAGTTAGTTTTAAATAGTCATCAATGACAACCATCATTTCGGCTGAATTATTCGCAATTCTAAAAGCACTATCATTAATACAAAATAAAAACAAAGAAAGATGTATAATAATCACAGATTCTCTAAGCTCATTATTCTCACTGACTCAATTATACTGTAACAACCCCTTTCTACTTCTTATTAAAAAAGAACTTAAAAACATTTCTAATAAGAACATACAAGTGCACTTTTTATGGGTGCCTTCTCATGTAGGAATTGAAGGTAACGAAGCTGTAGATAAACTAGCTAAAAACGCACCATCTAACCCGATATCCGAAGAAAGTAACATATTGGTACAAAACAAGTTAAAACCATACTTAAAACAAAAAATAATTCAAAAATGGCAACAAACTTGGAACAACACTCCATCAAGGCTATACGAAGTCAACAAACACCCACATCTTTGGAAACCAACAATAAAAGACAGAAGAGAGCAAGTGATACTTACCCGTCTCCGTATCGGCCATACACGACTTACTCATGACTATTTATTACAACGCAAAAACAAACCAGTGTGTGAAGTGTGCAACGCTGTTATAACGGTAAAACATTTTTTAATACAGTGTCCCAAATATAACAGTGAACGACTCAAATATAGCATACCCAACTCCCTAAGAGATGCCCTAGAAGAAAATACAAATAACCAAAAAATGTTTTCCTATATTAAAGACTGTCAACTTCTTCAAAAGATCTAAAACGTACATTTTAACACACATACATATTATTATTATTATAATTATTATTGTAAACTAATATATATATTCACATATTGTATCAACTGTCACATATGTTACATAATCTAAATACGCTAATGACCCTGCGTGGTTGATGCGTTAATAAAAAAAAGAAGGATTTGATAAAAGTTACTGAAAAATTAACACCCACAAACAATATCATCCAAGAACTTTACAACACGGCAAATCAGGCATCCTTACTTATAATTTCAGAGTTAGCTGTCCTATTTTTATTACTGATTATTACACATTAGTTTCGCTTAACAGCAGTAATCTACAAAAAGTTGTTGCCTACCTCAATAATACCGTAAGAATGATAGCTGAAAGTTATTTAATCCACTCTCAACATAATAGCTTTTAGTGTTGACATTGTTGTTTTATTTGATTGGTAACAACGACAACCACTTTGGGTTATTAGCTGTATTATAATTAATATATAGATAATTAAATCTAAACAGTGGTTTTAATTAATTATTAGGTTCATAATTAGGTAGAAATGTCATATTTTATAATTTGCAAATAGAGTTTACCAAACATTAACAGATACCGTTTGTTTACAACATTAATATCATTTAAATAATTAAACATTATTTGTAAATTTTACAGTGTGCTCCTATGTCTGCCTTTATGTTGTTAGGTAGATAGGGTAAAGTAACCAGTTACTTTAAGCAAAACATTTTAGGTAACTGTATTTTAAAAACAGTATTCAAAATATTGTTAGTTGTATTTTCACTTAAAGATTTCATAGAATTTTTAGATTATAATACTAACGTCTTTTAAATTCCATCTGAATTATGTTATATAAATAATTGTTTTTTGAGAATCGGTCTATTCACCAGTAATTGGCACTTAGGTCTAGTTATTGGCATACCAAGGTTTCCAGTTATTGGCACCTAAATTCAGATAGGCACGTCCTTACGGTTTAGTGGGTACCTAGGTAGGTAGGTAAATTGTTTTAAAAAATAATAAATTTTAATATAAATTAATATAACTATATTTATATAAATTATATAGGTAGGCATAACGTACCTACTCAAAACTTAAGATGCCAATCCACGTGTGGTAAACACTTGACAAACATAAAAGTCTTTATAGATCTTAGCTTTCTTTAGGCAACCACAATGGTAACTTCAGGAACATTTTTGACATTGTATTCAGAAATCTACCAAAGAAAAATTTTTTGTACAACTAAAACATATTCCTTTATTTAAAATTTTATTATTTGTCGGCAATGAACTGAATGAAATTTGTGTTGGTATTAAATGATTATTATTTGTTGCCTCCTTTAAAATTTTTCAAATATTTCCTTTATTCGCTATTTTTTTTCATTTTATCTTGTTCTTTTCTTAACTTATTTTTTTCTTGTTTACTTTATTTTCTTCTTTCTTTATTCTATTATCTTGTTTTTCCATTCTTTTTTTGTCTTATCCCCCTGCTTTTCTTCATAAATTTTTTCCAACCATATGATGTGACAACAAAAGGAAGTCTTTCAGTCGGAAGCTTGCCTTTTCTTTCAAGTGTTTTTGGCCACGTCAAGTATTTTTTAAATTCTATGCTCGAGCTAGTATTTGACACACAGTTTGGTTGAGTATTATTATTCTTATTGGAATGCTTTACTACAAAATTAGTTTTATTTTTATCAGCAATATCTTAAAAATTTCTACAATCAAGTAAACTTTCATATGGGTAAGCTTGAGCTGAAGTTCCAGGAATAGCAATATTATCATTCATTATTTTTGGTATACTGGCTATATCAATTTCGTCTGTGATCTGAGGTATTACTATATTATTTTCAAATATTGGAACGTCAGGTAAATCAATTTCCTTTATAGTAGTCATAGAGGTATCTGCAACAAAATCCAAATTGTTTTTAAAATTGAAATTATTTTCTCCCGCGTTCGCAATTAGAAATTTTTTCCTTATTTTTAGGAGTAGTTGAAAATAATCATCATTTTTGCATCACTATAATCTTTCAATACTTGAAGTTTTTCTGAACCTACTATTTTGCAAAAATCCGCATAAGATAAATCATACTCTTCTTTAAGTGTTGAAGTCTGTCTTTCGTCCTTTTGTTGTTTTCCTAAACACTTTTTAAAATTAGTTGCATTACTGCTTCATGGAAAACGGCCGCCTGCTTTGAATCCAATAGTTTTTAATTATTAGGAAGTTTTTAATTTCTTTATAGCCTCTTGTAAAATAGGCACAAACTCTTGTTTTGGTAATTGTACAAATGTTTTTTTTTTCTTCGCCATTGTAAAATATCCTTCTTCCAACTATTCTTTAATGGTTTAAAACATAATACGTCGGCAAGCTGTAAAATCCTTTCTTTTGAGTTTTGCTGTGATTTTTGTGTCCATCAACAAATAAAATAATAGGTTTTTTTAATATTGTTTTGGATCAAAAACTTATTAAAAATATTAGATACATACTAATAGAAAAGTTCGGCCTTAATCCACCCATTATCACTAACACCGATATCCAAATCTTCTGGAACGCTACTGACACTGACTTTTTTAATTGGTAGCCTGTTATATGTATAAATAATCATAAGTGGAATTTTTAAACCAGAAGCCCAAAAACGTAAATTAAACGGTTAAATTTGCTTTTGCAGCTCCTTGGTCTACTTGGTAAACATTTTTCGTTCCTAGATTTGCAATAACTTTGTTTGCCTTTGGACAAAATAAGAAGTACGTCTCACTGCATTGAATATTCTTGATGGGTCAGTATTTCAAGATATGATTTATCTTTTAGATAAGACTCTATATTCTAAAAACCACTTCCTTATATCAGATTCTGAAACATTTGCGTTGGCACTGGTAACTGCTTCAGAAACACGAGATACTAAACAAGGATGCCTTTTCATAAAACACTGATACCAGTGATTTCCAGGAATGGTATTCTGAAAGGGAGTTTGTCTGGGATTCTTGCCTAAAAATGATTTTACAGCGTCTTGGATATCTTCTCGCCTACGAGGAAAACCTTTTTTATGACGTTCTAGAATCCAATCTCTCAAATTATTTTCTTTTTCCGAGGTCAGGTAAGAAGTTGGTCCATGTCCTGTCTTTTTAAATTTATTGCTTAGACGATACTGCAAAGCTTGTCTTGGTATATTAAACTTTTCGGCCGCTTGCTTTTTAGAAATTTTTAAAGCATTTTGCAATATACCTTCATCATATGATTTAACATATTTACTGTTTGTCTTTACCTTGGGCATTGTCGAACAATCTACAAGAGAAAAGAAAAATTCTCTAAAATGTTTCAAAAAAGCTCAAAACATATTTTTTGATAAAAATAAATTTCTATATTGTATAAAATATTAAACTTAATTTTAGTATTATTTATTAGCGTACTTTTTTCTACTTTTCAAAATCGAAAAATTATTTTTGCAAAATTAAGATAACTGCCAATTACTAGCATAATTAAAATTGACTTCAGACCAAAGATTGGCCTTAAAGTCAATTACTATATATAGATAAATTTTAAAACCCAGTATCCAGCACTATCAAAATGTTGTTTTTTACAGATATAATATTTAATTTTTATGTTGGAATAGCTAATATAATACTTAAATCATACTCATATTCATTAACTAAAGCATACAAAAATAATGTAATCAATTTTTATCATACCTTATAACGGTTTAGTTTCTAAAGAAATTCTGTAATTACACACACACCTAACGGTTACACAACTGGTGGTCTGTATTACACTGTCAACTGACAATATTATTCAAATAATTTTTCGCTATAAAAAATCAGATCGTGCCATCTATTATCGAATAGACACGCTATGACTTCAATATCACAGAAATTCTTATAAATCACAAATAATTGCACTGATTCCAATAACTGAGTACATGCCGGCAACTGGGTATCTTACCCTATTGAGTGATCTTGTCTTTCACTAATATATTTAGGACACTCTATTAAGATAAGTGTTACATTAATATCGCAGTTACATAAGTTACAAATAGGGCGACTTGATTTGAAAATTTATTAGTTAGCTGTTAGTCTGCTATGACCTAAACGTAAACGAGTAACGTTAACAGACAGCTGGTGATTTAAGTTTATCTCGCACCAAGATTCGATTAAGGGCTTTACGATGTGTAGAGTTGATTGTGAAAAATTCCATTCGTTTTCCCATTCATTGGTCACTTTTTTTAAGAAACGATTTGTAGTCGGAAACAGACAATAAGTTCACTAATACAGTATCTTTCGACTGTGACTTTCTCTGGGATGAAAATTTGGTTTTTCATTTCCAATATATGATGGAATCCATATAAAGCGTACTTGCGTATTTATACTAGCATTACTTATATATATATATATATAAGTTATAGAGCGACGCCTATGGATTCATTCGTGCCATGGACTTAAGACTGCTGACATGGTTAAAGCATTGAACTCTAGAGTGCTGACGCTATATTTGCATAATATTGTGAATTGTATAATTGCAATTGTATATGTGTTATTTTAATTAATATTTTATTCAGTTTAGAATCTGATTTTATTGTAATTAGTCGTTTAGCTCTTAATAAATTCTTTTTTAAAAAAGGACTTTTGGCATTCCCAAATTTGAGTGGCGCAGTCAGTAGGATAGGTCAAACGGGTTTAGCGAATATAAATTCGGTTCGTTTCAACGATTTATTGACCTTAATCGGAAGTGTTATATTCCTGTGGGCGGATTGAGTAGCCCTTTATAACAGGAATCGTGTTAAGTGGACTTTTCGAGTGAATATCGAAGATACCTGCCTAGTCAACCTTCTGAGTGAACCAGCTTACATGGAGTGGACAATTATTCTCTGGTAAGTGCTTATGTCGTATAGAGAGCCTAAAATTCTAATAAATTCTGATTCATCAGACTCAGATTCTGACTCAAAACTCCCTATTAAATATAATCTTTGTTCTAATTCATCCTTAATAAATAATCGTACTTTTAATTTAAATTCTTACTCAAAAAATAAAATAAAAATGGCAATCCCACAATTAAAAAAGGAATATCTTGATATGATTCCAGATTTCCACGGAGAAAATACATTACTTCCTAGATTCGTGGAAATCTGTGAAAAATTGATTAATAAATTTTATAATACAGTTGATTCAGATGATTTTCAGAATGAGTACTTAATGTCTAGCATATTAGCAAAAGTAAAAGGTGAAGCTGCTATTAACATTTCAGCATGTGTAGTTAGGACCTGGCAAGATCTTAAAGATGCCTTGCTAAATACATACGCTGATAAAAGAGATATTTATACCCTTAGTATAGAAATGTCAGAATTAAAGCAAAATAATGAAACTCCCTTTGAATTCTTCAATAAAGTCCAACATCTTTTGAATTTACAAATATCTTTAATTACTACACGTTCTAATGACCAAGAATTATTAATTTTATCAAACTATTTTAGAAATTTAGCCCTACGAGTATTATTACGTAGTCTAAAAGAACCACTTGGCACCTTCATGCGAACTAAAAACCCTAAAGATTTAAATTCTGCCCTAAGTATTTTAACTAACGATTTTCAAATTTATTTAAACGAAAATAATTCTTCACAATCTAGGCAAACAAAGCCAAATTTTCTAAATAATCGTAATCCAAGACCAAATCTTAACTTTCAACAACAATTTCCTCAATCGAACAGATCCTTTAGATTCAACGAATCTCGACAAAGAACTCCAGCCCCACCTATAACAAACTCCACACAATTCCAACAAACAACAAGACAACCATCAGCATCAACCTCTTTTTCAAATAATAACAGAGGAACTAATACTTTTACAAATAACAGAAGTAGTAACGTCTTTAAATCAAATCCAAATCAAAGATTTCAAGCCCCAACTCCAATGAGTACAACTAGTCAAAATACTTTTAGACCAACAAATTTTGGAAATCAAAGACGCTTCAATAATACATTTTCAAATCAACCACAAAATATCATAGCTGAAGAACTACATAATATTGGCGATACCGAGGAAGTTGAATTAACTAGTGAGAATAATTTTTTAGAGAACAAAGCCTCGGAAAATCCATAATTACTCAAGTTGAACTTTTAAATCTAATAAATAACGAAAGTGAATTGCCGTACATTGTATTTCCTGAGCATAATCTTAAAGTACTAATAGACACTGGGAGCACAAAATCGTTTGTAACCCCAGAAGTCGCTGAAAAATATTTTAAAAATTCAATTTTTCGTAAACCCTTTCAAATTTCAACAGCACTTGGAGCAAAACAGGAAAATTACTGTACCGAAATTCCCTTATCAAAAATTTTTAATACTAAAAATAAATTAAATTTAAGTTATTGCGTTTTTAAATTCCATGACTATTTTCACTGCTTATTAGGCCTCGATAATTTAAAAAAATTAAATGCAAAAATTGATTTGGCCAATAACGTTTTAATTACCTCGCATAGTAAGATAAAATTAAATTATTATAAAGCCGGGAATAGTGGCAACACGAATTGTATAGTAGTGCCGCCACGAACCGAGCAAGTTATCAGTCTAAATGTTAAAAATATAAAAAATGGCGATGTAATTATACCATATACACAAATCGGTAAATTAGAAATTCCGGAGTGCCTTACGACGGTAGAAAACAATAAGGCTATTTGCACCATTTTGAATTCTTCTGAATCTTATTTTAAATTGGATGTAACTTCCCCAATCATGGTGGAAAAGTTCGCTGAATACGAACAAATTTCAAATCCAAATTTTAATTCCATATATGCTGAAGAATTTAAATTTGATATTTCGAAAGTTCGAACAGATCATATGAATTTTGAGGAAAGAAATTCAATATTAAAGTTAATAAAAGAATATTCCGATATCTTCCATGTCGAAGGAAACCAATTAACTTTTACTAATAAAATTAAACATACAATAAAAACAACAAACGATATACCAGTATATTCAAAATCCTATAGATACCCGGAAATTTATAGAAAGGAAGTGCAAAATCAAATCCAGAATCTGCTGGATCAAGATATTATAAGACCTTCGGATTCCCCTTGGTCTTCTCCTATATGGGTGGTCCCAAAAAAAATGGACGCCTCCAAAAAACCCAAGTTTAGAGTCGTAATAGATTATCGACGTCTTAATGCTATCACACTTGGTGATAGATACCCTTTACCTAACATTAGTGACCTACTGGATAAACTTGGACGGTGTCAATACTTTACGACACTCGACCTCGCTTCAGGGTTCCATCAAATCGAGATGGATGAAAGCGACATTCAAAAAACTGCATTTAATACAGAAAATGGTCACTACGAATTTTTGCGAATGCCTTTCGGACTCCGTAACGCCCCAGCAACATTCCAACGGGTTATGGATAATATCCTGAGAGGTATACAAAATGAAAAATGTTTGGTTTATCTAGACGATATAATTATATTTAGTACAAGTCTTCAGGAGCATCTTGTTAATTTAAAAGAAGTGTTTCAAAGATTAAGAGAATCAAATTTCAAAATTCAAATAGATAAATCTGAGTTTTTAAAGAAAGAAGTAGCATATTTAGGTCACATCGTAACGCCAGAAGGGGTTAAGCCGAACCCAGACAAAATTAAAGCTATTAAAAATTTTCCAATACCCAAAAATACTAAGCAATTAAAAGGATTTTTAGGACTTTTAGGTTATTACAGGAAATTTATCAAAGATTTTTCTAAACTTACTAAACCACTAACTACTCGTCTAAAGAAAGATGCTGAAATCAATGTAAGCGATTCAGATTATATCCAATGTTTTGAAACTTGTAAACAACTTCTCATAAATGAACCCATATTACAGTATCCCGACTTCTCCCGTCCTTTCAATCTCACTACAGATGCTAGTAATTTTGCGTTAGGAGCCGTACTTAGTCAAGGAAAGATTGGATCCGACTTGCCAATTGCTTATGCAAGCAGAACTTTGAACAACTCAGAAATCAATTACTCAACAATTGAGAAAGAATTACTGGCAATAGTATGGGCTGTCAAATATTTTCGCCCGTATTTATTTGGACGACGCTTTACTATTATTACCGATCATAAACCACTACAGTGGTTATTTTCATTGAAAGATCCCAACTCCAAACTAGTAAGATGGCGGTTGAAGCTAGAAGAATATGATTATGAAATAATTTATAAAAAAGGATCTTTAAATACAAATTGCGATACATTATCCAGAATAGAACTAAACGTCAATGAAACAAAAAATTTGGAAAACACAAAAAATATTTTTGAATATATGGAAACACTTAATGAACAAGCTCAACAAGATCTTAATAACGAACCAGATACAGAATCGCTGATTGTTGAAATTGATGAAGATAATAGACAAGAAGAAAACCCTGATGACGGTGAGACGATACACACCAATGTAGAAAATCCTACCCCCGGAATTCCTATTTCCGAAAACCCTGTAAACACGGGAATTAACCAAATTTTTATCTCTGAAGTGAATTTTAATCCTGCTAGTCCCACCATAATCAAATTATTTGATAAAAGACAAAGAATTCTTGTCCAGTTCTCAAAAAACAATTTTGAGCGTGATGTTATTGATTTTATTAAAGAATATACCATACCCAAAATAAAATATCACCTTTATTTTGAAGACCCACTATACGAGAAATTTAGCGTTGTTGTCCAAAAATATTTTAAAAATTCTCAAATATCATTTATTAATTGCACTAAGAAACTTATCGATGTTCCTATAAACGAAATTAAAGAAATAATTAGAAATTATCATGAAGGCAAGGAAAATCATAGAGGTTTAGATGAAACGGATAACCGAATTAAATCATTATATTATTGGCCCAATCAACGAGCTTCTATACAAACTTATATTAATGAATGCGAAATATGCCAATTAACAAAATATGATAGGAATCCAATAAAGCCAATATTTAGCATTACTCCTACAGCAATTAAGCCATTTCAGATTTTACATTTAGATTCCATAACACTTGAAAATACCAAATTTCTAACGATAGTCGATTCCTTTTCTAAATATGCCCAACTTTATAAACTTAATTCTGCTCAAGGTATCGAAGTAGCAAACGCTTTGATTAGATTCTTTACTCACCATAGTATCCCAGAACAAATCATTTCAGACAATGGTACAGAACTAAAAAATTCAGTCATTAAAGATTTATTAGCATTACATAAGGTAAAAATCCACTTTATCTCCTCCCAGCATCCAGAATCAAATGGTATAGCTGAAAGATTTCATTCAACTATTATTGAACATATCAGGTTACTAAACAATCAAAATGAGTATAAATCCGACCCAATAGAACAAAAAGTAAACTATGCATTATTAGCTTACAACAGTACTATCCACACCGTAACTAAAATGAAACCCCATGAACTAGTCACGGGACATTTAGACACCAACTCCCCATTTAACATTGACCTAGAGCAACAATTAATTAATAATTATATTTCTAATCATAAGGATAAAATGAAATTACTATATTCTAATATTAACGAAAAACTTCAAGAAAATAAAACAAAAGTTATAAATAAAGCAAATGAAACACGCGAGGAATTACCAACAGAAATTCCTACCGAAGTATTTGTGCGAAACAGACAAATAAAAGGAAAAACTAAAAATAAATATCAAAAAGAAAATATTAAATCCATTAATAAATTTAAGAAAACAGCAAAACTTATTAAGCGACATAAAAATACTACCGAAAACATTCACCTTTCAAATGTAAAACGACCTAAAAGGAAAACTTATATTTTTCCAGGTTCGTCACAATCGGACATACAACAGCCGAAATAAAGGATATCACCCACAACCTAGGCATTCTACCTATAAAATTAGGAACCGCAAAACTCCAAAAATCTAGTCATACATTTGTACATTTTTATAATTTAAAACCACTTGTAACTGAATATGACAACCTGAACAAGCAATTTGAGTATCTTAAAAATAACATTTCTAACAGCGAATTCTTTAAATCAGAGACGTACAACTATGTTAATATTATTCAATATATCAAAAATAGCATACAAGAAAAATTTAGAGGTCTAAATATTCATATTAATTTAACAAGAAGGAAAAGAGGCTTGATTAATGGCTTTGGTTCAATAGTAAAAGCAATCACAGGAAATTTAGACGCCGAAGATGGCGAGAAAATAAATTTAATACTAGAACATTTGAAAACTAATCAACAAAAATTAGAACATCAGATACTTAATCAATATTCCCTCAGTCAACAAATCATAGATAACTTCAATAAAACCATTCAAGATATTCAAACAAATGAAATAATTCTTAAAACAAAGATTTTTGAGATAAAAGATATTGTCGATTTTCAAACCAAAATTGAGAACGTTATTTATCTAAAAGACATGTTCAATGAACTCATTATCACATATAATTCTATACTTGATGTAATGGAGACTGTAGAAAATTCTATTACTTTTTGTAAGCTCAAAACCTTACACCCTAGTATTATTAAATCTAGTGACCTATTTCGAGAATTACAAAGAATCTCTTTATTTTACAAAACACAATTACCATTTGAATTAAAACACGAAAATATTTTAGATTTTGAATCCATTCTGGAAATCACCTGTAAAATAGAGGAAAACCAAATTCAATATTTTCTGACAATTCCTATCGATTTTGAGAGCATCTTTGATCTTTATTATTTATTACCTATACCCACACAAATTGAGTCAGAATTTGCAATAATAATACCTAATACAAGATATTTGTTAAAAAATAAAAATACAATAATACCTCTCAACGACATCTGCACTCACGGTAAAATTTTCCAATGTCCAAGCCGTCTACAAAATAACCAAGAACACCTATGCGAAAAGGAAATAATCTTACGAGAAAACTCCAGCAATTGTCAATATATTAAGGCAGACATCCAAGGCAATCACATCGAAATCATACCAGAGATGAACCAGTTTTTAGCAATATTTCCTATGGAGGAAAAATTAACTTTTAAATGCTCTGAAGGAACTCAAATTCAAACACTGACAGGCATCTTTCTGATCGAAAATACACAGTGTACAATCCTTTTCAGAAACCAAGAATTGTTGTTCCAAGATCGAACCTTTGGACAACCAATTTTAATCACCGAGCCAAAATTAAAATTCAAAGAATTAAGCATTTCACCTATGAAAATAACTTTGAAGAATTTAAAATTTGAAAAAAATCCCACAAACAGAATCACACCCATCATGGAAGAAAGAGAAAATTACCACATTCCCAGCATATGGACCATTATATTATACCTTGCAATCATTCTAATAATCATCTACATTACCTATAAGAAAATAACGATAAAAAAGAGAAAAGAAACCAAAAGAAAGGAAGACATAAGAATGTCAAACATACAGGACCCAGACGATTCCAATTCAAAAATTCACCTCCCAGAAGGAGCCTCGATTTAGGGGAAGAGGAGTTATAGAGCGACGCCTATGGATTCATTCGTGCCATGGACTTAAGACTGCTGACATGGTTAAAGCATTGAACTCTAGAGTGCTGACGCTATATTTGCATAATATTGTGAATTGTATAATTGCAATTGTATATGTGTTATTTTAATTAATATTTTATTCAGTTTAGAATCTGATTTTATTGTAATTAGTCGTTTAGCTCTTAATAAATTCTTTTTTAAAAAAGGACTTTTGGCATTCCCAAATTTGAGTTATATATATATATATATATATATATATATTATATATATATATATATATATATATATATAAATAAGTTATGATTTTTGAGGATGCAGTCAGTTTATTTGGCCCACAAGACAAAGAAAACTCTTTGACTTACTGTCAAGCTTTCGAATTTTATTTAATTCTTTTTCAAGACATCTATAAAAAGAAATATAAATTAACAAGTTAAAATTGTTAATTGTCTTACTTACTAGTCGTGAGATTACAGTTGTTGTTAATATTGTACTCTACAAAACAAACCATTATAAATATATATTGTAGAGTACAATATTAACAACTGTAATCTCACGACTAGTAAGTAAGACAATTAACAATTTTAACATGTTAATTTATATTTTTTTTATAGATGTCTTGAAAAAGAATTAAATAAAATTCGAAAGCTTGACAGTAAGTCAAAGAGTTTTCTTTGTCTTGTGGGCCAAATAAACTGACTGCATCCTCAAAAATCATAACTTATATTTAAATCAACAGTCAAGAATACCACCATCTTATATATATATATATATATATATATATATATATATTATATATATATACATATATATATACATATATATATATATATATATATATATATATATATATATAGTATATATATATATATATTTTATATATATATATATATATATATATATATATATGTATGTATATATATATATATATATATATATATATATATATATATATATAAATATATATATATATATATATATATATATATGTATATATATATATATATATATATATATATATATATATATATATATAAATAAATCGTTGTAATGCACTGAGAAGTCGATAATTATATCAGATTTTCAAATTTTTTGAGTAATTATATGAATAAGTGTTTGCAGAATTGAGGATAGTTCTCCAGAATAAATACTTTTAGTGAAAGATAATTTTAAACTGTAATATAATGTTCGGAGCCATAACTGGCGATCCCACACAATTATTAAATTTGGATATCTAATAATCTGTACAAATATCACAATGATCTGGGAAAGAAGCAAGTATTTTGTAAAAGGTTTGAATAATTGTTGCATGCGCTCTCTCAAGCTTATTATATTTCGAGAGAGTTAGATTACATATTACAATAAGAAAGATCTAAGGGACAGAATGAATATTATAGACAGAGAGATATCTTTTGATTCTCTCGTAAAAGGGACAGTTTGTAATTGTTTTTTATATTTTCTTTGAAACATTTATTAATATTGTGATAAAAATTGGGATGTGATTTTATCCCACATAGAGATGATGCGTATGATAATGTTAAGTAGATAATGCTCACGCACAACTATAATCCCAAGTACCTCGGCGTCACCTTGGACAGAACACTCTCCTTTAAGAAACATCTTGAGAACACCGCAGCAAAGCTGAGAACCCGTAACAACATCATACAGAAGCTTTGCGGGACTACATGGGGCTCATCAGCAGGTACACTTCGGTGTTCAGCCCTTGGACTCGTATACTCCGCAGCTGAATACTGCTCTCCTGTTTGGCTGAATAGCGTTCACACAAAAATTATAGATACCCAGCTCAATGTCGCCATGCGTCTCATATCTGGAACGATCAAGTATACACCTGTGAAGTGGCTTCCACTACTGAGCCATATACCCCCACCTAATCTTCGTCGTCAGCATGCTCTGCTTAGAGAATTCCAAAATCTGCTTAACAACCCGCAATTACCTGTACACACATATGTCGCCGACGCTAATTCACATCGATTGCGCTCCAGAAAACCTCCGACTAGAGATGCAATAGACTTGAGTTCCAACAATTTTTATATGAACTCCCAGTGGAAGAACATGCAGAGCGACAGACCGAACCTAATAATGAGAAACACACCATGCATCACAGAAACTCCACCAGGTTTTGACCTCCCCCGAAAATCATGGTCAACTCTAAACAGGATAAGAACAGGTCATGGAGTCTGCGCAGATTCCCTTTATAAATGGAGGATTAGAACCTCTGCTGAGTGCGACTGCGGCGTCGAGAAACAGACCATCCAGCATATGATTGCCGAATGCCCTCGGAGGAAGTATTATGGAGATCCTCTAGACTTCGCCTCTGCAACACCAGCGTCGATTGAATATATTAATACATTAGATGTTAGATTGTAACATGTATGTGATAATGTTGTGTATCAAATTGCAATACGCTAAATAAATAAATAAGTAGATACATTTTGGAAAGCTGTTTGTAACTTTGTTCCCTACTCTGATCGAGTATTAATGCTGTCTCTAAACTCTTATTTAAAACGTAAATTGCGTTGGGCGATATGGACTCGGGGAAAGGAATAAACGTGGCGATAAGCTTGTCGATTTATGTATCACTGAGGAACACATAATTACAAATACCTTGTTCAAACTTCCTAAACGTAGCCTATATACATGGAGGTCACCAGCTGACAATAACAACAAAATAGTCAGAAATCAAATAGATTATATTATCGTCAACAGAAGATATAGAAATTCTATAATATCTTCTAAAACTTATCCAGGAGCGAACATATCCTCCGATCACAACCCGGTTGTTTTGTCGATGAGAGTGAAACTAAAGGAAGTCAACAGCCGTAGCACCAAGAAAATCATGGATACAAGATGTCTCAAACAAGACAACATATATGCAGAAACGAAATTTAAAATAAACGAGAACTTAAGGAAAGTCAAAGAAGAAAATGCGGAAACTCTAACTATTGACCAAAAATGGGGAAACATTTAACATGCCCCTGTGTCCGTAGAAAAAAAACCTTAAACCACTTGGAGAAAAAACAAAACCTTGGATGACAATAGAACTTCTTGAACTTATATAAGAACGAAAAAAACATAAAGCAAAAGCCCTGAATAAATACAAAGAAATTCAGAGAAACATCAGAACGAGAGGCAAAATAGAGATGGATCTCCGATAGGTGCAAGGAAATAGAAGATCTGAATAAAAAGTATGATAACTTTAATTTACACAAAAAAAAAGGGGATATTATTACTGATATAAAGGAGAGATTATGGCAATGGACCAATTACATCCAACAACTATTTAATGATGAAAGAGAAGAACTGCCATTATAAATCACCGATGATACCGGACCACCAATATTAAGAGAAGAAGTCATCTATGTCATCAAAAACACAAAAGAGGGTAAAGCTACTAGACCAGATGATGTGCCCATTGAATTATTAAAACTCATCGAAGAAGATGTTATTGTTGTAGTGGTTGAACTCTTCAATCTAATATATCAGACTTTCACCATCCCCAGACAATGGCTGTAATCGACCTTTGTAGCAATTCCCAAAAAAGCCAAGTGCAACAACTTGCTCAGATCACAGAACAATAGCTTTGATGAGTCACACACTTAAAACATTTTTGAAAGTAATTCACAGCAGCATTGTTAAAACTCTTGAATATGAAATTAGTTAGACACAATTTGGCTTTAGAAATGGCATGAGTACAAGAGATGCTTTGTTCATCTTGAATGTGCTGGCTCACAGATGCATGGACATGCATCGGGACATGTACCTATGTTTTGTAGACTTTGAAAAGGCATTTGATAAGGTCAACATAAAAAGCTGGTAAACATATTAAAGAGCAAAAGTCGTGATATGAAAATTATATCTAATTTATATTGGAATCAAACTGTCAAGGTAAGAGGTTGACAGCCAGTACACCCAAAATATCAAAATACAGAGAGGAGTCCGCCAGGGCTGCGTACTTTCCCCACTACTTTTCAATGTCTACAGTGAAGCGGTATTTTAAGAAGCGCTCTCAGACTCAATAGAAGGTATATCATTCAATGGAAAAGTTTTAAATAACTTACGTTTTGCAGACCATACTGTAATGATGACGGATAACAACAATGATTTACAAAACGTAATGCAACGCCTTAATGAATGCTGTCATGAGTACGGACTAAAGATAAAATTAAAGAAAACTAAATGCATGATTATGAATAAATCTGCACATGCAAATATCCAATTGACTATTGAAGATACTGCAATTGAGGGTGTTAATAACTATAAATACTTGGAAACATGGATAACACCGGATGTGGACCAAACCAAAGAACTTAAGACACGTATTGATATAGCACGTGCATCATTCATTAAACTTAAAAAGTTTCTTTGTTGTCGGGATATAAGGTTAGAACTACGCCTGAGAATGCTTTGGTGTTACGTGTTCTCTACTCTTCTTAATGGCTCGGAAGCGTGAACACTAAAACAAGTCCATCTGAATAAGTTGGCCGCCTTTGAATTTTGGTGCTACAGAAGAATCCTACGAATATCATGGATTTAAAAAATGTCAAACCTGTAAGTAAGTAGAAGGATAGGAAATGAGGCGGACCTAATAAAAGACGAAAACTTGAGTACTTGGTACATGTGATTAGAAGGCAAAAATACGCATTATTACAACTTATTTTGCAAGGGAAAATCCGAGGAAGGCGACATGTGAAAAGACGAAGAATATCCTGGCTTAAGAACTTGAGAATTGTTTAAATGCAGTAGTGCAGAACTTTTTAGGGCGGCAGTCAACAGAGTTCGCATAGCCATGATGATTTCCAACCTTCGATAGAAGATGAAACTTAAAGAAGAAGATACATTGTTCTGAAATTTAAAGTTGGTGTCCCGGTTAAACATTGTAGACTTTTAATGGGGCTAGTATAGAATGCTCCTGTAGAATGACTTCTAGATGAGCAGGAAGTTGCTTCTTTGCAGATGATTACAAAACTAATCCATAATCGATTTTTGATCGTACTAATGATTTGTAAATATGAATCAAACTTTTAAAATGTACCAATTGGCTAATTTAGTCCCAATTACGATTGTACAGTATTTGTCTTAAACTAAAACCAGATTGACAAGATTTCTTAATTTGCATTACATGATATGTATTTCCAAGATAGTTTCTTATCAAAGATCATTCCTAAAAAATTTAAGTATTCCAGATAAGTTAAGTTGTTTTCATCATAACTGAAGATCTAGGTTTGGACACTCTAAATTTTTCTGTATAAGAAGAATGGTTTTCCTCTTGAATATATAACTAAATCGTCAGCGTATGTTTTTGTCTGGCCAAGTTTTAAAAAGTTTTTTAAAATTTTGCTACTAAGAATAGTTTAACTAATACCAGATTCTTGAAGTATTTCATTTGTTTGGTCTTTAGTGTTGGATACTGTACCATTTATCTTACTTTTAAATTATTTAAACGTTGACGGTATACAAGGCAACTATCGAACACAGTGATTAATTTGATCTTGCCCAAGTACTTTCGATCAATAGATCATCTTCAGGGGCATCTAAAATAAGCCAAGAAATGTTTTTTATAAAAAAGGAAAATTAATTCACTTGGATAAAAAACTCCAAGATTATGGTTGAAAAAAGTTTTTATGTGATAAACGTTTATAGACTTACTTCGTCAGTTGTGGCCTATTCGACATGAGTAGAATATCATACATGTAAATTTGGACATAACAATACAATGCACAAAGACAAACAAACACTTTAAAATTTTTAAAAAGGAGAAGCTACAGGTTATATAGAAGCCGGAGACAGAATAGGCTCCCGGTCTGGCGGAAATATTGAGATATGTGACAAATGACAGCTTGTGAAGGGCAGTTATGTGATCTGCACCTTGCAAAATTCTATGAAACTAAGTATTGACCAAAGATCCAACTGACACCACTATAGGAAATCAACTGATGAAATATAGAATTATATAGATTGAATAATCCAAATCTCACACTCAAACCTGTCGATAATAATTAGGATGTTAGTTTGAGAGCAATTGAAGTTGTCATAAAGTATGAATGTAAGAAAAGACTAAAAAATATATTAGACAGTGGATGGTTGACTACAGTAAAATGGTCAACCAAGCGCTATCAGTACTGTAAAAAAGGAAAAATCTGAATATGCAGTTAAATTACTAAAAGCTAAAATCAACATTGAAGACAAAATATATAAATGGGTTATAATCCAAGTAGTTCAGTTGAATCCACAGTCAATGGAAGAACTTTAAAATTAATATTGAAATGCTCAGTGCATGAAGTCTAAACAGTCGAGGTGGGTCCTCTACGAGGTGAAGCTGTAATAAAGTTTTTAAATATAGGATTAAATTTAGTACAATTTAAATTAATTATGATATAATGAGTATTATATACTTATAATGAGTATTAAGACAGTGAGAGTTTTCATTTGTTTCCCTTGTAATCTCCAAATCTTCCAATAAATACAACTCAAGATAGTTTTTCTTTCTACTTATGTTATGTAAGATAGATAAACCAGAATTGATGTTAAAATTGTGGTTGCTCGATACTAAGTGTTGACCAAAACTTGAAGAATTTGGTCTTTTAAAATGTTCAGAAACTCTAGTGGATAACTTTCTGATGGTTCTACCTACAACCATTCTGTAGATTCTTGCTATTATTGTATTGATTGTTGTGATTGGTGGTGAACAAGAGTGGACTCATTTTGGGGATTATGACTAGAACAATTTGCTGCAGTGTGATCTCTTTACTTACAGATAAAACATAAAGACGTTTTTAAACTTATAAAAAATATGCAATACAAAGCTTGTTAACACATAATTAAAATGGAAGAAAGTAGGGTCTATACCTTCAAATAGTTGAATATATGTTTGTATTCCAAAACTGAGTGAAAATTCTGGGAGCGGCCTAGGTATTCTAAGGAAGATTAAAGGTGACATTAATTTAAAACCCAATTTAATTAACTCATTTTCATTTTAATTAAATAGTCTTTTGTTCAGAGTTATTAATATTCGTGCTTTTTTTGTTATTTCTACTGGATTGGACATCAAATTTTCAACCAAGAATTTGCTTAAGAAAGAGATACACGTTCTATTATTTGATAGTCTTAATTAAAAAAAAATCTCCGTGGAGATTTCTCCACAATCCGTGGACAACTTCACCAAGAGCTGTTAATTACTCTTCTATTTTAGTATCAGGTAGCGCATTAAATAAAATTGCTTGACTTTTAGAAGGAAAGTGAATTAAAATATTGTTAAGCACAGCAAAGTATAATGTTGTTTTGATATTGTTGATTATCAATCATGGCTCTTGACAAGTGTTTGAGGTCGGATCTGGTATCATTTGATAAACTCATTAGCGATTATTTGAACCAGATGTAGAACCAGAAGTGAAATATAATCTTGTAATAGGTACGCTTTGAATTATTTTTCATATATAAGAATAACTAACTGTTTTATTCCGTAACTTTGCAGCGCTACGTATATACGATTACTTTTGTTTAAGTTTACTTCGATATAGATTACTTTAAAAAAGCCGATTTTGCGGGTCTGAAATGTAAACACAGTTTGTCTCTTTGTTCAGGACCGGACCCTAAACGACATTCTACCACCACAATTCTATCTACTCAGTATACAAAAATATTCTCAACTACAGGAAACTGCAATCCATAGAAGGAAACAAAAATCAACTGCGCTCTGTAAAATCTCCTATATAATTCTCTCTGCAACTATCGAATTTAACATAAAAAATAAATCAATCCACGAATAGTCTGAAAATAAACTCAACAGCATTATACCCTGCATCACAGAAAATATTCCTGGATTTAACATAACACGCAAAAGTTGAGGTATAATAAATTAATCGCATAAGAACTCAACGAGGTCGTTGTGCAGATCTATTATAAAAATGGGGTAAAATAAACTATACCATCTCTAAAATGCAGCTACGGTAATGTTCAAAGCTTTAAATACACTTTAAACACACAAACTAATAGATACACCAACGATCATTACAATCTAGACTTAAAGATTTTCTTCTTTTATACAAATTATATAAATATTCTGGATAATTACAAATTTATCTAAAATTTGTTTTGTATGCAGTAAATACTAAGTTTCATATAGTTAATAATGTTAAGTAAATATGTTATGATTTTTTAAGCTATATTTTTCTCTAAAACTCTTATAAGCAATACCTTTATTGTTTTCTGCACTAAAAATAACTTTAAATGTACCGATATAAATTGAAAGCTTTAAAAATATGTCCTACCAAATATTGCTTTTGGAATAGTCTTACGTGATAGATACTTTAAAAATTTATTCCGTGTATATATTGGTTTAAATAAAACTTTCCTTTGCTAATGTTTGCTCAAAATATTTTTCAATTAAATGTAACTGAATGAGTAAGCTTTATAATGTATATAAAGGCAAACAAAAACGGTATACATTATGCATAGATGACAACGAAACTGGAGGCAGATGAATGCGAGTGTTTGGATTGGACCACAGGCGCGCTCAGATCACAAGCTCAATTGTGATTATATCCAAATTCTAAACTAATAAGAAACATTTGTTTACCATGTAACCTAAACCACATGTCATTAATAATATTGTTTAACTTACCTACTATGCTTCGAATTAATTAGATTACACTGCTTAAATTAATTACTATTTAACTGGGAATAACCCACAATTAAAGGTTAAAATACGTTTATTGACGTTTCAATTTCCACTTTGGAAATCGTTCTCAAAATTTTCCGAAGTGGAAATTAAAACGTCAATAAACGTATTTTAACCTTTAATTGTGGTTTATTCCCAGTTAAATAGTAATTAATTTTAAAATGTAACAAGAAAATAACTTCAGAACAATACACTGCTTAAATTATACAAATTTTTAACAAAATCTTTTTTACTTTCTATTTTCCTTCACTCACTTTATATCTATTTTCCTTCATATGATTTTAAAATCTTTCCAAATAATTATTTAAAGTTAATACCCGAATATATGTTTAATGTGGGGTATAAGTCAAAATGCAATACAAAAAGTAATAATTTTAATCTAATTAATAATACTTTTTGCTTTAAATCTGTTGTATAAGCGGTATTTAGTATAAATATAAAAGTCACTTAGATAAAAGAAAATCAGGGATAAAATAAAATGAGATAGCCTACCTCCAAGCAATAATTTAGGTTTATTTTTAATTAATTACTTGACATTATTATTCTCCTAAAAAGACAAAGATAATTGTGGTACTTTATATAATAGACATATAATACAATCAGACTGACTGCTGCAATATAGACCTTTTTCACCAGTGCGACAGAGAAAACTGGCGCAATGTAGTCCCCGTATCATTTTTTAATGAGACGGGTTTATATACCACGTGACCTAAATTACCAATAGGAAGGTCATGTGATCGACAAAGATCCATCCATTAGAAATATATACAGGGACTGCTTTGCGTCAGTTTTCTCAGTCGCGCTGGGGGAAAAGGCCTTTATTGTAAAAATCATTCTAGCTTTATGCTTATTTATCTATCAGTTTGAAAATGGGAACTGTTTTAACGAATTTAATACGCTTAGATTTATAATTTTAAGTCTACATGCTTAAATATAGGCTGAGTATAAAGAACTAGTAGAAATATATAAAATACTGGAAGAGAATATCTCTTCCAGTAAGAGAATAAGATTTCAAAGAAACATTGTCATGGTTAGGTGGGACTAAAATACAAAGTTCGGCGAAGATAGTCAGCGATGGTAACTTGTAGGAAACTATAAGTAAATAGGAGTCGGTCAATGTAATGCAAGAAGAAAACACTTGATGCTATTTATCTTGCATCTGAACTTTCTACAAGATTATCTACAAGAACTTCACTAAATGAAAAGAACAAAAATTAAATTGGTTACATTTTTCTTATTATAAGCTCCAGTCAAACATATAAAAACAAAGTCTGGTACTGAATATGGGTCAGATCACAAATTACTAAGACCACAACTTAAACTGAAGTTTTACAGAAAGACAAAAACAACAAACTCATCCGGAAAACTATATAAAGACATAAACAATTTTCAATTACCCCTAAAAAATAGGACACCAGAACCTACAGAAGATCTAGAAAAAACTTGAGCGGGTACAAAACAATTGATTTTCGGCGATAGATTAACAGACGAAATGATGATGCTAATAGAAAAATTGAAAGGAGTAAAAATCTGTACAAAAAACCATACTCATAGACGTCAACGGATCGCAGAACTATACATAAATAAATGTCATATGTGATGAAATACAAGAACATGCAAATTGTCAGGAATCTAAAGAACTATTTAATATAGGAAAGTTTCTATCTAGAGAATTTAAGACACAAACATAGATAATTAAAGTAACTGATGTGAAACGAAAAACCAAAACATGGAAAAATATATATGTGACCGTTTATAATCGACTATCAGCCATAAAGAAAAAACTAAAACATTCTCAGAAGCGATGTAGTAGCCGCCATAAGAAGATTAAAACTAGGAAAATCTGGAGGAGACCATGTAGAAGTTAAAGTACTAAAAGGCATGATGGCAGGCGGAATCAACAATACTTACACAATATGTGACGAGATATGAAATACGGAAAAAGGGCCTTCTGATTAGTGAAATTCTTTGTTTATTTTAATCTATGAAAAAGAAACAGATGGTAGTAATCACAGAACAATAGCTTTATCATCACATGCAACTTCTCCTTAAAATCACCAATGAAAGGCTAAAAGTGTTCTTTCACCCCAAATTTCGGAAGAAAAATCAAGTTGTCCCAAAGAGAGAAACTCGTGAACAAATCTTAAATCTAATTTGGCTGGTTCTATAAGTTTTTACAAAGGTATCCCTTATTTCGAGCAGGGAACATGTATGAACTTAGTATCATTAAAATATTAATATTAATGATACCTTTCATACAATGACAAGGTTGCCAATGCAAGTCCATAATACTAGTATATGAGAAATGAGTCAATACTCACAATCGTAAGTAGTTTTTGTTTAATAAAGTTGGTAAATTTTGGGCTACCGGTTTCAAAGCTTACAAATCAGGACAAAACAAGCATTGTCTTGGGATATTAGTGCCATTGAGCATCATAAATCTGATGAAAGCTGCGAAACAAATACTACTTACAGAATAGGTACAGCAAAGCTTTATAAATAAAGGTACTTCTAAAAATCGCCTTCCCTCTCAAGGAATCCATTCTCTCGCATTTCTGGGTTTTAAACCTTATTACGTGTATTTTGTTACAAATTCTTGAATAAATTAATGTTATGAATGTTAGATATGATGTTATGAATTTATAATAAAATACGCATAATATTGTTTAAAACCCAGAAGTGTGAGTAAATGAATCCCTTAAGGTAGGGATGGGAAAAACCTACCGGTTTTAACCGAAAACCGTTTTTTTTACTTCGCAATAACCGGTTTTATCGGTTGTTTTTTTGTCCCGGTTATAACCGGTTTTTTTATTTTTAAAGTAAAAACCGGTTATTAGGATTTTACGGTGATTAGATTATGTATTATTTTGGATCCCAGTCATAACTATTATTCTCAAGTAAATATTTCAAACAAAACCATAATTCAAATTTTGTTTTATTTTATAAATACAGAAGCAAACTAAAATTGCAAACTCACATCAGATAATATTTTGTTGAAAAGGTATTTAAAATCATAATATTTACATAAGAAACATCATATATTTTTCACACTTGACTCTTGACATTGAAAGTGGGTGAATGGCTTTTGCTGATTACCAAAAATAATGTTCTGACTATGAATATCGAATTACTGATTACGAATACGAATCTCCAAGGATTTCCCTACGTTTTTAAACCGACAGGAAGTAATAAATGAGTTAAAATGTACCAATTATACAAATATACAAACGTGTTAAAAGTAATACATGATAATTTTTTTTTGATGGTAGTAAAAATAAAAGATGAATAATTGCATTATCCAATTTATTTTTAAGTAAAATATTTGTGGTGATATTATTTTTTTAAATCCCATTCGAAAGAGTCTGGGAAATTTTTTATAAATTGCAATGGTTGAGGAATTTTTTGAGTTTAGGAGAGGAAAATTGGTGGATATTTTAAAGGATTATATCTTTAAATGGTAAATTAAATTTGCATCAATAATTGAATACGATAATTGCATATTATATTCTACTCTCATAATATATTTCAATGACAATAGAACCTGAATTATTTCAGCGCTCTCTGTTGAGCAGTAGTATGATATTATATTTAATAATAATCAATAAATATACAATAATAATAGAATAATAAACAAATATAATAATTAATAGAATAAAATGGTTTTATTAAAAATTGTGTCTTATTTATATTGATATTGATGTTCTTTCGATAGTACTAATTTTGATAATATTGATATCGAGTCGAATGAAGTATCGCAAACTAAAGTGCATTGTAAATGTAAGTTTTTAATCTATTTGATTAAAAAAACCGAAAAACCGGTTTATGCAAAAACCGGTTTTTTTTGGCCGGTTATAACCGTCAGGTTAAACTGTAAGCAAAAAAAACCGGTATAACCGAAAATCGGTGTTTTGTCAAAAACCGCCATCCCTACCTTAAGGGTGAAGGTGATTCTCAGAAATACCTTAGTTTATAGTTTTCCTGTACCCGATATGTAAGTAGTATTTGTTTTGTCTCAGATTAAAATGTAAAATAAATTAGCTTTACAATCCCTTTTTATAAATTTTTAAATTTTTTTTATTAAAAATATACCATTATAATACACAAGAGGTTTTAACTTCTATGTAAGTTTTTTTAAACTATAGTATACAGCCAAACTCTGCGATTTTCCCCTTTTGCTTTGTAAATCTTAAATGTTCGTTAAATTGTCGAGAAAGCACGCAAATTGCATGTGGAAACTTCTCTATGCTTCTTAGACTATTTTAAAGCATTCAAAGGCGTAAATTAACATAAAATGTGGAAAATACTTTAAGAAAGAGGCTTCCCATACCATTTGATTTGGTTTGTGAGACAACTCTATTGATCCAATTTATCATCTAATTGGCAGTTTTGACTTCTTTTGTTTCGGCCATACTGTGTACTACTTATTATCGTTAAACATTGACGTAATCTTCGTGAATGGTGCAGAGAATAACTGGATTGAGAACAGGTCTTTACTGATGAATCCTGAGTCTGTTTAGGTATGCATGGTAGTCGAGTCAAAGTCATCAGACGTAGGAACTGTTACGGTTATGGTGTGGGGTAACATGGCTTATAATTTAAGGTGACCTTTTATCTTAGAGAGGAAATATGACATCTCAGCAATATGTAGAAGAAATTCTGAAACCTCATCCCACACCCTACATTCAGACTCTCCAACATCTAATTTCTCAGCAGGATAATGCAAAGTCACACATCATAGATTTCTTTAAACAGGCTAAAGTCAATATTTTGCTCTGGCTCCTTAAAACTCCAGATTTATTCTCAATCTTATGTTTTCGGATTTCTATGTCACTTAGTATACAGGGTGTCCCCCATAAAAAGGGCGTTCCTTAAAGGTATAGGTAGAAGGCATCATTTAGAGCAAAACAATGTTATAACATTTTTTTTAATTCAACCGTTTGACCAAAAAACGAAAATATATTTTGGTATGCAAAAAGAGATCTGTCAACTACTTGCAACTCGAAAATCTAAGCGTAGACAGTGACAACTTTAGTTAACCGATATTTTGGAAAAACGTCGCAAAAATGTTTTTGATTCGTGAGTACCATTATATGTGGGTTATTTATGGAGAAACACAGTGTAACAGTAATTTAGCTGTCCAAATTTATGTTGGGAATTTATGTATATTAGAATGTTAAAAAACATTGTTCATAGAATATTTAGAAAAAAACTTTTACATCCATACTACTATAAAAAAAAATGTACAATAAGGTGATCACCCGCCAGAGAACCTAAATTCATCTAAAGTGTTATGTGCGGACGAGAATTTGTACTACAAAAAAGCATAAATTTAAGAGCTGAAGTAAATAATAATCGTTTGATACACAACACCAGAATTATCCAAAACACAAATGCAGAGGCTTACTATAATTTCTTCCAAAATATTTTGCCGGTAATTCTTGAAAACGTGCCTTTGCAAACACGCCGTGAAATGTGGTTTCTTTACGACGGTACTTATCTTCGTCATTGGATTAGTAGGAATGGAATAATTTCTAATCCAATGTACTGAAATTTTTCATGACATATTTTCCAGTCTTAGTCTCTAAAAGCATCGTCTGCAGTCTCCGATGGAAAAATATTTTTCAGATAAGGACGAATTAGATCACATTCTTTGTAAGTAAACCCCTAGAACTAATGGAACACGTGAAACACTTGTAAAACATTTTATTTAATATTAACTTCCAATAGGTATCGGTGAACGAAACTGGAGAAAACGTAGTGCAAATTTAAAGAACGAAAATATAATATAAACTGTTACTAAATTTTGTTATATTAGGCACAGTATAGTGCTTAAAGCACTATACTGTGTATTAGGTAATCAATAAATATACTAATCTTGTTTTTTTTTTGTTTTCAGGTGAGTTAAAACACGTTTTCACCGACGGTTGTAACTGTACATCACTAAGTAGTAAGTTATTTTGCTGTAAAATTGAAAGACCTTTTAAAGAAATAAGAAATACCTTTTACTACATTGCTTTATATTGTTATATTTTTCTATGAGTGCAAGTGAGATGAAGTGAAGCAAACGTGGTTCACCAAATTAAATTTTAACTCAAATAAATAAAAACACCTTTAAATTACAAATATCACAAATTCTAATTACATTAATAATTATCGCTTACAATTCACATTAGTATCGCTTACAAAACAGTTCGCCGATAATAATAATCAAAGGTGGTCTCAGCGGGCTTATACAAGCGAAATGAGATGTGTTGGAACCTTAACGGGCCGTTTACTAGGTGCGGAGAATATCTTTGGATCGATAGAAATAGTGCGTGGAATATTCGCGATGAAAAGAGCATGCTTGACTTCGTTAAGGCATAGGGCCGCAATTGGGGGTATGTGACACAACAATATAAAGAGAAGGTGTTTATTGCCGTAAGTATTGAACATCCTAGTTATCATAAAATGGCATCAAACTTTCAAACCTGAAACCCAAAATATTAAAATTTAGTAAGTTTCCAACACCCTGAAATATACCTAAAGGTACCTAAACTGTGCACTTTTGCATAAAGTAAAACGCCATAAAATCCCATGGTTGCTAGTTATTTAAAAGTTAAGTTTGCAATTGCATATAAACAATATGTCATAGAAATATTATACGAGAATTCCAAAATCGCCTCGGTTATTGTCAAGAACTGAATGGTCGTCATTTAGAATATTTAATTTAATTATAAAGTACATTGAAAAATACATTCTAACTATTATGTGACATTATTATCGTCATTCAACCTAAAGTTTTGTGATACAGACATTATCAAAATTTTACATCTTAAAAATCACTGTTTTCAGTTATAATTGTACCAAAGTTAAAAAACCTTATATTGCTGAACAGGGGACTAAAATCCCTTTCTTACAAGGTGTCACACGACCCCGTTTGTTATTTAAAATTTTCAAGGAGGTGCTTATAATTCAAAGGGAATGCTGGAGGGGGATAATATTTTTATACCGTAAATTGTCAATTTAAGAATAGAAATTGACCAATTTCAGATTTTTTTCACATAGTACTTAATAACGCTTAAAATGAATCTATTCCATACATATGGACCGCATGGTATATAACTATATATATACTTGGTTTTCTGTGCGTTTATTTTTAGTCCCATTCTCAGTGCAGATGCTCTTAATGATCGAAATGCTTCGATCAGAGATTCTGTGGACCTAACAATAATGTCTATGTCATCTGAATATCCGACCACTTGTACAGATTTATTAAGATGGTGCCATTCGTATTAATACGGCACTCTCGAATTACATTTATTAGTGCAAGGTTAAATAAGAGACACGACAGTCTATCTACCTCTCTCAGTCCACTTTTATAAAAAGTTTCTTAAAAACTTTCTTAAAAAGTCGTTTTGGATTCTGACTACACTCTCTACGCCTGTGAGTGTAAGTTCTGTTAGTTGAACAAGAAGAAGCGGCATTTAAAATTCCATCATAGCCTGTAGAAGTTTTTGTCTGTTGACTGAGTGGTATGCGGCTTTGAAATCCACGAATATGTGGTAGGTGTCGACTCCGAACTCAAGCGTTTTCTCAAGAATCTGCCTGACTGTGAAGATTTGATCCGTTGTTAATTTATTGGGTCGGAAACCGCACTGGTAGTTCCCAACTATTTGTTCAGTATAGGAGATCAATCTTCTGTACAATACGTTGGACAATACTTTATATGCCACGTTAAGTAAGGTGATGCCTCTACAATTATCACACACCATCATATCTCTTCTTTTGTGAAGAGGGTGCATTACACCTAACTTCCAGTCAGCGGGCGTTTCCTTCCGTAGCCAGATTTCCCTTTCTAATTTATGCATGTGTTTAAAAAGGGTGTCACCACCATTTTTAAAGAGTTCGGCAGGGAGAATGTCCGAACCAGGGGCTTTGTTATTTTTCAGTTTTGAAATGGCTTCTCTAATTTATTCTTCTGTGGGGGGCGGCTCTTGAGCATTTTTATCCATTTCAGGCAAGGTAATTTCTATTTGGTCTTCTTCATGACTGTCGCTAAGCAGTTCGTCAAAATGATTCGCCCACCTGTTTAGTATCTGTTCTTGGTCACTAATTATGGAACCATCTCTGTCTTTACATGCTGTTATTCTAGGTTTGAATTCTTTTCTGCAGCTGTTTATCTTCTGGTAGAATTTTCGCGAGTCTTTGCTGTTGCGGTGGTTAATTATCTCGTTTAGAGCGTTTTCGTATGACTATTTCTTTTTGCTTTCTAAACGTCCTTTTTTCTTCGCGTCTAAGATTTTCATAGTATTCCAGGTGTGATCTCGTTCTGCGTTGTTAAAATCTCTTATATGCTTCATTTTTCTGTTGGTTAATGGATCTACATTCTTCGTCAAACCAATCTCGTTTATTTTAGCCTGGTTAGGTTTTAAAAAGCCTTCAGCCGCTGTGTGGTTAGCTTCCTTGCATTTGGTCTAGTGTTCTTCTATACTTAAATCTTCGTCAATTTTATTAACATTGATTATTTTGCAGATATTACCTACTACATTTCCTCAGATGGATTCAACAACCTTGAATAGTAAATAAACAAGAGTTGATATTCCTAAGTCACAAACGAGTTTTTATTCAGAAGTGCTTTTACTGCGTATAGCGTTGGCAGATTATATCATTTTCTAAAAATAAAAATTTACGTATGGAGCACAATGTGATTTTTTTTGGAAATGGTTAAGTTTAGAAAAAAGTGTAAACAGTGCTACAGGATTTTTTTTTTGCCAAATTATGTATTATATCCATCAAGGAACGCACTATTTTTGGGGACACCCTGTATACACAAAAGGTTATGAAAAATATAAATAAAACAATGCAAAATAAATTATATATATTAAAAGAAATATAAAATACATTTGTACAAAGCATTGAAAGACTTACAGGTGTCGTTGAACATCAGTCGTATCATCCAAAATATAAACATGTATAATAAATACTAAGCATTTTTTGGTATAATATAAATATATTTTTTGCAACTCTGCAGCTGTTTGCTGAAAGTTACAGAAATTTTCCTGAAATTCTCAAACCTAATTCCTTTATAGTCCGCCACTGAAGGGCTATATAAATGTATGTTTGAATTTGGAGACTCTAACTGTTAGCCTTCACAACTGGCTGGGGAATGACGTTTTCCATATGAAACACAAGAATGTCCGAGGGATATTTAACGTTTAAATTACTAGATGTGGGATAATTTTGAAATTAGTGACCTGTTGTTCATTACAAGTCAGTAGAGACGAAATCTAATGAAGTTATTATCAACAGTATAATTTTACTTGATTAACTTCGTTTATTTAAACACAATTATATTTTGTTGCTTTTTGAAAACATGAACCTTATAATTATACTTTTTAGTACTTTGTTTCTAACATAGTAAATACGTTCTTCCTCTATTTGTCATTACACCTGATATGCGTGGTAGCAATCTCTTTATCTTTTATCTTATTAATTTTGGTTCACAGTTTTTTACCATATTATAATCTGTTTTAATTTGATATAAAATATATTTTTACATAAACAAGAATCTAATCTAGGCTTAGAATACATTGTAGCAGATACTAACATAAATGTAAGTAAATTTTAAGAAGTATTAAAATATTTGGGACAAAACTAGTAAAAGCGTCTTACAATGTACTTGCCAAAGATTCCTTAAATATGTGAATAACAACACAAAGATGAAAATTAAAAGCAGAATCTATCTAGAAAATCGGACTTACAGTTGACTTTGTATAGTAGAGCTTGGGATACTAGCAACTTAGGTAAATAACAAACAAATTATGTAAACGATACGGTTAATACTCGTTGTGACATATACTTCATCTAATTTACTTACCGTTGTACGTCATTATCATTGACAGAAATCGAAGTTGATATAGTTGCCAAAGTATAAAAAAAATCCTTACTCCATTTTAAATCAAATAGATCACATAATTATTGCAAAAGTATTGCCTCTCTATCTCTTTACAACGACTATTTAAATTCTTACTTGACATTTTTGAAATAAAACACACTAATTTTGTTCTAAATCTAAAAAGAACAGATTTTATTAAATAGGTAAAAATATAAAACAAGGGGTTTTCACTTTAAAATTAACCCCCTCTGTGGCTCAGTGGTAAGAGCGCCTGCCTTTAAACCTAAAGGTCGTGAGTTCGAATCCCACCTGGGTGGAAATTTTCGTTTATTAAAAAAATTAATAAATGAAAATAATTTCTATCCTTGTGTGATCGGTACACACCGGAGGGACCGCAGACGTTCGGATACAATTAGCGTCTCTTAGCAAAGACAATGACGTCGACTTTGCTAAGTATCAAGACAATTACTCTACACACACACACACACTACACCTCAAATTGTAAGATTGGCGAATGGATTTAGTGTCCGCAGTCATTTAAACACAAACAAACAACAACACTTTAAAATTCAAAATAATTAAGTACAAAAAGTATCAATACCACAACTGTCAAATAAGTGTTAAGAATTTATGCCAAAATATCACCTTCGTTCGATTATATTATTAACAAAAATCGCATCAGCCAAATTGGCTATTAGCGAACAATAATTTTTATTACATTTATAATATTAATAATATTAGTTTATATAGCATTTAAAATATTAAGTGAGGTTAAGAAACTTTTTATGTTTGAAATATTGCATTATAAACCTAAAATGTCACTTAGTTTGTTGGGTATACTGTACAATATGCGCTTTGGCGTTAATGCTGGACATTTTTCCAATATATGTTTGACTGTTATTTTTTCATCACAGTTGTCACATCTTGGTTCTTGTTTGTTAGAGAACACGTAGCTATTCGTTAGTCGCGTATGACACAGTCGAAGTCACGTTAATATTACCTGGTCTCTTCGACTTGTTAGTAATGTGGGCCAGGGTTTAATCAATTTTTTTACATCGCGTAGCTTTGCCGATGACACTTTCCACTTTTCATTCCACATATATCGCACTTTAAATTTAACCGTTGCTTTCACGTCCGCACTCGGAAATGTCTTAGTACATTCCGCACTATCACTACTTGCAGCTTCTTTTGCAGCGTTGTCTGCCTCTTCATTTCCTGGAATTCCAAAATGGGATGGTATCCAAAATAATATAATATTTTTTCCATTCAGTTGAGCGGTGTGGATTTCTTCTTTTACCTTGATGACTAAAGGATTTGTTGGGTAGACATATTGGATTGACTGGACTGAACTTAGAGAGTCTGTGAGTATGATATAATTGGTGTTATTGGATGCATTGACAGCAAGGGTAGCCTGGTATAGAGCATACAGTTCAGCAGAGTAAATGGAGTACTCTGAAGGGAGTTTATATTTATTTGTCGATGTTGGGGTTATGATTGCAGCACCAGTACCTTCATTTGATTTAGATGCATCTGTGTATATATGTGTATAGTCCTTGTAGTTGTGAAGCATATCGTTGAAGGCGGATTTGAATAACTGTGGGTTTGTTGAATGTTTGTCGAAAGAAATGAGGGGGGTTAGGCACTGAGGATTTTTTATTTGCCATGGAGGAATTGAGGACAATTGGGAAGAAAAGCATTCTGGGAACGTGTAGTTTAATTGATTTAAATAGCTTCTAATCCTTGCGTAGAAAGGTTTGGCAGTTCTTGGCTTATTTATGAAGAGATTTGGAAACTTTTCTGTAAAACAATTATTAATGGTAGGGTTTTTTGGGTTAGACCTGATTTTTGCGGCATATGCTACACTTAAATAAAGTCTTTTGTCTTCTAAGGACGGTTCACCAACTTCACAACAAATACTTTCGATTGGTGTTGTGCGAAAAGCTCCAGATATTATACGTAAAGATAGGTTGTGAAGACTGTCAAGTTTTTTTAGTAGTGTCTTAGTGGCTGTAGAATACACAGTAGATCCATAATCTAATTTTGATCTGATTAATGTTCTGTATAACATTAAAAGTGTTTGGCGATCCGCACCCCATTCTTTATTGGCCAGAGTTTTAAGAAGATTTAATCGCTTGTGACAAGATAAGATCAAATTTGTTATATGAAGTTTCCAGCTTAGATTTTCTTCAAATGTCATGCCCAAAAATTTTATTGACGTTACACGTTTTAGTTCCTTATCACATAGTCTTAGGTTAGGGATGTTTGTGACATTTTTCTTAGAAAACAGGACGAAACGAGTTTTTTCAGTGGAAAAACAGAAACCTGTTTTTTGTGACCAGAGTTCTAAGTGTTTTATGAAGTTCTGTGTGTGATCAAATATGTTTTGTATATTTTTACCTTTGCAGAAAACTACAAGATCATCCGCGTAGACGCGTGCCTTTATAGGTGATTTTAGATTAATGAGAATGTCATTCATTGCCACTATAAAGAGCGTAGGACTTATTACCGAGCCTTGAGGAATGCCATTTTCTGGATACATTATATCTGATGTTGTGTTGTTTGTCCTAACTCTGAAAGCTCTATTTTGAAGGAAGTTTTTAATAAAGAAGAAACAGTGACCTTGAATGTTCCAATGATGTAATTTTTTTAATATATAATCGTGCCAGGCTGTATCGAAAGCTTTTGATATGTCAAAGAAAACCGCTAGACATTTATTCCTTAGTGCGAATGTCACTTTCCAAATCTATGATATTATCGATGGTTGACCTTTGCTGTCTAAAACCACTTTGTTCTGGAATACTTGTCTCTCCAGGTGCCATCTTAGTCTATTATTAATAATTTTTTCTAGTAACTTACACATAGCGCATGTTAAAGCTATCGGTCGGTATGACTCGGAACTTGTTTTAATACTATTAGGTTTTTGTATAGGTATAACTGTGGATTTACGCCATTTTTCAGGAAATTTGTGCTGTAGCCAAATAATATTAAACAGATTTAGAAGTTGTTTGTGAGCGCTATCTGGAAGGTGTTTGATAAAAATGCTAGGAATATCGTCCGGACCAGCGCTAGTTTCTTTGAGATTTGATAATGCTTCTGTATACTCTAATTCAGAAATGGGTAAATTTAACGGTTCATCTGTATTAGGTATAACGCTAATTTTCTTATTTTCTTCTTGCTGTTTGTATTTAATGAAAGATTTTTTATAATTAATATTACTGGATCGGTTTTTGTATGTGTTAGCAAGGATTTTGGCAATCTCAGTATTACTAGTAACTGCCTTTCCATTTACTTCGAGGCTTTTGATATTCTGATTACTATTCAATCCGGATATTCTTCGGACTTTGTTCCATACTTCAGTCATGGGAGTGTTTGCATTTAACGTTGATACATATTGAGTCCATGACTGGCGTTTGGCATTTCTAGTTGTCTTTTTGGCTATAGCACGTTGTTTTCTGTATTCAATTTTATTCTCAACAGTTTTGTAGCGCTTGTATTAGTTAAAAGCTCTTTTGCTAGATTCAACTGCTGCTTTGCATTCGTGATTCCACCATGGGACAGGATTGCGTTTGTGATAATGGTAACAAGGTTCTTCAGTGTCTCGTCTATATTTGAGGTACTTTTAAGTGTGGTTATACTGCTATAAGTTACAAACGTAGATATTTGGACTTGAGTTAAGTTTAATGCAAATTGCTTCTAGATTAGTTTGGAGAGAAATTACAGTGGATTCAATTGACTTTTTTACAAAAATAGCTACTCCGCCGCTGGCTTTTTCGTGGCTAGTTCGATTTTTGCAGTAACTTTTAAATTGTTTTAAAGCTTGTGTTTTTTCATTTTTGAAATTATTTTCCTGAAAACAAATTATATCTGGATTGTATCTAGCCAGAATTATTTGAAGCATCATCGGAAGGTTATTGTAAAAACCGTTGATGTTCCATTGCAAAATTGAAGAGAAGCCCGTGTATAATAAATAAAAATTTAAACTTGGGATTGTTACAGAAGTTTATGTCTCGATTCCTGGGATAACTCACTTTCACTCTCTGATGTCTCACTATCCGAGTAGGTCATCTGTAAATGTATCAGTAGTTTCTTTTTTATTTTTGTACATCTAGATTTAATGGATCTTTGTTTGAAATAAGGGTATATTGCTTTTAGCATTTTCACTAAAGCTTCTAAATCGTTAGTGTAGTTTTTTATGACGCTTACTGGATCCTGTGCACCATAAACATTTTCAAATAGATCGGATATTTGATTAAAATCAAGAATAAATGGAGGGTTCTGCTCTGAGATGAATGCCTTGGCCGGTTCCATGAGTATGTGAGTTGGCGTCTTTTCCTTACTTAGCTTTGGTTTTTTGGATGGAGCATCATTTGGTTTAACAAACGGGTCTAGACTTGGGTTTTCTGAATCAGCGTCTTGCGCTGGAGGAGGTGTGACTATTTCTTCTAAACTGCGTTTTGAGCTATTTTGTGTAGGCTGGGTTGTATCTATATTGATGATTGGTTGTGAGGTTTGAGTTTTTGAGGGGTTAGTTGGAAGTATTTGATTAGGTGTGGATTGCGAAGATGTCTGCGAGTGAAGGTTTTGGCTATAATTTTCAGAAACTGATTCTTGGGTTATTTTACAATTTGCTGCGGCATGGCCTTGCCTTTTGCATGAAAAACATACCAAGGAATCTTGTGACAAAAAAATCCTATAGTTGGTGTTATCATAATTTATTAATATGGATTCGGGTATTGAATCAAGTGGTGGTGAAATAAAAATTTGTCGTCTAAAACTATAAACGTGGCTGAATTCCGGCAAACCGGCACTTATCTTGAGAAATGACATGGGAGACATGGTTTTAAGGCCCAATTTTTCAATTTCTTGAGTTAGTAAAGCATGCGGAATGGTAGGACAAACGTTTGACAGAATTAGTCTTTCTGCTGGAGTGACTAGTTTGCGTGCTTGGACTTGTTGGTTATTAATTTCTATAAAACCTCCATGATTATTCATAAAATTTTCAACAATGTTTTTGTTTGCTAGGTACATACACACTCTGTTGTTAGAAAGCCGTGAAGAAAATAGAATATTTTTGGGCTCGATCAACATTCCTAATGGAATCAGGTAATCTTGAAGTTTTAGGTTTTCTATGGCTGGGAATACAATAGCTTGATCTTTGGTAGGGAATTGTTGTTCAATCACAGCAGAAGAATAAGTTTTAGTATTATTTTCCTTTTGGGAGCTTCTGTAGTCAGAAGTCCTGTCAGTTGGGTTTAGCATCTTTTCTTTATAATTTAAATTTAATTTAGATCTGAAATACGGACCGGTTTTAGGACAGGCAATTTTATCATGTCGTTATAGATAACGAATAAACTTGTTTAGAGTTTTTATATCAAGCCGACTGATGATAAATAAATACAGTAAATTCCTATTAAATGACTCTGTTTTATATAATTTTAGAGAGTACTTACAGGATAGATGAGAACGCACTTTTATACACTTATATTGACAAAATAAAAAAATTTTAATCAATAATTACTATCTGAAATAACTGTTTTTGTTTGGAGCTGACAAATTCGCACTAATTAGTATACCTGTCAGGACCGAACTCTTCGTTCGATTATAGTTACAGTGTGTTCCGAACAAATGTTCTTCATAAAAACGCTTTATAATGCATTTATATTAATTCAATGAAACATATTATTGTGTATTTCTTTAAGTTAACATTAATAGAAATCTTTAAATATTATTTCTAAGCGTATATAATAAAATATGTCTAGTGCCTGTAATACCAGTGTACTCAGCAAAGTGATTCTAAAAAGAATACACCTACCGCCTAAATATTTCGTGTTGGTATCATGTGACCTCACGAACTATGACGCGCATGACGTGCAACGGTAAGTAAATTAGATGAAGTATACATTGTTTGCATCCATTAAATTAGAGGTCACACATATCAATATAAAGGTATCAAGAAATAAAACGATGATATTATTATTTTGGTTGGAGTCACCACTACGCAAATCTTTCAATATTATATGTTGTGGTAGGATATCTTACAAATACAGGGTATTTTAAAAAGGTATGTCATAAATTAAATCACGCATTTCAAGGACAAAAATAAAGTTATTGAATCCAATTTACCTTATTACAAAAGTGTACACAAAAAGAGTTATAGCCCTTTGAATTTACAAAATAAAAATGTTTTTTTTTTGGGTTTTCTCCTAAACTACTTGACACTATGTAATAAAAATGGACACGTTACTTTCTTGTTCTTAAAGAATTTTGCAAACAAAAGAAAAAACAAATTCTAAGCGCACAGAAAAATTTTAAGGGGGGTGTGCAGTTCTAAACCCCCCTAAACTTTTGAGTACGTTCAAATCAAATGAATTTTGTGGCATCATTAGTTTACACATTATTTTAAAAAAAAATTGTCTTGTATCACTTTTCTCAAAAAATAGTTTTTATTGAGTTACAGCACTTTTCACTTATCTTTAAACAATTACGTGCAGCTAAATGAATGGCTTAAATGAATTAACAAGTACAAAAAATGTCTATAACCTCTATAAATATGATATTACAATAAATGTTCAAAATGACCCCCATTTTCTTCAATACACATTCGGTATCGTTTTAATAAGGAAAACCGAATGCGCTGAAAAATTATATTTTTCCGACGAAATTGAGTTGCAGCTTCAATTATTCTAACCTTCAATTTTTGTTCGTCCTCTATTGTTACAGAATACACTTGTTCTTTCATAAACCCCCAACCCCAAAAGCAAAAGTCCATTTTCAATCTATTGTTTAATTTCATATAACGATGTTTTTTATAATTTTTAATTTGTTTTAAATTCTCTGGTAGGCAATTTTATAAGTTGGGCCCTATGTAACCAACATGTCTTGGAGTATGGATTTATTACATTTGGGTTAAATTACATTATTCCTTAAAATATCTACTTTGGTGAGCATAAAAGTTTCACAATCATCATTATTTTTTTTGTCGCGTGTATGTATAAAGTCTTTGAAACAGAATAATTTACGTAGCGTTAAAAATTGACTTTCATTCCATAATTAATTCAAATTGACCACTTCTGAATAATGTTTATAGAATGCAAGGAATTATTTTGTATTATACCCCATTCTAAAAGGCCATAGGTAAGGTGAGTTTGTATAAGTGCCTAATAAAGAATTCTTAAATGAGTTATTCCTAAAAATGTAACCCTTTTAGCCCCTTTAGTCCTTTTAATTTAACTACTATATTATTTGCTTGAGTATTCCCTCCTTAATGTTTATCAATTATTGTACCTAAATTTCTCGTATGTATATAGAATTTCATTTTTTGCATCGACTTTTAATGAGCCAGACAATTGGGATATTCATATTTGGAGCCAAGACTTGGAGGTTACTTACATACGATGTAAATGGCATGTATTTTGTTTTAGTTATCTACATTTAAGGTGACCCTAATAATCGGAAACCATTTTTGAATTGTAATAACGTCTGTTTCAACTTACCCCATGTTTTTGCATCATAGAAAATATCTATGTTATGTGCAAAGCTTATTATCTTAACTGTAATATTCAGATCATTGATGTAGATACTGAAGAGAATTGGTCCTAAGACTGTTTCCTGCGAGACTCCATAGGATTCTTACTTCCCTTACCAATTTCTCTATCTATATAAACATGTTGTTGCCTGTTAAGCAGATAACTTTTCAGGATATTATATGGAAGCCCTATAATACCATATGTTTTAAGTTAAGGTTTAATTATAAGCAATATTTCATGCGAAACAGTGTCAAATGCCTTTTATATATCTACAAATATACAAAAAGCGGGTCTTGCATCATCAAGAGCTTTGTATATGTTAGCTGTTAGAGCACAGATTGCATCTTTAGTGGATTTTCCTTCTTGAAATCAATACTGACATTCAGATATTATGTTTAATTGAAAACCCAGTATTCCCATGAATAAAGAGTATTATTCCGCCGTTATTATTTAAGGAGGTAAAAGTATGTTGGGTTGTTCCAAACGAGATATTCCAAAAAGCAAGAAAAAGAAGAGTAAATCTTCAACAACCAGGTGGGAAACTGTGCAGAGACCACAGCTAAAGCCAGTTAGGGATTCAAGTATGTCCATTACTGAAATTTCCAGTTACATCGACAGAACAAAAATGAATTAAGTGACAGAAGTATTTACCATAGACGCATTTATATAATTACCATTTAAAGTGTTTAGTTTTTCTTTACGAAATATTGGTATATTCATATTCTTGACTAATATTAGTATTATTATTACTGGCCAGGATACACTCTTTAATTTTAATTTTAATTTTAATTACCACGTGTACCAAATCAACTCAAAGGAACCCCGCACTTTTCATATGTAAAAATGGTTTCAAGCAAATTGGCTGAAACTTTGCAGAGATGTAGTTTAGTTCATGGCGATCAAAAGTTGCGTCAAGAGTCAGAAATTAATTTTGTATGAACAACAGAGATTTAAAGTATCAGTTTGTAGTCCTTTTAAATAATACATATTTGTAAAATATACAGAGTTTTAGTAAATACCTATTAATATTATAAAACTTAATAACTTTTGGGAATGAATATGCATAAAAAACAATGACAGTTTGCTATATAAACGTATGGCCACAGATGCTTTCTTTTTCGAGATACAGGGTGTGGAAATTTTTCTTACAAACTTACAATTTATTTATTGCTCTAAAACTGGTTAAAATATACAAATCAAATTTGGTAAGTTTTAAGAGTTAGTTATTGCGAATTAGAAATTTTATACTTTGAAGTCATTGAAGCTCATTTGGGTAATGGTGTCAATGTTTGTTTTAAATAAAAAAAATAGTAAACCACTGAGATTTTGATAACTAATTTCTGTTTCAATTAAGTGTATCACTGCGTATACCTAAAATCGCGTAGAAAAAAAGTATAGAACATTGTTTGCAAAAAAACTAGGAAACGCATATACACATAATGCTCTACGAATTTTAGCTTTTAATGAATTTTTTCCATACCTTTCTGTTTTTCGCCAATCTAGTATATATTCTAATTCTATTATGTTCTTTCGTTTTATTATTAGTTCCAATAATTTTGCTGCTACACGTCCTAGACGCAACTTTTACCAAAATTTGCCCTTAGTTTTAATATCTCTGCTATGTTACACATTATATGTGCAACATACATAAATACATTTTTTTTCTTCTTCATTTGTGCTACAGATGAGCAGATGAAAACATAACCATAGATAATATTTCAAACAGAATGTATTAAGAAATATATTTTCCTATAATGTCTATATTGTAAACAGATTTATCAAATGCAACAAGTTTCAGATAGATAACAATCATAACTCTCTTAAGAAATTCTTTTCCTAAACGATATTATCTCCAAAATTGCTTCACAGCAAACTGTCGTTTAGTTCTAGCTAATTTCAGGTTAATTTTCTACAAACAAACTTAATTTCAGCAAACAAATGGGTCTCGTAGAGTATTCACAAGCGTAAGAGAGGCCGCCATTGCTTCTTCGCGAGTAATGAGCAAGAATATTCGTTCTCCGTGCTAGCTATCAACCGTCTCTGTAACAGTGCCGTTTTGAGGTGTAAACTTATAAAGATTAATATATAAATTGAATCTCTTGTAACGGATAACTTAACAATAGATCGTAACTAGTTTTGATGTTTTTATAATTTTATTATATTAATAGGTATTAGGGTATAAAGAAGTTTAGAAAGTTACTCGCTTTTATAACATTTTAATATGTCTATTAAACATAAAATTATAAATATTTGATATTTTATATGAATTGATATTATTGACTAGAACTAATAAAGTATATATAAAGCAATAATTAAAACAACAAGCGAAAACTTAAAACCAAAGAATAGAAAACATAAAGGCTGAATGACTGTAAAGATATTACTATTAATGAAATAAAGAAAATTATTTAAAACAAAACATCCAATTAAATAAACGAAAAAAAGGAGCTGAAGAGAAAAAAAAAGAGCAGTGCAACTTTAGGATAAGCACCCCATCTACGATTAGTGACACATTTAAGGATATTAATAGCTTTTTCACACCTACTTTTTATATATTCAACATGTTTTGACCATAAAAGTTTGGAATAAAGAATAATGTCAAGAGATTTGTATTCTTTGACAATAGGTATATCATATCTAGACAGCTCTATTTTGTCATGCGTAGAAATCCTACGTCTAGTGAATATCATTGTGGCTGATTTTTCAAGGGAAATTATTATAGTTGAAAGTTATAGTTTTGAAAAAACACTAACAATAATTTTAACTATACGATTAGGTTTTTACTTTTGTGTGCTATTTAAAACTTACGAGTGATTTTCATTATTTTATAAAGCCTTACAGCGAACCATATTTGAACTACATATCGCTGTCCCGGTGGAACAATGACGCAACTACAATAGTGTAACTTTTCAGGAGAACCAAAAATATAAAATCATTTTACTTAATATCTCATGCAATGAAGCATAATGAAGTTACTGGATTAGTATTGCAGTTATACTTAGCCACCGTGATATACTGTAACTTTGTTACACATTTGAAATGAATTCTTAATTTTTCATCCCTAAATTTAATCCCCAACTGCAATTACGTCATTGTTGCCACATAATAACTAAGGCAACAATGACGTAATTGCAATTGGAAATCAAATTTAGGGATGAACATTTATGAATTTAGAATTTGGTTTTAGAAAGAAAAATTTAGAATTTAGTTTTAAAGATAAAATTTTCTAAGACATACTTGTTTTGTAAAATTATTGGTTGCCTAGATAGTTTTAAAAATAAGAATCGAAATAAGCACAAAAAGTCATCAAAAAAGTTTATTAAACAAATCGAAAATTGTACTAAAGCAAGCAATTTTAACAAAAAGGAACTTAAAAAAATAAAATTGAAATTGCAAAAACAGTATCAACGAAAAAATTATTCGTCAAATGCTTTACAAAACCTAGGGATTATATATTTTGAAAGTAACTTTCAAATCTTTTAGTTTGTTATCACATAAAGGAATTAGGTAAAGGAAGAGTAAGCCCTACGCAGCTGGCATTTCGGTGAAACCAATTTCGACGAACTCCGACCCCTTTTTTTTGGCAAACATCATCTTGAGTCCACGTTGATTGTTTATAACTTTTTTATACAGGAAGTAATCTTTCCCTTTTAAGCTTTAAAGTAGCATTACTTCAGTTATTTTGAAGTCATGGCCTTCGTCTTTAATGAAATCTAGTCCCATTTCATTGTACAGTGCTTTTACAGTGTAAAACTCAGTGAAATCCATTTCTATAACGGTTAAAGGAGCTCATGTTTTTTTAAGCATTCCTAATTAATTCAACGTATTGCTCAAGAATGTATATAGGGCCTGATGCTTTTTCTATTATGCTGTGGACTAAATCACCTTAATATGGGTGGGACCGTAAACAAAGTACTTGTGAGTAATTAAATTGATGTCCAAAGTAATGACAGCAAACAGGTACATGATTAATATTAACTTGTTGGCCATCACAATTATCGGAATTAAAAATCACATCAACTCCTGGGCTGGCTATTGACAATTCTTTTAGATGGTAATAAACGCAAGATCCGATTTCTATTGCTCATCCATTCCCCATCACTTCATTTCAAAAGTAACAGCTAGCTTTATCAATTTCACAAGTGCTATCTGTCTCGGAGACTTGGTCTTTTTTCGCCTTTACTTCTACAGTTGTTGAACAGACAGTTTAAGTGAGATTTGTAAAAAATGCAGAACTTTGTCCTATTAGTACATTATATTATGTATTACATAGTATGATGTACTAATATTTGTAAATCATAAGTAGTCAGATGTATATTGTTATCAGATTTTTTTTGTTTTCAGTTTATCGTTAGTTTTTTCTTTACGACTTAGATTCTTTTCGTCTAGGTGACTTTCAAAGGTTTTTTGCATATTTTCTTTCTTTTCTGCTCCGGCATTTTTAATAGATTTGTTACCAAGATCTTTCTTTGGAATAAAATGCCCTATATTAAATTCGCTGTTGAAAATACGAGAATAACAATCGTAGGTTGCTGAGTCTTCTTCTTTTACTTCTTTTTGCTCCTTTATATAGTTCCTGTGAAGTTTCGCAATAATTAATTTACCGTCTATGTATTGCCCCAAAGAATCACTTCAAAGATAGTGACTTTCAATTCGTGGAATTAAATTTATATGGCTACGAACAGAATCCAAAATTTTGTTACTTGTTTTCTTGTGCCTCTCGTGCTTCCCACGTTTATCTTCTTATATTATATAACTGCTGTATAATTATGGAGCAAATAGCTCTTCTACTTATTTCAAAAGTATTAATAAGAAACATTTTACCTAATTGTTCTTGTTTTCCCTTGCCTGTAATGAAAAATGCACAATTTGTAGAAATACGTCGGTAGCTCAACCCAAGTGGCTGAATACAAGAAGCCAAAATATCTTGCTGTCTTTGCATGGACCCTAATGCCCAATACTCTTTAAACTGTGTCTCTATTAACTTTTTAGATACCTTACTTGGACATTTTAAACGTCATTTGTCGGTACACACAGGTCACATTTTTTTAGCAGCTACAGGTTTTCCTGTTCCAGAAATATACCCCTGTCTAGAATTCTTTAGTCTTTTCCTGTTTTCTTTCAATCAATTATCCACATTCCTTTGTCTTTTTTCGTTCCATCTACCATATTGGTATATATTTTACTAACATAAAATGCACTTATGTCAATATTGCCTTACAATAAAGAGAAATCCAGATGATAAATGACACACAATACAGTTACGTTAATGTTTTCGCGTATTTGTGAAAAAACCTTAAAACCTTAAAGCAACAATAACATAAAATACAACTGTGTCAATCTAGCACCGTAGGTACAAGCACACACTCGTCCTGTCGAAGCACAACCTATCGTGGCTAAAAGCTGAACAACACGTCTGACAGTGATCTGACGAATGGCGTAACCAAGTTTGGACCCAATGACGACATAAACTCATTTTCGATAAATTTGCAGTTACGTCAATGTTCCACCAGGACAGCGATATTACATTTTTAACGAACTTTATCGCCACTAAAAACAAATAAAAAATACAGACGACATAATTTACAATATTTTTTTTTATAAATAAGACAATAAAAATAGAGTTATGAATTTTAGCTTCAATTTCATTTAGTTACAAATATTTTAATTTTAGCACTTTCGCTGTTATATTACTTCTTGTAGTTCCACTATTAATGAAGCACGAAGCCTGACCTGTAACCAGCTACTAGACCTCGCTCACTGCTAAGCAGTCCCGACTCCGTGTTGCTTCAGGCGAAAATCAGATTTGCAACGCCGGCTGGATTGTTTTCCAAATATTATCCCGGCCGAGAGGCCTTGTTGAATTATTTGTTCAAAAACGTTATCTTAGATCTGATCTGGCCAGCGCTGAAAGACTGAGTTGGAACGTTTTTGATATTATGATTGTGTCACCATATTTACAAATAGATACAGGATTGGACTATATTTGTTCGTTTAAATGGAAATTTTTTAAGAATTATATAGCATTTTATAGTTACTTCTCCTACATTTATTTAAAAAATAACGTGAGCACTCCCACATGATACTATATTTTTGATAATCGCATAATTTGCAGAGGTGTGCGTTTTATATTTTAGTACGTTTCTAATGCATTCTTGGAACCTGTTCTTCTTCTTTTTGTTTTTGTGAAGATATGACTATCTATTTTTTAAATATGTTTGTCATTCCATCTTTTTCTTGGTAGCCTTCTCACTGATCGTCTTCCTATTGGGGAATCATCTGTTGCCGTAGTTATTACTCTATTTGTTGTCACTCGGTTTATAGTATCATTACTTTCTACTCTTCTCTTCCTTGTCAAGACCTTAATGTTCTCCACTTTGTATGCCTTTTGTTTACCAGCACTTCTAACTCTGACCTATATTCGCTTATCATTGATTTTTCTAAGGGTTTTCATCTCGCTGATTCTAGCATTATTTTTATTCTCTCTGTGCCCTATCGTGTTTCTGCCGTCATCCTATATCATTATTGTTTTAATGACTTTTCTGTAAATTCTGACTTTCATTTCTTTCCTAATATTTTTATTTTACCATATTGTTTCATTCATCATCCTTTGCGGCACTGTTTGCTCTATTCATTTGGTCTCCCACTTCTGTTTCGACCTCTATAGGGTGTTGTCTAGATCTTTTAACTCCATCACTTGTTATAATATTTGCCCCCCAGCACCAATTTACAACTTCGTAGATTTATTATTATAACCACGCATTTTGTCTTTTTTAAGAAAATTTGAATGTCAAATTTTCTGGTGTCTATATTATATTGGTGCAGTATATGCTGTAAATCGCAGAAGTAAATGCATTGCAGATTATTTTAAGTTGTTTTTATCTCATTTAATAGATGACTCAGGAAATCCCTCTAACTAATTCCAAAGCCAGCGTCAATTGAGTCGGTAGTTCTTCTTTTACTTTTACTTTTATGGTTCTGGTAGATATTTTCGGACGTTTTAACCATTCCTAGAGGTATATCTCTTGAATACAATAAGTGGGTAACGTTGCTTAATGTCAAATGCCTTCTTTAGATCCATGAAACCTAAATTTGCGGGCTTGTTGCATTTTAGTGATTTATTTTGCACTTTTCCTTTTATTAATATATTCTCTAATATTATTTTTCTGTATGTATAAGTATTCCGTGAATTCCTTATTTAGTAGTTAATTTTGAGACTAAATCAAATAATAAAAAACTAGTCTCGCCGTTTTTCCGCTTGTTTCGGAATTTTATTGTTTACTTTCTATTCTGCGTTGATGCAGATATATAAGAGTTGAATTAAATGTTTGCTAATAAAATCTTTGTTAAACTAATAAAATTTATTTTAAAACTTTATCCTATGGAAAATTAATACATTATCAAAACAATTATGTTGTTTATGCTTAAAACATTAGGATGTATTAGAATAACATTAAAATTAATCGGCGTATCTCTCTAAAAACCGTATATGCTACTGCAGAAGTGTAGAATAAACCGGCATATCTTTTAAAACGACGTTTAAAATTATAAGAATCAAAATCATTCAAACTGAATTATCGACACATAATTCTGTTTTAGTTTACATTCAAATTATTTTCTAGGACAAAGTTTAAAAGAAAACAGAAATTTTGGCTTATATGCTAGATTGTTTTAAATATTCTCACAATATTAATAAAGTTTACCTGCAAACCGGATTATCTGTCAACAATTCAGTTCTAGGATGGTAAGAAATCAGGTATTATTGTGAAATACTAATGAGTTTTACTTTCATGACTAGTCACCTTTCAACTTAAAGTTTAGGAAGCTACTGGAACATTGCGCAATATATTTGATTTCTGCTAAACAAAGTGGCGATTTTAACATTATGCAAACTGGCCCGCCATTTGACGTACTTTTTTAACCAAATTTTTATGGCCAAACTTAACATAAAAGTAGACAAAAAAAAATCTTTTGTTACTAGTATCTCAAACATAAATTTTTATCAATAATACCGATTTGATTTCACAGCGACGATATAAACAAATAATAAAACTAAGATAACCTTAAAAAATACTAGTTTTCCTAACCATTAAAAATATTTTGCAATATTTAAACACACGTTTGAAGCCTATAAGAAAATATCTTATTTCGGAAAAATCACATTACGTTTTCTTCTTCCCATATTATTAAATAGAAATATTAGTACTATACCCTGTATAAGCGACTAAATTTTTTTAAGAAATCCCTATCCTGTCTATTAAAGACCCTACTTAATCATTTACTATAATATCAAAGAACACCCCTAGGCCCGTATCAACCTCATCAAATCTGACAACACCGCAACTTTCACTACCCCTAATAAACGCAGCCCGAAACTGCTGCTATGCCGGCAGTCCGGTTTTCCCTTGGGACACTTACCCCAATATATCCCAATCTATATTTACCGGTACAACGTCACTTTCTCTGTCGATTTTCCAATATAGCCCCATCTAAGGAACATGTTTTATAATTCCACCAAAACAGAAAAAATATTACGCATATACGGTTTTTCTAAATTTAAAAATAATTATAAAGTTTAAATTAAAATTGCGTTAGTAGTTTAGGAACTAAAAAGTAAAAGAGTACATATTAATTAAACATAAATTTCAATCAAGTAAGTATTAATTATATCGTTTAATAATATCTAAAAAATATAAATGAATGAATCAAAGTAATTTAGATAATTTTTATATTTATAAAGTATTTTCTGTTAACGTTTTTTTTAGAGTATTCTCATATAAACTGAAAGAAACTCATTAGATTGCCGTGGGCATGTAATAAAATAGTTTAAACGGCTAAAAATAATAATACATTTATAATATAACTGTTTGGAACAACACACTAATTAGAAAATACATACTTTATTGTTAAAATTTAAATTTTAAACTATATTTTTTTTAAAGAACATTATATATTAAGTATAGCTTTTACCTGAAAAACGATTTACCTAAGCAATTTTGATAATCTAGAAGACCAGAGTAATTTAAGCGGTCGTTTTAAATTTTTTCAGATGTCCCTAATCATACTAGGCGAGTCGCCACGCATCAGCCCTGAATTCTTTCAGAGACTACAAAAACATTCCCAAACGATTCTAAAAGAATCGCTTTTTAAATCATTATAGATTAAAACATTTAAATTAATTATTTTTGTTTTTTTTTCTAATATGTTCGACTTTTATCTCTATTACAGATAGGAATGTTTCCATCCATTTATCCAGATAATAATATATTAAGTCATACCAATGTTAATCTACTTACTACGTATGTTTTCTTCTATCATATTCTTAACTTAAGGTTCGAGGAAAATAAAAATACTATACGTACATAAAAGGATTACTAGATAAACAAACGGAAAACAACAAAAGATTTTATGTATAGTATACCTAACGAATGCGAAAATTTTTACTTAGGTAAGACTTTATAACCGTTATAGGATAAAATCAGTCAACATAACTCCTACGTTAAATATAGAGAATCTGAGAGAACTCAATTATAAATACAGGCATGAGGAAATAATATATAACTCAGAATAGCTATTAAATAATCCAAAGTCAAGAATAAAACAAATGACGAAACGACAAAAACCAAAGACGCTTGTTTTGTTTAATTAAATTAAATTTCTCGGTTAAATTTTTCTGTATTCAACGTTAAATTTAATTTAATGTAATTAAATGAACTATCCTTTAATAAAGTAATCTTAGAAAAGCACCTTAAAAATATTGACAATATCATTTTAAAAAACCTTAATATTAAGTTTTAGATTTACCTAGATAGATGTCTACGTTGTCTTTATGATTGAGGAAGATAGAATTGAAATATTTTCTTACTGGTCTGTATCTTTGGTTATCCATGAGTACAGGTACTTAAACTTATTGATATATATCATTTTATGACATTTTAGGCTGGTTGTAGCTATTCTATTTTTGTTTATAAATTCAATTTTTTTCTTAAGAAACTTCATCTAAATTTTTCAGAGAAACATTTATTAGAATAAGACATTTTTTTATTAATATTTTTTGTATTTATTATGTAAGCAGTAGTTTTATATAAAAAACTAATTTTATTTGGTGAGTTAACAAAAAATTTTTTATCTAGTTCAACTTTGTAAGACATTTTGTATTTTTTAGAAGCTCTTGATAAAAATTGTAATCACAATTGAAAGCTCGAGTAAAAAATAGTCAACAAATAGCCCCTTTTATTGACTCCAACCCATCAAAAACAGTGTTATATATATATATATATATATATATATATATTATATATATATATATATATATATATATATATATACAGATTGAACGAATTTAAAACGCATCATACAATTTAATATATGTCTGTTTAAACTGCATTTGAAATAGTGGACCAATATAAAACTTGGACAAAAATAAATCCATACCCGGTGATAGACATTGTATAAAATATCGTTCAATTATCCGTCTTCTTTTAGAACGCACCATAGTCTAGATGACGTCCAGGCGCACCAATCACGCGCCTCGACTTTGCCTAGTCCTCCCTTTTTTAACTTTTAAAACTTTTAATTATTTTAATTGGTCGAGAAGTGAAAATGTTTCATATAAAAGTTAAAAATACTTTAAATATGGGACATTTTCGGATCTCGCTCTCAGTACCGGTTTTACCCTCAGCGGGTAGCCGTCGAGCTCCTCACTGGAGGACTCGGCAATTTTCACACCAAACCGTAAAAAGACTCTGACGCTGAGTTTTTTTTTCTACTTAGAAATACTGTGTTTCATTTCTAAAGTACCAACACCACCTGCAGCATTGTCTTTTACAAGATAATGACCAAATTAGAGCGTACCGGCTAACTACGCAATATTTCACAATATTGCGCAATAGTTAGATAATATTAGTAAACATGGTTATGGCACCGAGATGCATTTCAATTTCCTACGTTTACTAATAATCGCCCGGAGACGACATGGCGCCCAACGAAATCGAACGCACCACGACTCAGAGTCAGAGAGTCTCGTGCTCCAAGTGATCCAACATCACAACAGTTCCGACACGAGGCCTGCATCAAAACCACTCAAGAAAACAGCGGGGAGACGCGTCGGATGTTAGTACATTACACACTAACATGCCGATATCCACCTTCTGCAGCCTGAAACCGTCGATGTGTTAGATTTTCGAGCCACCCGACTTCGACGCCGTACCTGATGCACGATGGATGTCCCCGGAGTAGCCAGTCCCTGCCTGCCCTACCATTATGTGGTCCAGAGCACCACGGAGGCTCAGGTAAAACTCGCCTACAATCCACCGGCGACATGCAGAAGGTACCGACAGGGCTAGAACGGGATGTAGCAGCCGACAACCGACCACATCGCCGAGGATGGACCTGCAGATGCCGTCCACAACACCGACCACCGCCTGTGAGTGTTTTGTGCAGTGCTAGTGCGCGTTTCGCGAGTGTTACGTGAGTGTAAGTGCTTAGAGAACTGTAAGTAGATCTGACAATATGGACATATCCATTTTTTATAATATTTCTTGCATTTTTAATAATATTTCATGCATTTTTTCTTCTTTTTCCTATAGTTATGACTTGTAAAAAAATTGTTTTTCTTAAGGATGTTAATAAAAATCAGCTTTTTTTATCAGCATCAGAGTCTCTAAAGCAGGGGGGGTGACGTCCAGGCGCACCAATCACGCGCCTCGACTTTGCCTAGTCCTCCCTTTTTTAACTTTTAAAACTTTTAATTATTTTAATTGGTCGAGAAGTGAAAATGTTTCATATAAAAGTTAAAAATACTTTAAATATGGGACATTTTCGGATCTCGCTCTCAGTACCGGTTTTACCCTCAGCGGGTAGCCGTCGAGCTCCTCACTGGAGGACTCGGCAATTTTCACACCAAACCGTAAAAAGACTCTGACGCTGAGTTTTTTTTCTACTTAGAAATACTGTGTTTCATTTCTAAAGTACCAACACCACCTGCAGCATTGTCTTTTACAAGATAATGACCAAATTAGAGCGTACCGGCTAACTACGCAATATTTCACAATATTGCGCAATAGTTAGATAATATTAGTAAACATGGTTATGGCACCGAGATGCATTTCAATTTCCTACGTTTACTAATAATCGCCCGGAGACGACATAGAGCGCAGCCCAAAGTCAATGTTGCCTATCGCCGTGTAATAATCCGATTTGCGGATCTTTTTGAGACATATCTTCTTCGTATCTCTAAATAAATCAGATATTTGCCTATATTTTTTATTGTATTTACCAATCTACTACAACAGACTAACAACAAAAATAAACTTAATAGTTTGTAGTTATTTCAGAAGTTTGTAGTTATTTTAGAAACATCTAGTGGAATGATATTGGCAACACCGCTCAAAATCTCTATCTCCGATAAACGAAAGAGGGGCTTACCTAAAGCCGGCCATTCACGATACAGCGGCGTGGTTCAACTTCGTTTTTAACTACACACTTGCTGTGATCATATTATAGAAAATCGAAAGGGCTTGATTCAGCGAGACATTTTTAAGAGAGTTTTTTGAATTATACAAAATACAAGAATGCTTATCACTCAGAAGAGTGGTAGGTTCTTATATCGGTCTCAAGGTGGAGAAATAAAAGTTGATAGGCTACTTTATCTATTTTGAAGACGTTTCGCTTTCGTATTCTGAAAGCATCATCAGTTCATCTAAAAAGTACAATATGAGAACCACACAATCATGGAGAAGATGTTATAAGTGTTACCTTAAAACAGTGTTACCTTATAACATCTTTTCCATGATTGTGTGGTTCTCATATTGTACTTTTTAGATGAACTGATGATGCTTTCAGAATACGAAAGCGAAACGTCTTCAAAATATATAAAGTAGCCTATCAACTTTGTCTTTTATTTCTCCACCTTGAGACCGATATAAGAACCCACCACTCTTCTGAGTAATCCTTATAATATATTGGATTGACGGTCGTACTCCTTTTTCCGATATATATATATATATATATATATATATATATATATATATATATATATATATATATATATATATATATATATATATATATATATATATATATATATATATATATATATATATATATATATATATATATATATCGATTATTATCTGTTATAATTGTTTGGAGCATCTACGATCAGAATAGCCATGGGCCCTGATTCTAATTGAGATTTCGACTGAAAACATGTTGAAATCAATATGGCGACGTCGAAATGCGACTTTGCGAGCCTAGTGGATTTCAGCTGAACTAACCAAAGGACGTCACTAAATTTCGATTTATCGAAATTAATTTCAACTTCAAGAAAGTGGTTGAAATTTAATTTCGAGTCGAAATTAATCTGACATGACTAGCGGGACTGGGAGAAGCGAGGTTAGGTTCAGTTTAGGCGGTGTTGTTTTGTTTGATTGTTGCAACGAAAACTGAGGCAAAAAGTATTAATATGGCTGTGTTTTATCAGAAATTGTATGTGATGCGGCACATAATTGGTCGAAATTTTAACACCTATAAAAATAGAACAATTTTTGAATATATTCAACAGGCTGTAATGGAAGATAGAAATAATAAATAATTTGGTTGTAATAACTTATTTTAATTCTACACTCTTATTTGGAGATATAAAATAATCTTTAAACTCATCAAGAATTTTTAGAGCGGTAATGTATTGTTTTAGTAATACCAATACTAAGCTGCAGTAAATTTAAAAATATAATATAACCACTAAGTCAAAAGCCATCATAATTTCTTTTTGGTCCACAGACAATTTAGTGCCACCATCACCAACAGCCTCCATCCATTTTCTTTCAATTTAAAATATAATCATTGAGAATGGTCACTAAAAATTTAGCAACTCAAACAAGAAACAAAAATCGTAAAATGTAAACAAAACAAACATTTAACAAGCAGGCAGCCAATAAACAAGACGGCCAACCCAAATTCTGAGCAGTGTCAAAATGATAAAGTAAATGTCCCCACTTTTAACTAAAATCGAAATGAATGAGAATCGCTAGCGATTGCGACTGTCATGGCGTAGTCGCTTTTAAATTTCGACATCGAAATGAAATAGAATCAGGGCCATGATCATTGCTAACCTCCGTCGCAGAGATGGCACGTGAAGAAGATAATTGTTTGATGTTGAAACTTTTTTTTATATTTTGTCCTAACAATTATTTAACTTTCTTACGCATGTTGAGTGAATTACTTATTATGCTTTTTACCCACTACAAATATGTTCGTAGTATATCAATATCATTTAACGACAACATAAACATCAAAAGTTGTTTCATGCCTAAATATTTTCATTATTTACTATGTAAGATACAGAACACCTAGTAGTTTTTTCTTTAAATAAAAATTTGGTTTGTAATATTTGTGTATGTGTCCGCTTGAGCATATGTTCCAGCCTTTCAGCCCAATTATGTAGTTGTGCATAATTTTAAATTTTTTCGTGGTGGAATAAACTGGCCTACTAAAAACATCACTTGGTGGTACCGCAAGGGCGGAAATAAGGGTAACTTTTGAGGCCCTGCCTTAGCAGGTAGTAGTAGTCCCGTAACGGCTGTGAGCGAGTCTGAAGTGGAATGAATTTGGGAAAGTAAAAAAGGGAAATTTTTTAAAATTTGTGTTAGAGATGGAAATGATAAAGAATGCTTAAGTATTTCCTGCGACACAGATTGTCGGTATTAGATTTCAGAATTTTTGAGATTTTAATTATTTTGTACCATTTGCGCAATCAATGTGTGATAATAAAATTTGATCTTAATTTAAATATAGTTACGGATTTTATAAAATTCAATAATGTTGACAAAAAAACCATAAAATTAAATAAGTTTCTTATTTAATAAATATCTTAATGATCTTAATTAGAGACACCAAATTGTAAATTATATGTTCAAATTTGCCAAATACTTTTGCTTTTTAATAGTTTCAATAAATACAATAGAAATAAAGGAAATTAAAATAAGTGTGCAAGTTGTTAAAAAAAATCAAACATATTAATAAAACACGTTAAAAAATGTTACTAGACATACAAAACAAACCAAATATAAATATTTCTCGTTCCATATTTTGACAATTAAAAGCTGCACAGCTAAAAGTAATCCGCTTTACTAAATAACATATTACTTTACTTTTTATATAAACAAATAGCTTTATAAATTTAATAAGTTACTGTTCCGTTTATCCGAATTTGTTCCGAATACTCTCATGTCAAGTCGCTAGCCAAGTCCTTTCTTGAATACATTTCTATATCCTTTTGTATAATTAATTCTCCTGGCTTAAACTTTTGTCAATGCAATGATAATTTATTGGTACTTACGAATATTAACATTAACTACTGTACAGCTATCAGTCAGCGTACATAAATCTGCTACTGCTACTGCTAACACTTTTTTAAACACATTCAAAAACAAAATTATTTTATGGTTCACACAAGTAAATTTTCTTTTTCCGTTCAAATTCACCGGCATTCAATCTCCTTTTTTTATTCAGATGTTATTCTTTTTGCGACCAGGCTGTCTTTTTTTGTCTTTTTCAAAATCCTACCAAACGTACAAATTCTCCTCCCCTTTTATATTTTCAACCAATGACCTTTTAGAATTTAAGACAAACACACGAAACACCCAAAATTCTTCGAAATCCCAGCAATATAATCAGCATAAATCAAATTTCTAAACTTTCTATTTTAGTATTTCAAAAACAATAGATTGGTTTAACGCTGTTTTCTAATCCCCTTATTAAAAAACGATCAAAAAAAAGTTTGTCCCGAAATTCTGAAACGACACACTTTCTATTCCTACAACATTTTATTCTATCTATCCTCTTAAATTTCTTATCTATTACAATCTAAAATGCAGTAATTATTCTTATCTATTACAATCTAAAATGCAGTAATTATTCAAGCCATTTATATGAGGTAACTTTTTGTAGATCTGCAACTGTAATTGTTACTGACAATAGTTAATAGTTTAAGAACATTTTTAACATAACCTTCCGAGAAGGTGAATTGTTTGTCATCGGGACCCAAGTTTAGTGTGCCCTGGATTGGTAAGGATGTCAGACTAGATGGGTTTTTTGCAGACTTAGAGAATACAGTTGATGAGATTCCTGATGAGTAAGAGATTGTAGTAGTAGCTAAAACAACCAATATTATAATTAATTACGTAAACCACACTACAGCAACCCTAGCATTAGCCTAATCGCCTTACTGCTTTTTTTGAAGATCAAAGAAACTATAATTTGGATACATTTACTTTTTGTGGAACAAATCAGGAATGTTACAATCCCTCAAACATATGTTCTTATATCCCTAGATGCAGTATCGCTTTTCACGAACATACCTCCCAACCTAATCATTAAAATTGTAGAACAGAATTAGCACTTAGTTGAACCAAATAACCACAAAGAAAGAAATGATTTCGTCAAATTGGTTGATTTATTTTTTCTAATATATGTATGCTTTTTCTTTCTTGAAACCTTTTACTCGCAAATCTTTGGCACTGCCATGGGCACTCCGATCAGCCGTATTTTTCGTAACATAGTTTTAGATTATCTATTTAATATAGTAATTCTATGACTACCTTTAAATTGCCGTTTATATACAAATATGTGATGTGTTTAGTGTGATCCCCAAGGACAGTTTTCAAACTACATTTGATAGCTTTAATATATTTCACAAACACCTACAATTTACTGTTGAGATTAAGCAAAAACAAAGTATTCCGTCTTTAGACACCAAGGTAATAAGATCATCATGTAATAAGATCATTTTTGATTGGTCTCAGAAACCAACTGACTCTGGAAGATTTATAAATTATTTCTCTAATCACGCAAAAAGCCAAAAACATAACACTGTTGTTGCGATGAAGAATTTTGCACATTGGCAATTATATCTCTTAACAAAAGAATTTATAAAAATTATACATCATATTTTTGAATAACAGCCTTCCTAATAAAATTCTCAAGCATCGTATCTACAACCAAGACTTATATGAAGTGCAATGTGATAACAGATCTAGAGATCTGGGTATGTATAAAAAGATACCCTACGTGGCTTAACTAACATTATAATCAAGCTGGTGAGTGGAATTCTCAAAATGTCAAAATTCAAATAGCTTAGCATATTCAATTACAGATTATTCTCTAAGCTTAAAGACCAGATAGCGCTTCTAAATTAGAGTCATTTTATTTATCAACTTTTTTGTCTCGAATGTGATTAGTAGTATATAAGTCAAACATCGTAGTGGTTATAATTAATAATAAAGCGGCATTAATTTATTAGATGTCAAGATCTTAGATATACAAAGTAACTATAAAAAAAACTATGTCTCGAAATATACCTCATCAACCAACACAAAAATCAATTCATTATAAGACAGACACTTGCAAGTTAAGTCACATGTACCCTAATATTTTTAATTTCCCATAAACTAAAAAATAGTTTAACATCTAGTTCAATAACAAAACTCGTTTGCCTAATTATAGATAAAAATTCCGAGACAGAAGGACCTACGATTCCACAGTGATATAGAATATGCACATTGCACAGTCGATAATACAGAGATGAAGACCAGAAAAATAAAATAAAATATAATTTGAAACTAAATTTAATGGCAAATATATCAGTATAGTACTTAAATTTTATTAAATGTAATAACATCAAGAAATACTAATAAAAGAAATATCAATGAATTAAGCACTGATCTTGCCGAGAACTATAGATCAGTAAAGAAAAGTCCCAGACGCTACAAAAAAATGGCATACAATAAATTATTAACAACATTGCGTATTTATTTATTTGATATTAGGTAATTTTATGTGGTTTTAAAATATATATTTTATTATTCTTAATTAAAAATTTATTAAAAAATATATTAAAAATCTATTGTACATTAAATTCTTTAGTTCTGTATTCCTCTGAACGACATTTACCGAGAAAAGACAATTTAATTAAATATAAAAGTTCTACGCTTTTAACTCGCCGCATAAAATCCTTTTATAAAGATGTGATATAATGAATTGGTTTTTATCAAAGTCATCAAAAGGTTGTATAAATACAGTAATGTTTGTGTTTCACAAAAATAATTAAATTTTGAATCTGCATTTTCTATTTCTCCATTAAGATAAGTGTTTACAAAATACCATTTTTTACCGGTATAAATATATTCTATATATTATATATATATATATATATATATATATATATATATATATATATATATATATATATATATATATATATATATAATAAATTGTAACAAAAATGTATTTATATGAATGTTTGGTTTTTATACTGTTCTTTTTAGGTTACCCGATGATGGTTTCGGATTCGAAAGCGAAATGTCTTCAATAAATAAATGAAGTAGAATGAACACTGTTTTTGATGGGTTGGAGTCAATAAAAGGGGCTATTTGTTAACTATTTTTTACTCGAGCTTTCAATTGTGATTACAATTTTTATCAAGAGCTTCTAAAAAATACAAAATGTCTTACAAAGTTGAACTAGAAATAAAAAATTTTTTGTTAACTCACCAAATAAAATTAGTTTTTTATATAAAACTACTGCTTACATAATAAATACAAAAAATATTAATAAAAAAATGTCTTATTCTAACAAATGTTTCTCTGAAAAATTTAGATGAAGTTTCTTAAGAAAAAAAATTTGAAATTATAAACAAATATAGAATAGCTACAACCAGCCTAAAACGTCATAAATACTAACTTAAAAATTTTTATTTTTGACATATTGTCAAAAATAAAATTTTGTTTAACAATTCTTCTTTGTTTAGTAACAAAAAAGAAGAAGATTTATTCACCATTGATAGATGCCCGGAAAAATGTAACAAATACATGGAAAATTCAAAATGTGATATTTTACTGACTGCATAAATTAAATAGAAATTATATAATTATAAATTTTGCTTAAATTTTGAATTTCTGACCTTTTGTTTAAATTATTATCACTTTTGCTAATACAAACCATTTCCAAAAAAGTTCTTTTAAATTTATTACTTTCATTACATAAAATTTTAATATTATCAAAATCCATAATATGGTCTTTGTCTATTACATGCTCTGCCAAAGCACAAGATGGTTTCTTAATTCTACAATCACTCTTGTGAGAAATAATGCGATTAGAGAGATTTCTTCCAGTCTCACCAATATACTCAGCTTCACACTGAGTACAAACAATGCTGTATACTACATTTGTTTGATCTAATTTGTCTATAGGATATTTAGTTTTGGAATATAAAGATGAAATAGTTTTGATGTTCTTTGTTGCTATTTTTATATTGTCAATAACCTTTAATGTTTGTATTAATTTAGGAGTTAATGATGGTATAAAAGGTAGTGAATGATAATATATGTTTTGATTGTTGGATACAGTGTTTTGAGATTTAGCAAAAAATGGTGTTAAGTTATTTATATTTAATAAATTAGAAAAAAGCATCCTATGTAGCATATCAGGAGGATAAGAGTTTTCAATTAAAATTACTTCTTTTTTCTTACTCTTATATATATATATATATATATATATATATATATATATATATATATATATATATTGTAAAAATTACGACCGTTAATTTATATTAATAAAGTATTTTACTAGTGAATTCAGAGGTTTAATCGGTCATTCAGGTTGACAAAATAAAAAAAAGTCAACTACTCCATAAGTTTATCGAAGACGTTTCGCTTTATATTTCTAAAGCTTCATCAGTTCTCTAAAATACAATAGATGACATAAAGTTTATAAAAAATACAGATCTAATAGTTTATAACTTACAACTCAATATGTAGTATATTAAAGATGTTATATATGTACTGTAAACTTTACTCATTATTTAGAACTAACTTAAAAAAAAAACACAAACAAAGAACACACAAACTTTGTAGAAAATAATGTTCATATTCGTAGAATTCGTAAAATTCTATTAATTTATTTTTTTGCATTTTTAAATTTTTCTTATCTACGATCTAATTTCTAGTGTTTTCTGTCAAAGCAATTTTTAAATCTCTGACAGTCATAGCATCTTTGGCATCTTCCCTCCAGGACCGTTTCGGTCTACCACATTTTCTAGTGGATTGAGTCAATTTTTTTTATGTTTTTTATCTATTTTTAGGCATTCTCTGCAGGTGTGTTTACCTAGCTAAAAAACGTAATTAAGAGATAATAGTGATATTATATACCAACGTATATAATACCAAAGTATTATACATATATTAAATTGATACCAAGGAGAGTTAGATTTAATACTATGGTAAAATATTCCCAAGCAAAATTTTAAATTTAGCTTCTTCATAAAACGGACAGATTAGTCGACCAAAATAACTTTAAAACATGGAGGAATATATTCTTCTTTTAATAAAGAGACAAAGTCGTTCTACGTACTTATTTTATTGCACATAAAATTGATAAATTTTATATTATTCAAAGGAAATACCAATATTGAATGTAGGCGGTCTATATTTCAGACAACGACACCGAGTAATTTACAGTACCCAAGTTCTGGGGACTTTGATATATACAAAATAAACCAACATTCATAGTACCTAGACAACAAGATAAATTTGGATGGTTAAATTTTTAAAACGTAACATGCAATAACAATCAACAAACAATTGTAAATGAAAGAAAAACAGGCATTTTTACTGAATTTGTGGCTTACAGTCAAATAATGTGCTATTTGCACTTGAAAGGGAAATTTTTCAACTACAGTTTGATCACTGCTTGAAGATCTAGAGCAAGCCTACAGAAGATGTCCCAGGAATGACACTAAGATTGTGTTAGTTGACATGAACACAAAAATAGGACGAGAGCGAGTTTTCATCCCCACTATAGTAATTCATAATCTACACTACAACGATAAAAGATTACGACGACTTAGCGGTAACACTAAGCATGACAGTCACTTGAACCTGTTTTGAACACAATAATATACACAAGCAACCTCTTCCAATTGAAGAATGAGTCAGATTGATGACATCCGTTCAAGACCCGGGACATACGTAATGATATGCAGAAGTTATAGAGGCGCTAACATCATTACCTAGTAATCTCTAAAGAAATTAAAATGTAAGTAAAGAATCCCTCAAAACAAAAGAAACAAATTAAGCCTACAGAAAAATGCTTAACTGCCGAACTACAACAACTGTAGAGAATTACCAGACAAAGAGCGGAGAAGAAAAAAAGGTACATAAAAGATAAAACAAAACTACTTAAATGTATAGAAAACCTTAGCAGAGAGTAAGATTTTAGAGCATTCTATAAGAAAGTTAATATCAACAAAAAAGAATTCAAGTCAACGTCAAACAATGCTGAAGTCCGAATGGTGATCTATTAAAAACAAGGAAAGTTGTATTGAATCGATTGGTAGAATAATTTAACCGCGTACTTTATGTAGGATAAGAAGAAGAAAACCTAAAGTGTGAAATATATTAGGTAAGAAAAACATACTAGAGTAAAGAGAAACCACCAACGATTCGTTAAGTTAAAAATGCGGTTAAAAAAAACTAGCCAGAAACAAATGCCCGCTATAGATAACTGCGGATATTCTTAATCCAAATTAGATTTTTTGGTCATTAATTATTATTTGACCGTTACTAATTACTACAAGCAATATACCTAAAAATAAATTTATAATTTAAAGCTTTGCTTATATTCTTTTGTACTACAAGCATGTACCTATTTTTTTTTTATTTTAGGAGCAAGATGGATTTTAGAATTCCTGTAATTAGGAATCACTTCCTTATTCCATCTCTATTCTCAGAAAACCTTATTGCCCAAATGCAGGATACGTATGGAAGAAGAAATCAAGCGATATGTGCTTGAGACATAAGCACTTTGTTGTTTGTGTGTCTCTAACCACCGAAGTTCGATGGAGATGATTGATATTGCATACGAGGCATTTCGATCGCTTGGAACGTTTAGGGGTTGTATGCTGATTTCAGGAGAGTTACAGCGTTTGCAGTTCGACGAACTTTATGCTTGATTTTGAAAACGGTTTTGTTTACGATTTTGGATCACAAATAAAAGTTTATTTGAATATAAAACTCGGTACAGCCAATTTTATTTTGGTGTTTATCGTTGTATTTTTTCAACTAAAAATAAATACCCGTAGTGACTACTCACTGAAAAAATATACGTTCTACTGTTTCTTTTGTAGCATAGTCATATTACAAACAGAACGATTGTTGTAAATCGTAAAATGAGAATAAGTACAAAACCGTGCAAAAAGAACAGTATAAGGTTGTTCTGTTAATAGAGAGAGACCGAATATCATCTGAAATTATTACCTACATACCAGCTTGTTTTTTACACCCTTTAGATTTAATTCTAGTTTTTTCAACGTTTAGTTATGATACCGAGTAATAGGTACATTTAGTTTTATTCCCAAAAACAAACAGAATAAAGACATTTATATCTTAAGTTGGGAAAATTTAAACTGAACATAAAATTCAAATTATTGAATGGTATTATTCTGGAAGAAGTGCCGACGATAAAATCGGTAAGTTTTCGCTTTTATTCGAAGGCACTGTAACAGTAGGTACCAACAAAACCTACAATTCACAACATTATTTTTAAAGTTGAAAAAAACTGGTTGTGTCAAAAATTTTAGAAATTTTATGGATATTGATGAAGATGAAAACCAACCAGCTCGTACAATTCATAAAGAACGGGGACGGCGTGAAACAGCCGTATATAATCTAGCTTAAATTAATTTTCCTTGTAAGAGCACCCCAATTTCAAGAGAAACTGGTATTAGTGTTAGAACAAATTGCAAAAAACGTTCCCTGTTGATTATGAACAACGGATGGTGTTTTGTGAGAGCATAATGGAACACTAATCATAACGAAGATTTCATGAAAGAAATCTTGTTTACAGATGAGTTTTTTTTCGTCTGTTATCGTAGGGTACTTTACAGAAAATATGCACAACATTATTCCTTACAGAACACAATACCTTCAAAAAGGCAACGTCTAGGCTGGCATTTTAGATGACAACGTAATTGGGCCTTTTTCACTTGGGGGCACTCATAGTAATTACTCAGATCTTCTGAATTCCAGTATTTGGAGTATTGCCTATTAATATGGATAAAATTTGGTTGCCGCAAGATGGCTGTCCAGCTCACAATGAAAGGGTGGTGTTAGATTTTTTTAAATTTTACGTTTCTAGATAGTTGTTAGTACAAAAGCTACCATAAAGATGCCACCTCGCTCTCCTGATACTACACCTTTGGACGTTTTCATATAAGGTTATGTGAAGCAACAATTTACCGGTATGATCGTGAACGTACCGGAATTTAGACAAATTAAGTCAAAAAATTATTCAGGTCTTTTAAAGCATAACACCTGAAATGTTGTCGAACACCCGAAGGTAATTATAAAATCGATTGGGCTACTGCTTGGCTGAACTTAATGGACTTTTTGAAAATTTAATTTAAAATAGTTTTATTTAAAATTATAAAATTATTATTTTTTAGGAATAAATTCTTTTAATTTATGCTCGTAAGGATTTTTTTTATTAAGTAAACCGCGTCAACCATGGAAGATTATTGGCGGGAAAGAATTGTACATAAAATGAGATGTTTGCTTATAACTACTATTTACAATTGATAACTTAAGTCTATTTTTATATTAGATTGTACAATTTAGTTAGTTTTATAAACTTAGTCACTTTATCACATTTACTATAGTCCAGAGCACTTTTCAGATCACTTGGTAAATCCAGGTGATAGAGTGGGCAACTAACAATAATGTGTTCGATTTGTTGTAATGCGCACAAACATAGCACAGTTTTTGTTGTTCTTTCTTAATTAGGTACTGGTAGGTTAACCTGGTATGTCCTATTCTTAAGCGGTGTTTTATGACTTGATCTCGTCGTTTTTGTGGCAATATCCCCTTTGGTGACAAATTTGGGTTGATGCGTTGCAGTTTGTTGTCGTCAAGTGTTTTCCATCTTTCGAGCCATATTCTCATTGAAAATTCTTTGATAGTGTTTTTAATGTCGGAATGAGAAATTTCTAGGAGCTCTTTATCTGGTTTATTCATATAGCGGGCTTCTTTTGCTTCCCGACCAATTTTTTCATTACCTATTTTGCCTACATGAGACGGAAGCCAAACAAATTCTACTCTTTAATTATTACTGTTAAGTTCTTCTAGCTCAATTTTAATTTGGCATAGTATTGGGTGGTTTGAGTAAACGCTTAATATTTCTTGTACTTCGCTTAAAGAATCTGTGAATATGACTGCTTTCAATTTGGGCTGGTTTGATATATGTTGTAGTGCTTTAGATATGGCATACAATTCGGCGGAATATATGGAGTACTCCTTAGTAAAGATGGGAGTATTGGAATACTGGAATTGAGTAGTATCTGATTTTTTACAGAATCAAATGTACTTGAGTACTCGAATTGGAAACCGATTGAGAACTGAGTACTGGGTACCTGCGCCGAATATAGACAGTTGTAAATTACAGTAATGTTCGGGTAGGGATGAATCGATACCACTCGGCATTCGATACCAAGTACTCAGGTCGGTGTCGAATTAAAGTATCGATACCTCATTCGATACCGGGTTGTGGTATCGATACTTGTGAGTACTCGTTACTTATATATGACGTAACATAACCACATAATACTACTTGTATGACGTAACAGCACTGACAAGTACAGGTAACAGGACAGAGTGGAGTGACATGACAGTGACAGATGACGGAAAAATAAACAATGAAATTTGTGGAATTAAAATAAACCTTATTTTAGTTATACATAATGATCAACAAAACAATAAAATTTGTGAAATTAGAATCAATTTTTTTTTTAATTATTCATTATAATCATAGCACCTAACAGTATATAAAGGATAAAATGAAGAAAAATAATTTTATTAACAAAACAATATACAAACTATAAGTCTACACAAATGGAAAAATAAGGTTTATTCTTACAAATTATCTATTGTCTAATCTCACACACCATGCTTCTACATCAAAATACCAAAACAATCAAATATTATTTAATTTACACTACAATATGTAAATTGACAATGACATTTGACAATTGACAATGATACAATAAATGAAAAATGAAAGTAAGAGAATATTGTTTCGATACTAGTATTTTTATTCGATACTAATACTCGGTATCAAATACGGTTTCATTCGATACCGAGTACTCAGTATCGAATGAAGGTATCGATACCATCATATAAGTATTTAGTAGTGTCGAATCATCCCCATGTTTGGGTCATTCGGAATTTATCTGTTTCTGGGACTTCGGTTCCATCTGAAAGAGTCTTTTCGAAGGCAGGGCAATTAACGAACGATCGTCGAAGCCAACTATTACCAAAAAACTTTGACAAAATTATATTTTTAAACAGTTTTTATTCTTAAGGTAGTTTTTGTTTTATTTTTTTTTGTGATATATTCTAGAATGTTTTTTTTATTTTATTTATACTTAATTTTTATTTTTAATGTTCATTTATTATTTAAATTGTATTTTATTTTAGACAATAGTAGAATACTAAAAGTTTTTTTATTAGCTAAATAATTACTTTATTTATACCAAATATTGTATTAGAAAAATTTTTGGTCCATTTTTGTGACACCTATCTTATTTGTTATCAAAACTTATATTTATTATAAAACAAAAAAAACATACGCAAAACACACACAAATAATTGCGAAATCATAGATACCTAACGATTGACAAACCCACTATTAATTCAAAATCTGATAGCTACAGTACTCAGTACTCAGTACTCAATAAAGTATCCGATTCCTTACTGTACTCAATTCCACGGTAACCGATTCCCATAAATAATCGATTCTGACCATCACTACTCCTTAGGTAGCTGGAACCGATGTTTATTTGTTTTGTCAACGAAAGCTACGCCTGCCCTTTTCATTTCAGAGGTTTTTGACGCATCTGTATATATTTGGTAATATCTTTTGTACTTGTCTTTAATCGCTTGATATTAAGGATTTATTATGTTATTTTTTATGACTTGAGATTAAAGAAACTGTTGATTTAATCTAAAATGTAAATCTCAAATATCATACCCTTAAAATATTTTCCCAAACCATCTAAAAAATGAACTTTCTTTGGGCAATAATGTCCAGACAAGACTGCGCCCATAGAGCTTACAAGTAAATCGCATACATGTCGTTACGCTCGGAGATACAAGGCTGTATAATATTTTTTCTTAGCTCGTTATGTTTTTTATATATGCCCTATATCTATATATACCCTATAGTCAGATAATATTTTCCATACCTGTTTATATAATATACTTTTAATATACTTTTAATAACAGCTGATCATCTAGATACAAAAGAAGGGAATTATTGGGCCACCAACTGAATTAATCAAAGTCAAGTGTACCTACTTGCTTTTTTTAAGCTCAAATATATTTTGGTATACTTTATACCATCACCACAAACAGCTAGATTTGGAAAATGTTCACGACAAACAATAAACAGAGATTAAAGTACAATAGTGAGATTACGGTCATAAGGATGAAATATCTTGATAACATATCTTGGTAAAAAATAGTTTGATAACAAATATTTTAATATTAGGTTTTTGGGGGATTAAGCCACAATAATTACTTATAATTGTAATGAAAATTTTATTTTTAACTAACTCATGTCGTTTCGATTTCCACACCGGAAATCGTTTTCAAAAAAGCTTATTTTAAAAAACTATGGCAAAATGTATAACAGTTATTATTAAGTTATGTCTTTTTAAATATATGGATTAAAATGATCACAAAATAGCCACAATATTATAGGCAACAGCATGCATATGGTTAAAAAGTTTGAATTTGGGGTTCTCATCCTAGGAATATGAAATTCTGACTGTTTTTGGTGTTTTTTTTTTGTTATATGTTTATGTTCTATATTGTTTTATATGTTATACTAAGTTGGGTAACGTGCCTTTATATCAGATAGTTAGAACTGTGTGTAACACTGTATTAGATTGTCGTATATTGTGTGTTGAATATGTATTGTGTATATATTATAGCTGATATTTTTCCGATTTCCTATTACTCCGCAACTGTTAATATATTCTAATTATTATCTTTTTCATTTATATTGGCAACCGAGTAGGCCAAGAGCTGCGTCTTTGACTTTTCTCTTATACAAGTCTGTTCCTTTCATGACGATTATTGATGTACTTTTGTTTGTACTCTGTGTTCGTTTTCCTTGGCATGCTTGCATGTCTGGGATTTATCGAAATCTTTCTTTTTGATGTATGTATCATGCTCATTTAGCCTAATACTTTGTGGTCTTGCGGTTTTGACAAGTAGAAATAGTTGTATTCACATTGTATTTTATATAAATGCAGTTTTTTTATCTTTTTTGTATGTTGTTATGTTTGATTTTGCCCAGGATATATCTCAGTGTGATATTTTAATTGTTGTTGTAATGTTTTCCTTAAAATTAATAATTGTAGCTTAATCCAATGTAAGCATACTATTTAAATTAGACATGGCACAAAAAAGTAATTTTGGAACTGTAGCGGATATTGTTCAAATTTTTTTATTAATATTCAAATTCATAAACTAATAATTTAACAATGGAATACATTAAAAACTATTATTACATGAAGAGTTTAAATCTTTTTCTTAATTTCATATTGAACTCGATTTTGGATACTCAAGGGTTAAATATGAAATTAAGAAAATTTTTTAAAGGGTTCATGTAAAAGTAGTTTGTGACTCAAATATGTATATATATTAAATATGTTATATGTTAAAAACGATTACTGTAGATATAAAAGAAATAACAAATTTGGTTTCTATACTTCAGATAAGGTAGGTATAAAAATTAAATTTTAACAATTTAAATAGTAAATAAATTATTGTATTAAATAAAATAGGACGTAGATGCATAACTGTTACATAAACTAAATTATAACAAGTTTAAATTTTCAATACAATGGTTTTCCAAGTTCCAAAAAATGTGGTATTTCACCTGCAATAAGTTCCAGCTTCTACTTGAAACCAACTTTTACATAACTTCGAATTTTGCTCAATCTCGCACTTCACTTTATAAAATAAGTATCTTGAATCATTCCAGTCACGTTTGAAAGCAAGAAAAAAGTGAAAGGGGTTACGCAGGTAGCCGTGAAATATATTACCATAATTCTCGCACGAGACGTCGAAAGTCAGAACTGCCAGGGGGCGTCCGAAGCTCGACGCTTCTGTACGAAGTCGAAACACGTATACTAATAATCTAATATGTATTCAAAATATGTATCCGGACAGTTCATCCCGGGGCCAACGATTAAAACTCAACAGGTCCCTTTGCCGCGACGCTCTCTCCGTTCGACGCCCGTTAGAGGTGTTGAAAAAGTATCCACTTGGTACAACGGACTCGTTATTTAGAACTCGTTATTTTTAACACGTAAATTATTTTTGATGACGTGCTTTATCTTTTTTTATTGTGATTCGCTACCTATTAGAGGTTTGCGACCGCTACATCAATTTTTTTTTATTCTGCGCCAGTCTTAGTAATTGTTGAATAACTCCCAGCTCTGGTATTGCGAAGCCATGAGATTATTCTGCCTACTTTACTTCGGCTTTCTATCGTCTTCTCCATTAATATTGGTAGCAGGTTATATCTGACATTTCTTATAATATGGCCTATTATGGTACGCAGTATTTCTTTTTATAATCGTTGTTATCTGTTGTGACTCTATATTTATTGCGTTTATTACTTAAAATAATTTAAATAATTCGGTTGTCAATTGACGAAAGTTGATTTTTGATAACGGTTCTTTTTTTAATAGGTTGTTTAGTTTTATATAGAATTTTAGAGTGAACCAAATTGTCATCTCTACCATGTAAGAACGACAGTTCTGCTATTATATACCCACTATAAGTGATGTACTCACTGTAATACAACAACCGATGGACATTGTTTGAGGTAAACAAAATAAAATAAACGAGGCCCCTTTGCAAATAAATCATAACAATATACCTATATAGTTCAATCATATTACAAATTTCTAACTGTCAAAAATTGCACGTTAAAGCCAAACGGGATCGTAAAAAAGATGTCTATTTTTTCCTTCTGTAAACAAGCGTTCGTACCTTATTTAACCTGAAATCTGTAAAATGTAACCTATAGGCAAATTATAGCAACTCACCTGATAGACATTTTCATAGATAGCACAATATATAAGCTGCTATTAAGAACTTATTTTCGAGAACGAGGTTCCTTGCCCGTCGAAATCAAGCCAATAGAAAAAAAAAGGTTGCATAATTAACTCATTTCTTAAGATTCGGTTATTTATTACATTCTGAATTAAATAAAAAAGTATATTATATCAGACCATTCTTATTTGTATAACACCATATTGTCGGTTTATTGTCCTATAGATTCATTTTCCAATTAAGTCTAATAGACTACACTCTCTTAGACTATTATTGATCCCGATATAATTGACCATCAGACGGTATTTGATTGCAGTCACGACCCTAGAAACATTTCCTGCACTTCCAAAAACTCAATAAAACGAAACATATTGAATAAGCCGAGAAACATCTGATGTCATTACTCTAAGTAATGAGTTCATTAACAGAATTGGAAAACTTTTAGGAAATTTGCCATCGATTTTCCACTTTGGGTGTCTTCACCCCAGGACGTGCCTGATAACTTTATCTCATAGCTTCCATTCAGATATTGGTTAAGTGTTGAGAGTCGAATTTATTATTCTTAGAAATGTGAAATTCTTTTATTTTAATTGAATGTTTAGTTATTAGTGTTTTAACTTTTGATACAGTATTTTTGTATTAAGTTAAAAAGTTTTTTTACTTTGTGTTAAGAGCTTTTCCAAAACTGAAAATTTACGCAAATTTGAATTTGTAACATAATTGTGTTCATTTGTATGTATATATCACCATACGATTACGAAATAACCATAAATAAATTATCTAATATAGTTATGAAATAAACATATCAAATATTTCTTAGTTATTTCTCAAAAGTTACCTTATACATTAAAAAAACAATCAGATACTAATGAATTATTAAGTTAGATACGTACAACAAACACATCTTATGGAAACAAACCGTTTACTGTAAGGTCTTAGATGTTGATTGCTATTTAGATCATATAGCCCTTTAAAATCTTTTTTAGAATTAATATTTATTATATCAAGAGGCATTCTGCTCCTCTGTGTAATCATTGAGAGCTATTAGATTGTCGTCTTTCCAGATTTGTATTTTTTAAAATGATTTATTATTTAATTTGTATTTTTATCTTTTTTGTGTTTTCTGTGCTTATTGACCAATATATTTTTTGTACTTCAGTTAGTTTTTTGCTCTTCTGTTTTATGCTGAAGTTGGATTCTACCTTTTTCCAAGTTTTGTAGATATTTAGGATTATAGAGTTTTAAAATATTTTGGATTTTATCTTTAGTTCAGGTTTTCTCAATTTGCAAACCTTATCAAAATCTTCAAGATTATATACGTTATTTTAAATGTTTTTGTTTATTCTTTATGATTTTTAAATTATTTAAATCTTTTTTATTTCTTGGAATATCAAATCGTAAAAAAGAAAGAAGGGTCAAAAGAAAACAGGACCAAAAGGTGTAGTCTTACTAATACAGCAAAGGTGCCAAATCGCATCAAAGAGTGTCAATATATATCAAAAAGGGTTGAACCAGTAAAGATAGGAATAAAGAAGGAATATAGGACAGGACAGAATACCACTGCCAAAGTACGGAAGATCAGATCTAACCAAACAATTACTAAAACTTATTCAAAACATTCTAGAACAAAACTGAATTCCTCAAGAATGGAGATGAAGCACCTAATAAATATCTTTAAATATATAGGCAAATTGGACCACAAAAATTACAGAAAAATCAAATAAACACAACACTAAAATTACCAACCAAAGTGATAACAAATAAAATAAATAAAATTATAACGCTAGCAGAAGAACAACAAGATCATGCACTGACGCTATATTTATAATGAAACAAGTGTAAAAGAAATCATAAGACTACAACAAACCGGCATATCTATGTTTTGTGGATCTTAAAAAGACATTTGATCAGGTCACATTAAAGGACGTTATCCACTTATTGTACGCAAGAGTGAATACGAATAATCTAAACGATCAAAAATATCTACCAAAACTACACAATAAAAGTAAGAGTAGAAGAATAACCGACTGATCCTATTAAAGCTGGAAATGAGATAAGACAGGGAGATTTCCTGAGTCCTCTATTGTTCAACCTGATTATGGATGAAATATAATAAAAAAAAATTAAAAATTAAAAAATACATCAAATGAAAGAAAAACAACTTAAAATAATATGCCATGCATATAACGCAATAATACTCTCTCAAAATAAAAATAATTTATAACGGTTGTACAAATTTAATATAACCGCCAGAAAATTTAATATGTTAATTTCCAAAAAAAAAACCATATTGTATGGTTACAAAAGATAAAATTTATTAAGATGTAAATTGGAGCTGGAAGGTTAGCTAATAGTACATGTGATGGATTTTAAATATCTAGGTATCATATTATCTAGTTACGGAAAGCTCGAAATAGAAGTGGAAGATCAAGCAAATAAAGTAAATAGAGACGCAGGTTGTCTGAATGAAACAATATGAAGAAGTAAAAATTTTGGAAAAAAAATTTAAGGTAGAATTACAAACCAGTCATTAGACCAATTATACGCGTCAGAAATATTACCTCTCAGAGAGAAAAAAAACGAATGTTAGAAACAGCTAAGATAAACACATTTAACAGTAGAGTAACATAGATCGGAAACAATATGAAACATAGCTAGAAGTACATTATCATGTAGATGCAAGGTGGAGAACATTAGGCTGGGTAAGAACACTGGGTAAGAAATAGAAGAGTAGAATTGAATGATCATTTAAACCTAATGACAACAAAAAGAGTAGTAAAGACGACAAGAGACGGTTCCCCAATAGGAAGATGATTAGTAGAAACAGGACGAAAACGATCTACCGGCAACTGATTGGAGAAACATAAAACAAACAAATCTACATACATAGAAGAAGGAATTTTATTGTATCGTCATTAGTTTTTAGAAAAACTAATGATAATACAATAAAATTAAGAATGGAAAGTCATGAATGTGTGTATAATAATTAAGTGTTTGTGGATAGTATTCTCCGGTATCTGCACGTGTGAAGGTCGTTCTGTATGTTGAGAATCGTTACTTAAGTTTTAAAGTGAATAGTTGGATTGTATATTTACTAAATTTTGATAATCATAAAAGTGATTTTATATAATCATAAAAGTGTAGTGTATTGGAAACTGCTGTTAACTCTTGCCTACGAGTAAGGGTAAAGGTAATATTTAATATTCTTCTTCTTCAAGTGCCTTCTCCGCTACGGAGTTTGGCAATCATCATTGCTATTCGTATCTTTGAAGCTGTTGTTTTAAATAATTGGTATGATGTGCACTGGAACCAGTCTCTTAAATTGCACAGCCAAGATATACATCGTCTTCCCACGCTTCGTTTGCCCTCAATCTTTCCTTGGATAATTACCTGGAGCAATCGGTACTTTTTCCCTCTCATCACATGACCAAGATATTCCAGCTTTCTTCTCTTGATAGTGATCAACAGCTCCCGTTTGTTGTTCATTCTTCGAAGAACTACACTATTTGTTATTTTATGTGTCCAAGGTATTTTCAAAATTCTTTTATATAATTGTTGCATTGAACTGTTTATTTTGTTTATCTCTGAACTTTTTTGTGCTCATTAGTAAAACACTAATATCTTTCAAATCGCCTTTCGCTTTATGCCAATTTTATAGGCAACCAGTAATACGACATGGTGTCTTTTTATTATCTAGATACTGGCCAATAATTTACAACCATTATGCATAATCCCAAACCTGTTGCTTTTGACTACAAGGGCAACAGAATTGAACAAACTACTTCAAACGTAACTAAATCCGTAATGTTAACGAATGTCGAATGTCAACAACTTCATACGTTGCTGCAGCTATAGTGCATTTTTATGTATGAGAGAGTAATAAAACAATAAATTATGTATGCAAATCCCTAAACTGTTGATACGGGTGACTCAATGAAAAACAGATATTTGTCAACAAGTTTACAGAAGTATATAGGAAAACAATTTTAAACTGAGTATGACCACCAGGTATAAAGCTTGGAGCAGAATAGAATACAATAGTTGTGAGGGTTACTAATCCCTAAATAAGGTTGCCAGTGTCGGAGTGATGGAGGTTAACAGGTACTAATGAATTTGCAAGAAATGTAAGATGTTTATTTTATTGGTTATATATAACCAATAAAAGTTTAATAAGTACCTACCTATTTGCAAAATAAAGTTTAATTCTTTAGATAAAATAAAACGTTTTATTTTATCTGAAATGAGTGCATTCCACGAAGTAAGGGTTTCAACAATCAAACATTTAATTCTTTAATTTCAGAAATTTACGACAGTAATTGACTAGATAATTACCTTCTAAACTTATTCCACAGAAAATGTGATAGTGGGTTTTTCCATTTTGTAGGAAGGTCCAAGTGGCGTATTCAAAATTCTTAACAGTTCACTAAAAGTAGGTACTTCAGTTGCAAGGTGCAGTTTATTGTGTATACTAGTGTTATGGAAAATTTGGAAGTGCCGCGTAAACGCCGAAAAATTGGTCCTTTAACAGTTAATGAAAAAACATTAATATTTAATTGTTTTAAATCATTTACAGACAAACGTTTATGTGAAAGTGTTGATGAGACCGTTGAGTTAGTTAGCAGTACACTTGGTGTTGGGAAATCTACGATTTACAGAGTTATTAAAGAAGAGAAATGTGGTAGTTTTCAAATGCCACGTAATGCTCCAGGGAAACCAAAATTTCAAATAGAATATCATTTTAAAGAAGGACTTCAACGGAAAGTGCATGAATTCTTCTTTAGACAAGAATTTCCAACATTGGATAAAGTTCTTGTCTTAGTTCGAGATGATAAGGATTACCCAGAAATGAGTCGAAGTACGTTATGGAAACTTTTAAAAGAAATAGGCTTCCGCTGGAAAAAGAATCCCAGAAAGTCTATTTTATTAGAAAGAAGCGATATTGTCATATGGAGAAGACATTTTCTAAGAACCATAAAGGAAATGGAAACCAAAAAAGAAAAATAATTTATCTTGATGAAACATGGATCAACGAGGGTCATACACCAAATAAATTTTGGCAGGATGAAACTGTTACAAGTCAAAGGCACGCTTTTGTAAATAACTTATCTACTGGTTTAAACCCACCATCAGGAAAGGGACGCAGGCTGATAATAGTACACATTGGCAGTTCAGACGGTTTTGTTGAAGGTGATTTATTAACTTTTGAATCAACTCGTACCGGTGACTACCATGAAGACATGAACGCTGATGTCTTTCAAGAATGGTTCGAACAAATGATAGATCTTCTTCCTAAGAACTGTGTAATAGTAATGGATAATGCAAGTTATCACTCCAGACTTATAGAAGGACTGCCCACAACCAAGTGGTTAAAAAAAGACTTGCAGAATTGGCTGAGTTCAAAAAATATTACGTACCATCCCGGATCTATAAGAAAGGAACTTTATTCGTTGTGTGCCCTTCATAAAGAAAAATTTAAAAAATACAAAATTGATGAAATTGCCAAAAATCGTGGAATGACAGTACTTAGATCCCCACCATATCATTGTGAATTAAACCCGATTGAACTGGTATGGGCACAGATAAAGAGTGAAGTTTCAAGAAAAATACCACTTTTAAAATTCATGATGTTAAACAGTTGTTTTTGGAGGCCGTAAATAATGTAAAACCTGAAAACTGGGAAAAGGCAGTAAATCACACTATTAAAGAAGAGGAAAAAATTTGGAAGCTGGACAATATTACTGATAAAATGATCGAGCCAGTTATTATAAATCTTGGTTCTGAAAGTTCATCTTCTGAATCTGATTTGGATTTGTAACAAGTAGCTGTAAGTTTTATATTAATATTTTTATTCATCTATTTAACATACCTTAGACGGTTTTAAAAACTCTTTTTCTCTTTTGTAATTTTTAAAAATTAAAAAAAATGTGAATTTTTTAAAACCCTTTTTAATAAAGGCCAGTCAGTTCTAATATAGTGTGTGATAAAAGAGGTCACTTTTGTTTACATACACATAACACTTTATAATACTGAAATAATTCATTTATTTTTTACAATTATTCAAAGTAATTTTTCAATTAATCTTGAGCACGCCCATGGAGTGGTCGGAGATACCAGTTAAAATTAGGCTAATTACTCTCTCGTTCATAAAAATAAACTATAAAACATAACCTAAACCTATTTTTCCAAAAAAAAGAACAAGCAATATTCAAATGGTGTCGCCTATATAATTATTAAAGGCAGGTATTCCAGGAGATGAGTAATCGCATATTATGAGTTTCAGACGTCAAGTCTACGTTATTCTAGCTACTTAAAACTACGAGCTTTATAAGTCTCTTTTAATACAGCATAAGAATATCGCATATAGAATATTCTTATCTATAGATCGTATGAAGTGTTTCCTTTGTAAACAGCCTGGACTAATAACAAACAAATATCCTAACACAAATACACAAACAACCTCAGTGCCGCAATCAAACAATAGTTGATACAAATACTAAGAATCTTCAAGCAACTACATTATTACGAGCACCAGGTGTCAAACGACTGAATTCATCAACTAATGACACAAATTCTCTTGAAGACCAGACATCCGACGTTTATGTAATGCCCCCTTCTGAGCTCTCTTCCAGCACTGAGAAACCAAAATGAGTTAAAAAAAAACCTAGAATGCAGTCCACAAACGAAGCTATTCTATCAGACAACACAAAGACAATTATACAAAATATCTGTAACACAAATCCGAATCACTATTTGTTAACAGCTGATCAGATTATTGCATTCCTCGAGAACTCATTTGGCAACGGTACCCCAATAATCGAAGCTCTGCAAATTATTACAGATATATAGGTCCTATTGGACGATATGTATAAGATATATCCTTCTTTAACAGAAAGATCTGTTAAGGGTAAAGTTACTAGAACAACGAAAAAATTAAAGAAATATTTAAGCACAGATAATAGCAACGCTGAGGTATCACAATCATCAACTGACTACGATTATCTCTCAGATACATCACAAAACTCCCAAAAATCTACCTTTTAATTACTTAGTTACTTCTCAAATTAATTCAATGGACTTTTGACGGATTCTATCCGAGATATGAAAGAATCCAACAATTGATCGCAGAAACAGAAGCAGATTTTATATGTTTATATGTATATTTTAAATGTCCATATTGTGCAGATGTTTTATCATCAAAAGAGATTAGTATTTAAATATCAAGCTATAAATATATATAAAAGACATTGGCTTGGACGGCAGAGATGTTCGAATAATTGCAAATTTATATTGGAATCAAACAACATCAGTTTTAGTAGATGGTGTGGAATCACAAGCTCTCAATTTTAAAAGAGGAGTACGGCAGGGATGCCTCTTGTCACCCCTGCTTTTTAACGTGTACTCCGAAAGAATTTTCAGAAAAGCACTTTCTGAAAAACAAGAAGGAATACTTGTGAACGGCGAAGTCATCAATAATTTGCGATATGCGGATGATACAGTACTCCTAGCTTCTAGTCAAGAAGATCTGCAAACACTACTTGATAGTGTCGTTGAGAGTTGTAGGGAGGCAGGTCTGGATCTTAACATAAGGAAAACCAAAATACTCGTAATAATTAAACAACAGAATATAAAACTGTCTATATATGTAAATAATATTAAACTTGAGCAAGTTGATAAAATCGTCTACCTTCGACAGCAATTAAATTGTAATGCAGAAAATCACGGCGAAATTAGATCCAGAATAGAGCAGGCTAGAGCTGCTTTTAGAAGGATGTCCAAGGTGTTATGTAACAGAGACCTAAAATTGGCATTAAGGATCCGCCTACTTCGCTGCTACGTGTTCTCGGTCTTACTTTATGCTGTCGAGTCCTGGACTGTGAATAAAATCGATCTAAATCGCCTTGAGGCTTTCGAAATGTGGTGCTATAGAAGAATTTTAAAAGTTTCCTGGGTGGAGAAGATTCGTAACTCCACAATACTAGAACGTCTCAGCAAGACTACTGAGATCATAAAAAGCATCAAGCAGAGAAAGCTGGAATATTTCGGACATGTAATGAGAGGTCCCAAATATAGATTGCTACAAGACATCATGCAAGGAAAAATAGCAGGGAAACGCAGTCCAGGACGAAGAAGGACCTCATGGTTGAAGAACTTGCGAGACTGGTATGGTGTAGATACAAGCATGCTATTTAGGGTGGCAGTGAATAAAATTAAAATAGCTATGATGGTAACCAACGTTCTGAAAGGACATGGTACATGAAGAAGAAGAAGCTATAAAGATGTAATCTGTTGTTAACCTGATTATTTGTCGTTCTGGTCTGTCTAAAGTATTCGAAGCTACGTTCTTCACCACCAAATGTTAAATAAGGAAATTATTTTCCTATCTGTTGTGTTAATGGTTCATGTTTAAAAGGCATAATGAGATGTTTAACATCAATATGAAATTACAGTTTCTATTAGGCGTGTTTAACAAAAAGTGCATATTAAAGAAGGAAGACTTGTTTTTAACAATTTTTAAACAATTTTAATTAGAAAACATCTTTTTTAGATTTTAGATATAAACTTTTATATCTTTTTTTTTTACTAAATTGTTTAAATAAGTTTACTTAGTATTTTTTAAGTTAAGTTCACGCATAATTCAGAAATTTTAAATATTAGCAATATTATAAACAATTCAATTAGTTCAATATTATTATAAACATTATTATTAATACTCTACACATACTTTTATTAATGTATTGTGGTGTTACATACAAAATAAAAATGGTTGATATTTTGTAAACGAGTAAAATTTTGCACATTAGTAATAACAATAATGGTAGCGAGTATTCATTATATAGCAGATAATAATGTATTTATGTATTATAATGTATATTTGTCTATCGAGAGTTCTACTTTTAAAAATAAAACAGCCATAATTTTGTGACTAATTAGCTTTGACAATATTGTCACAATATTTTATAAAAAAAGCTCGTCCCTAAGTAATTTATTAACCCGTTGTTCCATGTTGATTTGGTTTCATTAAATTGGGTTTTTATGTTATTATTTATTATATGTTCCTCTGGGAAGTTATTACTTTAAAGTCCCTAAGGAGATGTCGTACTTTGAAATGCACGCGAACTTTATCGAATATTTTTTACAGCAACCACACATTATGTTGCTTGTCGACATATTTAGATGATAAAATATTAAATTATTAAAGATAACTGAAACTTTTGTTATAGTAAATAGACATAGTTATGAAATACACTGGTCGACGTTTTTAGAAGAGTTCGTGAATATTGATTTTCTAATCTAATAAAACCTTATGAAACCTTCTATTAATTTAATATAGACCCCATGTTAGTGGACGATAAACCACAATTGTTTATATCTGGGTATCTAGAAACCATTTTATCTAACTTCTTGTAGATTTGTTCATCTTCTTATTATTTTTATTCATCGTAAAATTAATGGAAACCAATGATTTTTGGCGAAATAGTCAAATATCATAGTTAGTCTTAATACCTTTAAAATGACCTATAAAAATCTTTAAGAAAATCCGTCTTCTCTTACTCATATTTTGAGTTCCTAGGAGTTTAAATAAAGTTTCTTTAGATATTGCTGTATTCTACAAATCGTTGTCTACAGAGAATAACGATGTAACATTGAACTAACATTTTTGGCGATTTTGAGTTGCAGTGTTCTTCTTGTACGACTTTTTATGCTCTATCTGTCAATTAATATCATCGGTGTGGCTGTAACTGCATTTAGGATAAACGAGTAACCACAAATACAACGTTGAACCAATTCCAATTTTCGCCTAAAAATACAATAAGTGTCCTACCATAGTGTATTAAAATAATTCTTATATTTCAAAAACTGCGCTGTTACTGTTATTAAAATTTTATTCGCCGCATTAGCTTCAGAGTTTCAATAATTTTTCAGGTAAATACTATTTGTGTGTCAACATTTTGCGGCATTATTGTGAAAATAGTAGTGGTAAATATTATAAAGACCTATAGTTCTATTACCGTAAAGAAATGACAAAATTATATTTTGAGAAGACACCAACTACTTCTAAACTATTTGATTTGTATACAAAATGGATGCAAAAAAAAAACATTCTACTTCGTCTACTGCAAAATTAAGACAGTATCGTACATATTTAACAGTGAATACAAAACATGTCTACGACGTTTACCGAAATTCACTCGAAGACAAAAAAGTAGAGATGGGTGTGAAGTACACTAGCGACACTAGAGTTGCTTGTTACAACTTATGTGACATAGGACGCAATGAATAATTTTGCTACATGTAGGATGATATTAGAGGAAAGAAGGGGGTTAATGAAATAAATAGCAAAGTTTTTAATTTTATTGGAACTAAAGTTTCATAAGATATAAAAACTTAATATTTTATAGCGATATTTCTAAAAGAAAAAATTAAAACAGAATAGTGATTACAATGTACTTTTTGCAGTCAAAAATTCCATGCACCCCTTAATAGAGCAACGTTAAAGAATAAAAGTTTTTATTCCCGAACAATGGATGAACTTAGTAAGAGGTGCAAATATAATAGGTTAACATTAAATCATAGAAATTGGTATATTTGTTTACCATTTATGAAGAATATCTTAAATGCTGATTAAAACGTTATTCTTTCCAGGGGCCGAAATTGCTCCTTTTTAAATTTATTTAGACTTTCCTATATTATAAAGAGTTTTTTTAGAATTATAGAATTTTGAAATGAAATAAAACAAAGATGACTATAAATTGAAATGAAATTGACTTTACTTGGAAGATAATCTTTTGGCATTATAATTTATATGATTTCTGGCACATGACCGTCGTGGCTGGCTCTGACGTAGTCTAATCTGGAGGTCCAATTTGCGATGACTTTTTTTCAATATCTGTCGCCATATATCGGCAATAAATGTTATCCTCTACGTGTTCAATCGTTTTATGCTTATCGGTGTAGACTAGCACCTTCACATATCCCCACATAAAATAGTCTAGCAGCGTTAAATCACACGATCTTGGAGGCCAATTCATGGTCCTAAATGTGAAACTATGCGGTTGTTTACAAATCTTAGTTGTTCAATTGAAGAATGAAAAGGTAGTAATCATGGCTCTATAGCGGTCACCATATACTGTAATGTTCTGGCTAGAATCGTTTTTGAAGAATTATGGTCCAATGATTCTACCAGACCATAATGCACACAAAACATTTACTTTTCTGGATGTAATGGTTTCTCAACATACCTTTAGGGATTATCTTAACTCCAAATAGAGCAGTTTTGACGTAGCCATTCCAACAAAAGTGAGCATTATCGCTAAAAAAAATTTGCTTACGACAGTCGGTATCAACGGCAATCTCGTTTTGGACTCTCTCACCGAATTTACAAATCTAGGCCTTACTAGGTAATAATGTACCTTCTACTTTGTTGCATGAGTTGGATTTTGTAAGCACGCAAAGTAAGATATTTTTGCAAAATCTTCCATAAAGTGGATGAACAGTAACAACTTCTTCTCTACGCTCTATACGAGGTGTTTGTGGAGACATATTATTATTTAGAGAAAACGTGGTGCAAAAACATTCCATGGTTAATAGAATTATTTGCTCTGATGGACTATTATGTTGACCATAAAACATAACTACAATTTTTTAAATAAATTTGTACAATTTGGAAGCGTTGTTTAGGCGTCAAGTCTATTCATGCTGAAAAGCCAAACCAAACTTAACATAAATCACTTGACAGCTGTCAAAATTGCACATTTCTATACCTGTAACAAAAAGTAGGTAGTTCGACTCCAGCGGTCGAACGATCCTGACGTGCAGCGGTGAGCAGCGAGCGAAGGCGACGATCAGCGAAGTGTGCTTAGGTGGGGGCGATTGACCTGAAGCGACGGAGCTTATTAGCTCCGGGTGAGTAAGACACCCAGTTTGCTTAGGCCTTTGTCCTTTACCAAGGCGAAAAGCGGACGCGAGGCTGTTTCTAAGTTAAACCACCGAGGGGTTGCCTTTATAGGCCCCTCGCGGAGGCTTTAAATAGCTTCGCGTTTGCGAAAAATACGGGATAACCTCAGTGGGTCGACAGGTATGACACTGTAAGGCCTAGTTTTGAACTCTAGGTCGGACAGAAACGGCCCCTGCCTCTGAGGTTTGTGAAACTTGAAGAGGATCCCTCCCTGAGAAATCAGGGAGTGAACTACCGCGAGGTTGCTGGGACGACACCCAGGAAAACCGTCTGGCAGCGGCTAGACGGGCAGACAAAAACAGAGTCTTCCGAGTAGTAAACTCCAATAATTCTTCTTGAACCTATGTTCTCTGCCTTCCGGCAATATGAGTGATAATCTCCCTCCCCAAAAAAGTGATGTCACGCAGGTGACATCACAAGAAAAAGAAGATGATGACAGGCCCAAGTCATCCACCCCGTCTGTTGCTACTGCAATACAAATTTACAATAATTTTACCGCGAACATTAATAATGATTCCGCGCCCCAAGACGAAACATCCGATGATGACTACGTCCCCATAGAGATAGAGACCCAAACTGACAGCGAAGTAGAAACGGATGACAGCGTTTCAATCACGATGGAAGTTTCCATCGACGACGTCGACGAGGAGCTGAGCCCGGCCACCGAGTCGACCGTAGCCCCGCCCCCAACTAACGTGGACATCATCTCCACAGTGACTGGTGCCGAGCCGGAGGTAGGCAAAAAGAAAAAACGCCAGCGGCTGACAGCAGACTCCTCAGAAGATGAGGATGAAGCTAAGAGAACCAAAGAGATGGAGAGCCAAGAAAAAGCCAATAAGCTTTTTAAGTCGGTCAATGCACTGACCGAGCAAATAAAATCGCTCAAAGAAGAGAGCAGATTGAGGGAAGAAAAGGCGAACGCCCAAATAAAAAATCTCCTAGCTCAGATGACTGAGCTTCGTGAAGAGAATAAACAAAAAGACGAGGAGATTAAGAAGTTGGTAGGCCATATAATGGCACTAACCAACAGAAAAGAAGATGCCAACCTCTGAGACGCCACCAGGCCACTAAGACCCCAAAGCCCACCATGGGAAATCCCAACCCCGAGTACCTCTGGCAGCGGTGACAAGCCGAAAGAGCCAAAGGTAACAACAGAGAAGAAAAGCGAAGCAGGATGGACAAAAGTCCAAAAGAAAGAAAAAACAAAAGGCACCGCTACTGAGAAATCAGTCACCAGTAGCGAGAAACCAAAAAAGAATTTGAGTATTGCTGAAAAGCAAACTCAAAAAATAAACGCCAGAAACGACGAAGCGCTCACTAAGGCCGCGAAAGATACGCAAAAACGCAGTGAGCAAAACAAAGCCCAGAAAAACTTGGAGGCAACAAAAAACAAACAAGCAAAGGAAACGACAAAGCCCCAAGTTGAAAAAGAAAACGACGTTAACCCTCAGATACCTACAAAGGTTAACGTTAAGAAACCGAAACCTCCTGCGATCATCTTAAAGACGGTCGCAGAACATCAAGCAATCCTGAAGAAAGCTGCCAAAAAGGTATCGTTTCTGACAATAGATTTGCCAGATCAGGCAGATCTATTGTCATTAACACAAAGAATAGGGAAGATTACCTAGGAGTCGTGAAAATCCTAGAGGAGCATTCCCCTAAGGTAGAGTACGTTGCCTACCCAATAGACAGCGATAAGCTGAAGAGGGTTATACTAAAAGGGCTCGCATCGAGCACAAGTACAGAACTTATTCTCAATGAATTGAGAAATAAGGAAATAGACGCAACCAGAGTAAGTAACATGTACTCTAAAAAAGAAGGAAAAGCCTTTCTTCATGATCACCCTCAAAGAGGATGACATTCAAAAAATAAGAAAAGTAACAAACTTGTGCTACATGAGAGTTCGTTTTGAAGACGAGATCAAAACAACCAAAGAAACCCTACAGTGCTTTAACTGTCAGGGATATTACCACAGCTCCAAGGCTTGTCATTGCGACTCGAGGTGCGTAAGGTGCGGAGAGAATCATTTAAGCAATGAGTGCGGAAAGAGCAAAGAAACGGCCCCAAAATGCGCCAACTGCGACCAGGCGTATACGGCCAATTACAGAGGATGCTCTAAAGCTCCTAAAAGAAAGACCCCTGCCCCCGTCAAACCGGCAGCCAAACCAATAAACCCAGCAACAACAACCGCGGGTTTCAGCTATGCGCAAGCAACCAAAGGAGCCCCACAACAAGCGGCCCCAACAATGCAAGACGCAGCCGCACTCATTGCTTCATTCCAAACGGAATATAACAAAAGAATGATGGAGATGATGTCCGTGATGGATAGGGCCACAAAAATGATGACTGCATTCGGTGAAATAAATCGACAATGCTAGCGAACCATACGGAAGATCTACGCATAGGGTCCTGGAATTCCGGAGGAATTTTCAAAAAACTCAACCTTTTGGACGAGATAATAAACAGATTAGAGCTCGATATCGTAGCCCTTTAAGAAACAAAATTAGTGGAAAGGAAGAAAACTAAATTTCCAGGTTACGATATCTATAGAACTGACCACAGAGCAAGATCAGGAGGAACAGCCATACTAGTTAAAAAAGGCTTAGAACACGAACACATTCCAACACCAGGTGGACTGGTCACAATGGAAGCCACGCTAGTAAGATTAAAGGCCAACAACGAAACACTAAAAATAGTGTCAGCTTATGTCAGACCTAACGAACCGATATTCGATGAAGACTTGAGCCTAATCCTCGACACAGATGAACCTACGGTAATTATTGGAGACCTTAATGCGAGATCTCCCAACTGGTTCGATAGAGCGACCAACAACAACGGGAGACGTCTTTGCGGCCATCTCGAAAATAGACCAAATACATATGTGATCGGACCAACAGAACCGACCTGTTTTCACGGACAACTTCCAACACATATAGACATTGCAATCCTACACAACGTGGGTCAACAATACGAGATACACTCTCTAAATGAAGGCGATTCAACGCACAATGTAATCGTCCTGACCCTGGGAGCAATAGAACTAAACTATTTGCAACCCCACAAAAGAAAAATAACAAATTGGTCAAACTTCAGAAGAATTGTGAGCGAAAACATCGGTAACATTCCAACAATAAATAACATCACAGAACTAGAAGACACAGTAACAAAACTAGAAAATACGATAATTAACGCTATCGATGCCAGCTCCAAAACGGAAACAGTAGCAAGACAAAAAGGAAGATTCGGAGACATAAGTCACGAACTACAAGAATTAATCCAAGAAAAGAACAGAAAAAGAAGAAGAGCTTACCGTACTAGAACAGTAGAAGACAAAAGGATTGCAAATGAGCTAGACCGGGAAGTTAAAAGACAACTACGTAATCACAGAAATGAAAGCTGGGACAACTATATCCAAGATCTAGACCCTAACAAATCCGCCTTCTGGAAATTATCGAAAATCCTCCGACAGGACAAGAAACCCATACCTCCACTACATGGATTAAACGGGATTGTCCACACGGAAATAGACAAAGCTGAAGTCCTAAAGGACGAACTAGAAAGAGCATGTAGAAATAATGAAAACCCCAACGAAGACATAGATTTCGAAGAAGAGGTAGAAAGAACAGCCAGAAGAATAAAGAGAAGAAAGGGCAGAGTAGGAATTACACATACCTCCCCCGAAGAAAAGAGCTAATAAAGCTAACTAACGCCAAAAAAGCCCCAGGTCCTGATAATATCACAAACAGGGCACTGAAAAATCTACCCAACAAAGCTATTGTCTACATAACAAACATCGTTAACAACATGCTTAAACTACGATATTTTCCGGATAGATGGAAAGAGGCACATATAATTATGATAAAGAAACCAGGGAAAGACGGCGCTTTTCCGCAAAATTATAGACCTATCAGCTTATTATCATCAATAAGCAAGATAGCAGAAAGAGTCATACTAAAAAGACTCAACGATGAATCGGAAGCATTAGGCACCATACCAGAAGCGCAATTCGGATTCAGAAGCGAACATTCGTGTGAACTACAAGTTCTACGGTTCACGGAATTTGCAACGAAAGGCTTTAACGAAAAAAGGTACACGGCAACAGTATTTCTGGACGTCAGTAAAGCATTTGACAGGGTCTGGCACGAAGGACTCATCTATAAAATGAACACCATGGGGTACAGCGAGGCAATGACATGCCTCCTTGGATCATACCTAGCCAACAGAAGGTTCAGGGTTCGAACAGGGGCAACCCTGTCCGAAGTCGGAATCCTGGAAGCGGGTGTGCCTCAGGGAGCTGTGTTGTCGCCTTACCTGTATACCATCTATACGGCCGACACGCCAAAAGAACCAGGATCCCTGCTGAGTCTTTACGCTGACGACACAGCAATAGCTGTTAGCTGGAGGAATCCAGATCATGCAGCTAATCATCTGCAGAGAGCACTAAATAGATTCGAAAGATGGTGCATCAAATGGAAAATCGCCTTAAACCCGGATAAAACACAGGCTGTAATGTTTAGTCACAGAAGAAGTGTACCTAACCGCGAATTAATGATCGGAAACACCCCAGTAGATTGGACAAATGAGGCCAAATACCTAGGGGTGTTACTAGACAAAAAACTCACCTTCACACAGCACATCAATCAACAAACATACAGAGCCAAAGCGCTGAAAAGTCAGCTCTCAACGCTTATCGGCAGAAGAAGCAAGCTAAGATTTAAAACCAAAATCAGAATAGCTAATAGCATTATCCTGCCAGTCCTATCATATGCCTCCGCAGCATGGGGACACACCTGTAAAACAAACAGGAAAAAGATACAGACAGCGCAAAATCAATTGATAAGAGATGATCTAAATCTACCAAAATATGTACCTCTGAGAAATTTATACAGAGACTCAGGACAAACAAGGATCCTACATACAATGGATAAAAATGCATATGAACTTTTTAACGGACTAAATAACCACCCAAGTAGCATGCTAAGAGAGCTGACTAATTACAATGCAAACACCAGGACACTACACAGAAGACCTAAACAGCAAATAGCCGGATATAGGGTCCCAAACTAATAAATGAAGAATGAGATGGTCGCAAAGACGTCAAATAGAAAAAAATGCAGTCATCAGAAAAACAACCCCCAAAAAAATCTTATTTTTAGGACTCTGGCGAGAGGGTACAGGTGCCAAGGCACTTAGTTAAGGACAATATACACCGGGGTGTGTGGAGGCCATATACACCCTGCAATGCACACCCCACCACACATATTTAGCATGTAAGAATAAAAGGGTAAGAATTGTGCAGGCATTTTATTGTTCCATCGCCAAGGAAGACCCCCAAACCCAAAAAAAAAAAAAAAAAAAAAAAATGGTTGTTTTTCTTTTAAATTCAGCAGATTTATTTCAAACTTAAATTCAATTATCTCAACTTAACTTAACGTAATTCATACCAATTTTCTATATAGAAGACCCGTCAGGCCTTCTATATACCGCTGATGCGGAATTGGCCCTTAAGGCGGATCAAATGAATACTGATCCTTTCGCGACTCCCGAGCACTGAGACCATGTGCGGCAAACATGAGCTTGGTGGCTGGACCCTCTCGGGTGCCCAGCCGGCGAGGAGAACAAAATTTATTTTTGCCAAATCGGCGGCTGAGTGACCGAGCACACACATATCTTTCCGGACATGAAGTCGACAGCCCAGGCTCTCGACTTCATGGACGGAACACACACGCTATTTTTATTCTTTTTATGTTAGGGACTTCAGTCCCGAAGTGCAGTCCGAGTAAAATCAATAGAGTCAGTAAAGTAATTAGGGAGAAAAGCCTAGATGTGGCTACCCCTACAGTTAGGTGGCATAACCACAGTCATTAAAAACAGGAGATGTCTCATTACCCAGGGCATCTCAGGTAACTTTCAGATCATAGCCTCCTCACGTCAGTCGTACGATGAGGAGGGGTGGAGGAAAAGCCTGGGGGTCAGATAGGTACCACTTCAACTAGTGAAGTGTGACCGGTTTGATCTTCGGACATGTGGATCCCATTCCTATATTGGTATACACATGTTCCTAGGGGTAGGGTTGATCGCTTAAAAAAAAAAAAAAAAAAATACCTGTAACAAAAACACCCTTTATTTGCAATATGTAAAGATTACAACAAATAAATGTTATGTCAATTTACTGTTTGTATTTTGAGAACAATTCCCGAAGTGGAATTTGAAACGTCAATAAATGTATTTTTATCTTTAATTGTGGCTTATTCACAGTTAAAAAGTAAAGGTTTATGTTAAATGTGATTATTGATGAAGCCGTCCACGACAAAATGATACTTTTAACCATTTTATGTATGAATATTTCACAAAACTATTGTTTAGGATTAAACTTGAGAGGTCGGTGGTTAAATTATGTCAGATAAATAATTATAACGAAAAATGCAATATTTGTTTATACATAAAATTAGCGAAAATAGTAACTATAAATTGAAAATAAATTACGGAATTAACTGGTTTACTCATTATCAATGTTTTGTACAAAGAACTATGGACTTACCCTTTGATTCTATTGAGGTATTCGTAACAGGCTGAAGAGTTGGTCGCCGGGCATCACGACGCCGCGGCCTGGGACGCCGAGGCTAATTAACACGAGACCGGTCAAGTGTGGTGCGTTTCGTTCACTGTGTTACAAAGAAGTGTCAATCTTGAGGGTTTGAGAGCGTCTCGGGCATAAACAACCCTCTGATTGGATGGTCAACATCTCGTAGGCCGGGCATGCCATAAATCAACCACTTGTTTCGATCTTTGTATTTGAATCTTTATCTTGAATACAAAGGAAAAAGCCAAATTCTGCGTACTTCAACATGACAAATGACATAGCCAGTTTAAGTTTTACGAAAGACAACAGTAAACAATATATTTCAGAAAGGTCTTTAAAATACAGCACTAAATTAGATCACATTACAGTACCGTAACAAAAAAAATATTAACTGTAAAAATATGAAATGAATTCACATATACTTTTCCAAACAACTATTAAATTTTTTGTCTCTACTAGAGCACATTATTTAAAAGATTGCAGGTAGGTCACTGGGTGATCTACCATTAAGGTTTCTTGCTAATATATTAAGATGTTGTGTGAATTTATCTTTTTATTTTTGATCTTACTAGTTACTTATTTCTTCTTTCACTATATGAATTGTGGAGATCGTATCCGATAATAATATTTATAACATTATCATATTATTTACATTATTATATTACAAATATAGACAAAGAAAAGTAAACAGCTAATAATACTCGTGAAGTCCCGAATGAAGATGAGAGTTCTAGTTTAATAATACTAGTTGGTCAAGATGTAGTAGAATAACAAATAAGGAACAACGGTATTTCGTAATAAATTAAATAACTATTGCGATGAAAACAGTTTTAACAAATCAGACATTTTATGCAATCTCAAAATATGCAGCCAAATGAGTTAGACAACAGACCTAAGATTCGATTAACAAAGAATCCTAAATTACTGGCCTACTGCTAAAATTTTTTCTAAAACATACTTTATTCGCCTATAGGGTGTAGTATTTTAATATCATACTATTAATCCCAACTTAATAAATTTTATTCTGATAGTTAGGGACGTATATAATACTCATGTGTTGATTGTACAGCATGATGATGCAAATACTAAAATAAGAAATAATTAACGAAGGTCGACACACCGATATGCAGATGACAGCATTATATTTGCGGACAACCTAAAAGACCTGCAAGTCTTTATGAATCTCTTGATATAAAAGTACGAATGCTGAGATGGTACGTAATTTTTGTTTTGTTCTATAATTTTGAATCGTGAACCTTGAACGAATATCTTTGGAAGAGGTTGAAATCCTTTAAGATGTGGCTGTATTGGAAAATAGTTAAAAACTTGTGGACTGACTGAATTACAAATAAAGAAGTTATTAGAAAAATGAAAAAAAAAACCAAGACGTATTGAACCTTCGGATACTTTATGCTAAATAAATCCATGACTTCTACAAGCCATCTTCTAGGAAAACTATTTCGAAAGCGAGGTCAAGAAAGAAGAAGAACATCCCGGTTAAAGAACTAAACCAGTTTCAAGACAACCTAAGCTTTTCCGCGTTGCTGCAGACAAGATATAGATTGTGATGATTATTACGGATAGGCACATCAAGAAGAATTTAGGGACGTGGTTCCTTTATTCTTTGTTACTTTTTTCGTTTATTTTGAAGGATTAATTATTAAAATATAATATTTATTTAATATTATTAATTTATTTATTCTATAATGACGCATTCATTATAAGCATAAATCAGATTTGCTATTTAATTTAATGAATAAAATTAGCTTATTAGAAGAGATCTAACAAACAAAAACTGATAACATAGTCCAATATACCTACATATGATTTTGTAATTAATTTATTATATCACTGTAGATTGTTAGTACGGCTAAATAATTTAATAAAATAGAAATATATTCATTGCAACAATAATTGGTTATTTTAATTAGATAAAACAAGACCACAGACTGACAATAATCAGCAAATATATTTTGCTTTGTTATTACTTGTTTTTCGTCATATTCAGCTAGAAAAAAATTACGCTCTGAAATTTTTAAAAATTACATTTGTAATTGTAATTGTAAAATATTACACTTATAATGAGTTATGGAATCTAGTTAGTGGAAACAGTATCCCTATCCAATAGAAACATTTTAGAAAGCTTTCAATCAAACGTATTGCGGCTGATGACAAACGCTCAATACTTTGTTCCAAACGTTATCATTGCACGGGACCTCCACATAAACTCAGTTACATCAAAAATAAAAGACCATTACGTGAAACAAACTGTATATACTGCGGAAACACATTTTAATAAATTGTTTTGCGAACCAAAAAGTCTTAGGTTAATAAGGGAGAAAGAAAACTGCAGTGGGCACTTTGCTTCTGCACCAAATTGTGATCAAACTATTTAAGTACTCATTGATATATTTTTTAAACACAAAATTTATTACAAATAAATAGGCATTAATAAATATGTGGAAAAACCTTTGAACATTTCAAGAAATCACTCATGAAAAGAGTCTTAATTTTGGTTTAAACGCATCGCATAACAGGCTGTAATATGCTATAGACAAAATCTGCTCTTACACAAATCTATTTTTAGGCCTTTTATAATATTTACAGTAACCCCTTTTGTTTGGTGGGGGATCTGTTTGCTCTGGATCAGGTTTTATAACACCCACATATTTTGCGGTAATCTGGCCCACACCTCTGGGCAACTCCTCAGTTAAAGCTTGTGCTGCAATGTTTGGTTTAACAAAGACAAGTCCTAAATTTTGTTGAAAGATTCTTCTGTCTTTACTACAGGATGCATCTAGATTATTGTGCCTAGTTAAAACAAATGCAATAATTGCAGCTCGATTTTTAGCAGCCTATAAAATGTTACCATTAACCATCTTCTAGTTACCCTGGCTAGGTTAGGTTGAAGGCATTCTATCTCCCACATTAACTCCACTTAAGCGTTTCTAATTTGTGCTTACTGCTTATAAATAACTAAACATGTACCAACAATCTAACTTTATTAACATATACACTATTAAAAAAGATAAAAAGTTAGGCATGGAAACAAACTATTGGAGACGATTTATCCGGTACACTAGACTTGATAGGGTGAGGAACGTAGACATTAGGAAAGATATGGAAATGGACCTAGACATAATAGATACTATTGAAGCCAAAAAACTAAACTGGTATGGACACCTGCAGATAATGCCTAAAAATAGATGGCTAAAAAGGATAGAAAAATGGAATCCGTTTACTAGAAGAAAACGAAGTAGATTAACAAAATCGTGGAGAGAAGTTGTCGAAGATACAATGACCGCCAGAGATTTAAAAAATGAAGATTGCTTCGACAGAAAACGCTGGAAATTAGGATACGAGAAACGGCGCCAGCTTTAAAGTACTCAACTATTATCTATAAAATAGACACTATGTCACCTGTTTTAGAAACAAGAGCGTAATAACTTTTCTTACCATTATAAATGCAATTTTAAAGAAGGGTATCACAGGATTTAGTTTTAGGTACTTGGAGAATTAGGTTCAACGTATGTCAGTGCTTAAACGCTACATGAAATTGCATTGTGTATATTGGCAAAAGTTACATAAACGGACGGGCGAGGTATGTTGGTCCATTTATCGGTATATCTCGAATGTATATTTTATTTGTTTTATATATGTATATATATATATATATATACATATATGCAAATTTTTAACCTAAAGTGTACCTATAACATCGAACAATTTTAACAAATAGTTGTAAAGTTAACTAAAACAAAAAAAGATTTTCCTGGATTGACAGGCCTCACCTGTGCAACGGAGGATTAAGCAAAAAAACCCATTGTGACCACAAATTTTGCTATCAACTGAGCAACTTGTGAATATATGTGAACAGTAGACAATGCCGAGCTAACACATTTTGTACTACACTCTAATTTCCTAAACTATCCTATCGAAAAAGTGGAACTAAGGTATTTTGGTTCTTCAATAACTTTTGATTTTATGAACTTATGATGAAGTAGTTTTATTTTAAAAAATGCATGAAAAATTTAATTTTTTTTATTAATTTATTGATAAGTTAGATGCGGCCTACCACTGCCCTTAGTTTTGGCCAAACGCGTGTGGTGCAAGGGCTGCACTTCTGCTAGGATCGTCTCTATGTTATGTGACAGAAATATTCCAATAAAGCTGAAGAAAAATTTTCATAAAACAGGAGAAATATTAAAAAAAAAGGAACAACCTATGCATGGACGAGTGACAAAAAGGGATAAAATTAGAAATAATTATATTAGGGCAAGTCTAGGGGTTTTACCAATTGTTGCCAAAAAGAAAGAGCATAGGTTAAAATGGTTTGGTCATTTTTAACGTAGAGACGTTGGTAACCTAATACAAAGAATTGTTGATCTGCAGGTTGCTGGAAGTAGTAGAAGAGGAAGATCAAAAAAGACCTGGAGACGCTTAGGCAGGACCTGTCGGTAAAGGGTATTCATATTAATATGACCCAAAATAGACACTTATCGAAGCTGGCCCCGATAGGGATAAAGGCAAAGAGATTGATGAAGATGATGATAGTTATGTTTATAGATGTTGCACTGATCAGTCGCTGTCATATATATTTTGTTGGGATTTTAAGTATTGTGAATTAAAAAGTAAAGTTTGTTCTTAGCAATCCGTCCAAATATAAACATTGCAGAACGTCAGTTGAGAAAATGCAATATCCAAAGATGGGTTTTAACTAAACAAGCGTATATTAATTAAGATAATAATCTAAAAAACACCATTATGGTAACTACCTAGGAAACAAAATTTTCCTTCTCTATTCTCTTTCCTTTCATATTCTCTTATTTCTCTTTTTGCTAGTATGTCTACACACATACATGATGCTCGTTGGAGCTTTTAAGCTTTTTCAAATTTTTCCTATGGTAGTATAGTTTTCTTAAGACTATAAGTAGTGAGGGAAACTTCTATATGGTAATTTAATTCGTAAACTAAACCAACAAGTACGTCTAAAATATTGTAAAATATGTTAATCTAACACAAGTGCCATTCCACTAAAATTAGAACCTTTTTGAAACAATTTAAACTTTATTTCAATCTTTGATAAATGTAAGGGTAATTTTGAAAATAAAAGTTAATATAAAGAATCTTTAAAGATCAAATTTAATATATAAAATTCTATGATTTAAATTCAAAATTAAACCAGAAGCAAACTAGAGCACGCCGTTTTAACAAAAGAGATCTAATTAAGAGCAGCTGCGCCTTTTAAAATTTTAAATTATTATCCTGTTTTAAAGAGTTAACAAATTGTCAACTCTTAAAAACCGGAAAATAAGTTTGAAATTATAAAAGGACTATCATTTAGTGTTTAATTTTCCTATGCACAGTTTTGCCAACTTTAACTCATTAAAATATAATACTTTGAAAGTTCACATTTATAGTATATTTTCAATTAACAATACAATATATTATTATGATAAAGATAGACATTCTTGGTTATAAAATTTCCTAATAAATTACTAAACACAAAAAATAAAAAAAAAATATGGGCAAAAATATCTTTGCTAAATTTTATGATAAAAAACTTATTATTTTTAAAACAAATTATAAAACTTAGCTGTACTGTATTTCAAATAAGAGTTACTGTTTCGATGTTTCTGTGTTTATGGATCTGTGTTCTTCATAATATCCACACGTTTCCACGCCATCTGCGACTTAGTGTACTTGGTGATTTTTTTACGTAATTTCTCTGGTAGGCCTTTTCTATGATCTATTGTGATCCTGTTTAATTCAATACTATTCAAAAATTAAAAAAAGGTGTCTATTGGAAATTACGAATGTGGTGTGGATTCTAAATAATTTCGAAAATTTTAAAATTATTCGTCTGATTCGTACTCTGCTTTTTATATACTACTTCTGCTTTTTCTTTTCTTTTTCTCCATCCTGCTTGATGCAATTAAATTGTATTATTAGCTATCTATCAGATGTCTTCCCACTGATATCGTAGGAACCTCATCTGATTATTCAAAATTCAACATTGAAGCTTGACTGACATAAACAACTAGTACATCCTAATGACCAAAACAATTTAACTTTTTTGCAGCTGCATTTTGCATTAGATCCCATTTTCTTCTTTGTCTTTTTCACGTGCCTAATCAGAACTATCCGACGTTGGTGATCACCATTACAATCACCGTTTTCGATCTTCTGCCACATGAAATAGTTGTCCTTCATTTGATATTCGAGTCCATTCCCAAACGATTAGTTGTAGTACACTGTATAGATTTTAACTCACTGTATGTAACAGATAAAACATTTTCCGGTGTTTAACAGTCTAGCAGTCAGTTTAGCAATTTTCTATCTTTGGTGACCCTCCCCAGTGCTTCCCTATTAGTGTTTCTTTCTATTCAAGGTATCGTTTTTTACAGTTCTAAGAAATTGTGTTTTTTCTATGAAGATTAACTTGCAGGTTAGTCTTATTGGTCTAGTTAATTACCAAGCCACACTGGAACTTGATAGTGTACGATAGTAAAAGAAACAGCTAATAAGTAGTACGACTCAAATATAGCATACCCAACTCCCTAAGAGATGCCATAGAAGAAAATACAGATAACCGAAAAATATTTTCCTATCTTAAAGACTGTAAACTTGTTCAAAAGATCTAAAACGTACATTTTAACATACATACATATTATTATTATTGTAAACTAATGTATATTCACATATTGTATCAACTGTCACATATGTTATATAATTTAAATACGCCAATGACCCTGCGTGGTTGATGCGTTAATAAAAAAACAGCTAGTAGAAAATCGAAGACCGGTAAAATTAATTATTGGGTAATTAGCCAACAAAAATAGTCTTACCGACAAAAAAGTATAAGATCTGGCTCCAACGTTACGGCGACAAAATATTGTAACAAATTATATGCTAAAATCTTAATTTATAATAAATATTATGGTAATAAGGACACAAAATAAAAATCACACATCAAAGTACATTGAGACTAGAGACTTTTTATGGGATAGGTAAGAATGCATATGGAGAACTCAAACCAGGCTTAGGATAAGTTATTTTCACTGAATTTTGGAACTAATAATGAGCGCCGTATAAGATGTTATGTTATCTCAATTTTAGAATGTATATGTATAAATAAATTTTAACTACTTTTAATACAAAGAGGAAAAAACGTATAAAACGTATATAAGTAATTATCTGGAAAGTTTTAAGTCATATTCCTAAGAGCTCTTTACGAAGTAAAAATGAAAACTATAAAATAATTTTTATTTGATATAGAAACAAAAACTAAGTAAAAAGTAACTATTTTCTAAAAAAACCTGATGAGTAGGGAAGATATTGAGTATCTCAAAAAAACTAAAAAGGAATAACATAACTTTTTGGGTCCATTTTACGTGAACTCAATATAATAAAGCCATTAACCTGTACTTCCAAAATTGACCATCTCCATATACATCGAATATCGAAAGTCTTACATCCTTCTTTTTCTTTTTTCCTGTTTGTAGGGTTTAAAGCCTGTTTTTTCTTCAATATTAGCCTCCTAAATTGTTTAAATTATCTCACCATCTTTATCTTGGTTTACCAATACTTCTTTGCCCATTTGGTGACTTATCTCGTGCTATTCGTTATATTTTATCCTCTGCCATTCTACTAATGTGTTCGTTCCACTCCTGTTTCCGTTTTGTGACCCATCCATTTACGTCTTCTAAATTACATGTTCTTCGTAGTTTCGCTTCTCTCTCTATCCAACTGACTTTTCCCTGATATTCGTCAAAGTATTTTCATTCCTGTTTTTTCTAGTAGTCGTCTCGTTTTAGATGTGTCAGGTTTTGTCTCCATCGTGTATGTTAAAAAAGGTCTGATTGATGCTTTATAGATTCTTGTTTTTGTGTCTTGTCTTAACAAATAAAAGAAATAGCTGTACATTTCAATCTTTCTTGCTTACAAATATGAATAAATTTGATCATCATTTTTTATTTCGACAAACATCAAAGTGGATATATATGTCCAAGTTATGATTTTAGCTTCAAATTTGCTTATAAATAAATTTTCGTATTTAAACTATTTAACAAGAACTTCATAAATTCTAGATAACAAACCACTTCATTGTTGCGTTGGTTTTCTCTGTCTTTGGTATGGTACTTCTTTTGTTTTGGGGTTTTGGCATCCTGTTATAGGCTTTTGCCTCTTCAGGATGTGGTTCTTGTCTTGTTGGTGTTGGCTTCTGGTTCTTTGCTTCGTGGTCCACTGGTGGGTGCAGCCAGGACAATCAGTGGAGAAAGGTAGTGGTCGGTTCTTTTCAGAATTGTTTTCTAAAAAATAATATTAGTGAATGGTTAGTGAATGTTAAATTAATATATGTACAGAATGCAATATTAATATATGTATAAATACATGCATTAATATGTTAATAGTAAATGTGTTAAATGTGTTAAACGCGACGCGTGAGGGCAGCTGCGGCTGTATCCTCAAAATAGACAGGTATCATTTGCAAGTGGGATCGGGAAACCGCAGAAAACCGATCCCCCCCTGTCTAGGCAAGCTCGAAGTGAGCAATTTAGCTTGGAATGCGACGAAAATAGAGGGGAGTTAGTTGGACCTCAGCGGTTCAACAGTACAGACGTGCAGCGAAGAGCGTAGCGACGAGCAGCGAAGCGTGCTTTGGTGGGGGCAATCGACCTGAACGCAACGGAGCTTGTTAGCTCCGGGTGAGTAAGACACCCAGTTTGCACAGGCCTTTGTCCTTCAACAAAGTGAAAAGCGGATGCGGGGCTATTTTTAAGTTAAACCGCCGAGGGGTTGCCTTTATAGGCTCCTCGCGGAGGCTTTTAATAGCTTCGTGTCAGCGAAAAATACGGGTTCATCTCAGTGGGTCGACAGGTATGACACTGTAAGGCCTAGTTTTGAAATCTAGGTCGGACAGAAACGGCCCCTGCCTCTGAGGTGAGAGAAACTTGAAGAGGATCCCTCCCTGAGAAATCAGGGAGAGAACTACCGAGAGGTTGCTGGGACGACACCCAGGAAAACCGTCAGGCAGCGGCCAGGCGGAAAGACAAAAACAGAGTCTTCAGAGTAGCAAACTCAATATAGTCTTTTGAACACTTATGTTCACTGCCTTACGGCATTATGAGTGATCCCTCTCCCCATAAAAGTGATGTCACGCAGGTGACATCACAAGAAAAAGATGATGATGACAATTCCAAGTCACCCACCCCGTCAGTTACATCTGCAATTAAATTATATAATGAATTTACTTCAAATTTAAAACCCGAATCCGCGTTAATCGTAGAGACTTCAGACGACGAATCGTTCATCCCGGACGAAGAAGATGCCGAAGAAGACGAAAGCGAGGTGGAAACAGACGACAGCGTCTCGATCACCATGGAAGTTACCCTCGACGAAGAGCTGAGCCCGGCCACCGAGTCGATTGTAGCCCCGCCCCCAACAAACGATGAAATAGCCCCCATAGTGGACATCATCTCCACCGCAACTAATGCCGAGCCGGAGGTAGGTAGGAAGAAAAAACGGCAAAGGCCAACCGCAGACTCCTCAGAAGACGAGGAAGAAAGAAAAAGAACAAAGGAAAAAGACGAAAATGAGCTCTATAAGTCGGTAGATCTACTGACCGAACAGATCAGACTGCTCAAAGAAGAGAGCCGTCAAAGGGAAAAACAAGCAAATGCCCAAATACAAGACCTCCTAACTCAGATGACTGAGTTACGGAAAGAAAACAAGGCAAAGGACGAAGAAATCAAGAAGCTGGTCGGCCATATAATGGCTCTGACCGAAAGAAATGAAAGGAAAGAGCTAGAAGAAAAGAGAAGAGACGAAGTCATCTGGGAAATAACCAGACCAGGAAGCCCACCCTGGATGGAAATCGCCGCCCCTTCTACGTCTGGTTGCGGAGGAAAGCCAAAAGAACAGAAGGTAATACAAGAAAAAGAAAAAAGCGAAGCAGGATGGACAAAAGTCCAAAAAAAGGAAAAAACAAAAGGCACCGCTACTGAGAAATCAGTCAACAGTAGCGAGAAACCGAAAAAAGCACTGAGTATTGTTGAGAAACAAACTCAGAAAATCAACGAAAGAAAAGATGAAGCGCTCACAAAAGCTGCTAAAGAAATACAAAAAAGAAGTGAGCAGAAAAAAGCCCAGAAAAACTTGGAGGTACCGAAAGAACCTCAAGTTGATAAAGAAAACGTCGTTGACCCTCAGATACCTGCAGAGGTTAACGTTAAGAGACCTAAACCTCCTGCGATCATCTTAAAGACGGTCGCAGAACATCAAGCGATCCTGCAAAAAGCAGCAAAGAAAGGTATCGTTTCTGACAATAAGTTTGCCAGATCTGGCAGATCTATTGTCATTAACACCAAAACTAGGGAAGATTACCTAGGAGTAGTCAAAATACTAGAAGAACACACCCCGAAGGTAGAGTACGTTGCCTACCCGATAGACAGCGACAAATTAAAGAGGGTAATCCTAAAAGGGCTAGCGGCGAGCACAAGCACCGAACTTATTCTTAATGAATTAAGAAATAAAGACGTCGACGTAACTAGAGTCAGTAACATGTACTCTAAAAAAGAGGGAAAACCAATACTGCCTTTCTTTATGATCACCCTCAAAGAGGATGACATACAAAAAATACGCAAAATAACAAACTTGTGCTACATGAAGATTCGTTTCGAAGACGAAATCAAGACCACAAAAGATACCCTACCGTGTTTTAACTGCCAGGGTTATTACCACAGTTCAAAGGCTTGCCACTGCGACTCCAGATGTGTAAGGTGTGGTGAAAACCATCTTAGCAATGAGTGCGGAAAAAGCAAAGAAACGGCTCCAAAATGCGCCAACTGCGAACAGGCGCATACGGCCAATTACAGAGGATGCTCAAAAGCTCCAAAAAAGAAGACCCCTGCCCCCGTAAAACCAATGGGCAGACCACTCAACCCAACAACAACAACCACGGTTTCAGCTACGCACAAGCAGCCAAGAAAACCCCAGAACAAGCGGCCCCAACGATGCAAGACGCAGCCGCACTCATTGCCACATTCCAGACGGAATACAATAAGAAAATGATGGAGATGATGTCCGTGATGGATAGGGCCACAAAAATGATGACTGCATTCGGTGAAATAAATCGACAATGTTAGCTAACCATACGGAAGATCTACGCATAGGGTCCTGGAATTCCGGTGGAATTTTCCAAAAACTCAACCTTTTGGACGAAATGATAAATAGATTAGAGCTCGATATCGTAGCCCTTCAAGAAACGAAACTAGTGGAAAGGAAGAAAACCAAATTTCCAGGCTACGATATCTATAGAACTGACCATAGAGCAAGATCAGGAGGAACAGCCATACTAGTTAAAAAAGGCATCGAACATGAACACATCCCAACACCAGGTGGACTGGTCACAATGGAAGCCACGCTAGTAAGACTAAAGGCCAACAACGAAACACTAAAAATAGTGTCAGCTTATGTCAGACCTAACGAACCGATATTCGATGAAGATTTGAGCCTAATCCTCGACACAGAAGAGCCCACGGTAATCATAGGAGACCTTAATGCGAGATCTCCCAACTGGTTCGATAGAGCGACCAACAATAACGGGAGACGACTTTGCGGCCATCTCGAAAATAGACCAAACACCTACGTGATCGGACCAACAGAACCGACCTGTTTTCACGGACAACTCCCTACACATCTAGACATTGCAATCCTACACAACGTGGGTCAACAATACGAGATACGCTCTCTAAACGAAGGCGATTCGACGCACAATCTAATCGTTTTGACCCTGGGCGCAATAGAACTAAACTATTCGCAGCCCCACAAAAGAAAGATAACAAGTTGGCCAAACTTTAGAAGAATTGTGAGCGAAAACATCGGTAACATTCCAACAATAAACAACATCACAGAACTAGAAGACAGCGTAACCAAACTAGAAGAAACTATAATTAATGCTATCGATGCCAGCTCCAAAACCGAAACAATCACAAGACAAAAAGGAAGATTCGGAGATATAAGTCAGGATCTACAAGACTTAATTAAAGAAAAAAACAGAAAAAGAAGAAGAGCCTATCGTACTAGAACATTAGAAGATAAAAGGATTGCAAATGAGCTAGACAGGGAAGTTAAAAGACAACTACGAAATCACAGAAATGAAAGCTGGGACAACTATATCCAAGAATTAGACCCTAACAAATCCGCCTTCTGGAAATTATCGAAAATCCTCCGACAGGACAAGAAACCCATACCTCCCTTACATGGAGTAAACGGGATTGTCCACACGGAAATAGACAAAGCTGAAGTCCTAAAGGACGAACTAGAAAGGGCATGTAGAAATAACGAAAATCCCAATGAAGACATAGACTTTGAAGAAGAGGTAGAAAGAACAGCCAGAAGACTAAAGAGAAGAAAGGGCAGAGTAGGAATAACACATACATCTCCCGAAGAAATAAAAGAGCTAATAAAACTAACAAACGCCAAAAAAGCCCCAGGACCTGACAACATCACAAACAGGGCACTAAAAAATCTACCCAACAAAGCTACTGTCTACATAACGAACATTGTAAACAACATGCTCAAACTAAGATATTTTCCAGATAGATGGAAGGAGGCACAAATTATCATGATTAAAAAACCAGGGAAGGATGGCATTTTTCCGCAAAATTACAGACCTATCAGCCTACTATCATCAATAAGCAAGATAGCGGAAAGAGTTATATTAAAAAGACTCAACGACGAATCGGAAGCACTAGGCATCATACCAGAAGCTCAATTTGGATTCAGAAGCGAACATTCATGCGAACTACAAGTTCTACGTTTTACTGAATTTACAACAAAAGGCTATAACGAAAAAATGTATACGGCAACAGCATTTCTGGACGTCAGTAAAGCATTTGACAGGGTCTGGCATGACGGACTCATTTACAAAATGAACTCCATGGGATACAGCGAGGCGATGACATGCCTCCTTGGATCATACCTAGCCAACAGAAGGTTCAGGGTTCGAACGGGGGCAACTCTGTCCGAAGTCGGGACCCTGGAAGCAGGTGTGCCTCAGGGAGCTGTTTTGTCGCCTTACCTGTATACCATCTATACGGCCGACACGCCAAAAGAACCAGGTTCCCTGTTGAGTCTTTACGCCGACGACACAGCAATAGCTGTTAGCTGGAGAAATCCAGATCATGCAGCTAATCATCTGCAGAGAGCACTTAATAGATTCGAAAGATGGTGCATCAAATGGAAAATAGCCTTAAACCCGGATAAAACACAGGCTGTAATGTTTAGTCACAGAAGAAGTGTACCGAACCGAGAACTAATGATTGGGAACACCCCAGTAGAATGGACAAACGAGGCCAAATACCTAGGAGTGTTACTAGACAAAAAACTCACATTTACGCAGCACATAAATCAGCAAACGTATAGAGCCAAAGCGCTGAAAAATCAGCTCTCAACGCTTATTGGTAGAAGAAGTAAGCTAAGGTTTAAAACCAAAATCAGGATTGCTAATAGTATTATCCTGCCAGTCCTTTCGTATGCCTCTGCTGCGTGGGGACACACCTGTAAAACAAACAGGAAAAAAATACAAACAGCACAAAATCAACTAATAAGAGATGCCCTGAACTTACCGAGATATGTACCTCTGAGAAATTTATACAGAGACTCAGGACAAACAAGGATCCTTCACACAATGGACAAAAAGGCATACGAACTATTCAACGGACTAAACAACCACCCAAGTAGCATGTTAAGAGAGCTGACTAACTACAACGCAAATACCAGGACGGTACACAGAAGACCTAAACAGCAAATAGCCGGATATAGGGTCCCCAACGAATAAATGAAGAATGAGATGGTCGCAATGACGTCAAATAAAAGAATGCAGTCATCAGAAAAACAACCACCAAAAAAATATCTATTTTTAGGACTCTGGCGAGAGGATACAGGTGCCAAGGCACTTAGTTAAGGACAATATACACCGGGGTGTGTGGAGGCCATATACACCCTGCAATGCACACCCCAACACACCCACACAAATTAGCATGTAAGAATAAAAGGGTAAGAATTGTGCCGGCATTTTATAGTCCCAACGCCAAGGAAGACCCCCAAACCCAAAAAAAAAAAAAAAAAAAAAAAAAAAAAAAAAAAAAAAAAAAAAAAAAATCGGTTGTTTTTCTTTTAAATTCAGAACTTCAAAAATCAATTTTAATTTATTAAACGTTTTAACGTAAAATTCATCCTATTTTTCTATATAGAAGGCCCGTCAGGCCTTCTATATACCGCTGATGCGGATAAGGCCCTTAAGGCGGATCAAATAAATGCTGATCCTTTTCGCGACACCCGAGCACTGAGGTCATGTGCGGCAAGCATGGGCTCGGTGGCCGGACACACTTCGGTCGCCCAGCCGGCGAGGAGAACAAAATTTACTTTTGCCAAATCGGCGGCTGAGTGACCGAGCACACACTTTTTTCCGGACATGAAGTCGACAGCCCAGGCTGTCGGCTTCATGGACGGAACACACGCTCTTTTTCTTTTTTTTTAGGGACTTCAGTCCCGAAGTGAAGTTAGAGTAAAATCTATAGAGTCAGTAAAGTAAATAGGGAGAAAAGCCTAGATGTGGCTACCCCTACAGTCAGGTGGCATAACCACAGTAATTAAAAACAGGAGGTGTCTCATTACCCAGGGCACCTCAAGTAACTTTCAGATCATAAGCCTCCTCACGTAAGTCACACGATGAGGAGGGGTGGTGGAAAAGCCTGGGGGTCAGATAGGTACCACTTCAACTAGTGAAGTGTGACCGGTTTGATCTTCGGACATGTGGATCCCATACTTAGTTTGGTATACACATGTTCCTAGGGGTAGGGTTGATCGCTTAGCGTGATTGTGTGTGTGTGTAGAGGGGAGTTGCCTCCTGTATGTCAATGTATTCATCAGGGAGTTCGTTACTGGCGAGTTCCAGTAGAATTGCGGGTAGGTGTGGGATTTTGGGTTTAGGATGTCTGTTGAATACATTGCCGCGGGAAGAGCAGACAGTTTTTAGGATGCGTTGAGCTCTGAGGTTTTGCTCCGGATAGTGCGTGTAGTATAACTTCTGCTCAGAGAGTGTAGTCTCTCATTTAGGGGCTGGATATTAGATAGTTGATGAATGAGGGCTGAAGGGTAGTCGTTGCGTCTGCCATTCACTCTACGCAGAATCCTCCGCTCTAGGCTTAATAGGTTTTCTTTGACTGGTTTTGATATTGTAGCATAAATATTTGATCGGTATTCAAAAATAGGTCTAATAAAAGTTTTATAGGTGAAAATTAATGTTCTAGAGTGCGTGGCCCCGAAATTACATCTCAAACTATTGAGGAGACTCAATCTGCTCCTAGCCTTAGCACAGGCTGAGCTCAAATCGGCCCTCCAATTCAAAGTTCGTGTGAACTTTACACCGAGGTATTCGATCTGATCACGGAGTTGGAGTTGATCTCCCCACAGCGTGAGATAGTTTCTTTCGTTGAAGGAGGCCGCGCGTACACTGTGATTAGGGTGTCTAAAAAGAATCATTTGAGTTTTGTTCGGATTCAGGGACACTCTCCATCTCCTGCACCAGTTTTCAACTAGTCTAAGGTGATTTTGAGCATTCCTGAGAACAGAATCAACGTTCGTTGCTGTAGTTACCAGAGCAGTATCATCTGCGTAAAGTAGAGTGGTGGTTCTGTTTCGTGTAGTATTTGGGAAGTCGCTATTGTATATTATGTAAAGTATGGGGGCCAGTACGGAGCCTTGTGGTACTCCGGCTGTTGGAGTAAAGGAATCGGAGAAATAACCACGTTCCTTAACTCGGACCAGACGTTCGGAGACGTATGATTGGATTAGTCTGACAAAAGGAATTGGTAGTCCAATGTTCAGTAGTTTCTTGATCAGTCCCACATGCCAGACTTGATCGAAGGCTTTTTGAACATCGAGGAAAATACCTAATGCGAGTTTGCTGTCGTTCAGACTTTGAGTAATGTGTGTGACAATCTCAGTCAATGCCGTATTAGTAGAGCACCCTTCTCTAAAGCCGAATTGAAAAGAGGGAATGATGTTGTGTTCGTTGGTGAAGTCAATGAGTCTTTCTTTTAGGATCCTCTCAAAGACTTTTGCTAAAACATTTGTAAGTGAAATCGGCCGATAAGAGTTAGGATCTGTGCGGGGTTTGCCCTTTTTTAGGAGCATAATTGTATTTGCTACTTTCCATTGAGATGGGAAATAGCAGAGTTTGAGAGTGGCATTGACGATATTTGTTAAATAGAGGTAGACACTCGGAGGAAATTGTTTCACGCAGCTCCTGGCAATGTTGTCAGGACCCGGTGAATTCGATTTGCCGATATGACAAAAATTTTTGAAAGTTTGTTGATCCACCGGTGCCATGATGGGATGGTCATGCGGCACCTGCGGATCGAAAGGGGCGCCGAGTAGTCTGTTTACATCTCTTTCAGTCTTAGTCAGGAAGGCGTGGTCAAATCTAGGATTATTAGGTGAGATTAACGTGTTTTGTAAATGGTTTTTAAAGGCTTCGGCCTTTTGTTGATGTGTATTAATGATTTGATTGTTCACAATAATGTGAGATGGATTATTGGTTTTTTGTTTAGTTAGGCACTTGAATTTATGCCAGAACTTACCACCGTCACGGAAATCAAGACTAGAGGTGGCTGCCCGCCATTGTCTGACTTGCATCTCTTTCACCTGTAGTTTGATCACCGCTGACATGCGGTTATATTCTGCTTTGATAAGGGGGTTTCGAGTGCGTTGAAACTGACGTAGGAGTCGTCTCTTATGTTTGATATTATTGATTATGTATTGCGGTAGAGGTGGCCTATTAGGGTTTATAACCTTATTAGGGACTGATATATCAATTGCTTGATTTATCAGATTTGAGATGGCCGTGATACCTAAATCGATATCATCTGTGTGTGCTAAGTTGCCTAACTCTGGAATGTTATTTGACAGAAAGGCTCTGTATCGGTCCCAGTCAGCGTGCCTATAGTCTCTTATTACTTTGGGTGGTGCAGGAGGGGTGGGTGTAAATATCTGTTCTTTAACCAGTAGAGGTAAGTGATCCGACGTGATGGAGTCACCCAGAAAGCATTCGTCATCTAACAGATCGATCACATCATACGTACATACAATATGATCGACTATCGACATGCCCTGGTGACCCACAAAAGTCGGCGCACGATTACGGATACGATGAATAGGGAGATTAATGAGCATATCCGAGAAGTCGTTACCTGCGTTATTTGTGGCGGTGTCGCCAAATTGAATGTGTCTGGCGTTAAAATCGCCGAGAATAATAGCCTTATTGAGGCTGGAGATATAATCGAACAAAATCTCGGACATGTCCTGATGAGGATGTTTGTAATAAGAGACTATTGTAATTGTCGTGTTATTGTCTAGGTGGATGTCCACTGCCAGGAAGTCAACATCATTGAGGTTAAGGTGCATAGGTGTAACATGAGGGGAAAAGGGGATACCGTATTTAATAAGGAAGCCAATACCGCGAGATATTTGGCATTTAGGACGGTGTACCGTGCAGTAACCGGGGAAAGTTGGATCAGTTTTTGAGAGGGTGTCGGTGAGGGCTAGGATTTGGATATTATGATGTTGAAGGATATGTTTAATAAGGGGTCGCCTATTCCGAACACCCTGGCAGTTAACAGCACCTATTGAACTGTCCATTAGAGGGCAGGAAGGAGATGGAAGCTCTGTTGTTATGAGCCACAAGAGTACTCTTGTGACCGAACATCAGAGTGGAGATGCGGTTGGTAATATCCAGGATAAGCTGACGCCTATCTGGAAGGAGGTCAATAAGGATGAGGGAAGTGAATTCCATCACTGCCTTCATGTCTGAAGACAGTTCGTAAGGTGGGTCTCTTTTATCTGTAGTTATGGGTTGTGTTTCTTGCGGGGTTTTAGGAATTTCCCTTCTGAGTGGGCATTTGGCCGAATAGGCCGCATGCTCACCACCACAGTTAGGGCATTTAGGGGCTTGTGGGGTAGGGCAGGAAGAGGATTTGTGGTCTTGACCACAAGTAGGGCACCTATACTGTTTTTGCGGGCATTCCGCAATGGTATGCCCGTTAGCACTGCACTTGGCGCAATACTTGGGTACAGGAGGAACGGGATTGGAATTAAACGGTAGTTCCACAGTCATACGGAGGCCGTCAAAGTACACGCCCCTGGCGAGCATCTCCGTGTATTTGGATTCACTTGAGGTGATCAACTTTACATAGGTGGTGGGTTTATTCTCTCTGGAGATGATGCGCCAGAGACGTATGACAGGGATGTTTAAATTAGTGAAAAGGATGGTTAGTTCGGCGTCAGAGTAGATTCTGTCAACTCCTTTGACGACCACCATATAACCAGGATTGTGGGTACGGGTAGTGGTATTTTTTGAGGTTGATGGGTTCGAATTGTGCTTCGGAGAGATCTGGATCTTAGGATCCCCGACAGCATCACGGAGTCGCCGTTGGACATCGACATGATTTATCGGGTGAGGTGTGGTAAGGTGTGCGGTACCGGTGGGTAGAACTTTTATAGTGGTGATTTGGTTAAGGAGTAATTCTCTGGTGTTTATGATTCTGAAAAAATCACGTTGTGTGGATTTTTCCAGAGGGATATTGGAAATGAGATAGTTAAAGTGTTTGGGTTGTTGGGAAGTTGTTTGAGGAAGTTGTGGTTTCGGAGAGTGCGCTGCAGTAGCATAGGAAGGGATTTGTTGAGGGATGGATGTGTTTGTATGTATACTAATTTGAGGTGTAGGTTGTGGTGTAGGTGTAGTTAGTATATTGGTGGTATGTGTGGTGGATGTTTGTTGGTGTTGGTGTGCTAGGGTATTTGTTGGTGTAGATGAAGGATTGGCGATAAGTGAAGACCGGGACAGCTGCAGACGCGCGATCAACTGGTCGATTTGGTCAATGGGTAATGTAGTCACCAGGTCCTCGACGAAACTGTCGGTGGCGACGTTCATCTTCGGAGTGGTGACGTTGGTATCAGGAATATGAAGTGTAGGGATATTGTAGGTAAGAGGAGTCGGTAGAATGTATTGATTAGAGGGTGAGATAGGGATCGGTGAAATTGGTTTTTGAGGTAATGGTGGGAAGTCAGGTGTAATAGCGTGAGTTAAGTCGTTGCTGGTATTGGATGTAATCGAGTTGTTGTGTACGGGAGGAGGATCAGGTGGTTCGGCAGGGCGCGGCTTTGACCTATTTGAGCGGGTCGAGCGCGGCATTACGTCAGTGGTTGGCTAGGAGTAGCCTAGCATCAACAAATACAACTTTTAAACTATATATTATAGGCTGACCGGCCAGTAGTCTGCATAGTTCAAACGACCCTGATCTGTCAATATACATAAGTAAATTATTAGTAGAACCATAATACTATAGATAACAACATAGGATCTTCCCGTAGCACTAAATCGGTCGTATTCGCGCATGCCGTCAGTGGAGAGTAAAATTTGAATTCTTGGTAAAGTTACATGGGATTTGTATGCATTCTGCGATGAAATTCCTAGATGAAAATAAGTTAAGAGGTTTACAATAATTACAATAATCGTACACATAGGGATATCCCCAAACTACTTATTAAAGATTATTTATTGATACATACAAAAAACTGACATTTCGAACGTGTAACTCTCCAATGACGTCACGACTTATGCGCAATATCTTATCTTCTTAGTCATAGTATCATGAGTAGAACTACTAGTGAAACCTTAAGCAGGCCTAATAGCTATGCAACCATTTATACATGGATGCACGATACAATAACTAACAAAATAGGATCTTCCCGTAGCACAAAATTGGTCGTGTTCGCGCATGCCGTCATTGGAGAGTAGAATTTGAATTCTTATTAAAGTTAAATGGGATTTGTATGCAATTTGTGATGGAATTACTAGACGAAAATAAGTTAAGAGGTTTAATAATTACAATAATCGTACACATAAGGATATCTTCAAACTAATTATTAAAGAATATTTATTGATACATACAAAAAACTGACATTTCAAACGTGCAACTCTCAAATGACGTCACGACTTATGCGCAATATCTTATCTTCTTAGTCATAGTATCATGCATGGATGTATAGACCCACAACACATTTAAGACGCTAACTTCTAGAATGTAACACTTAGTCAGCATTAATATTAAAGCTTAATTATTAAGGCCGCATATGGTCAAAATAAAGTTGCCTTATTTCCTGTAAATGTGTTATGTGAGGTCTCTTATATAGCTTCTTCTTCTTCAAGTGCCCTGCCGTTGCGAACGTTGGCTATTAACATGGCATTTTTGATCTTGTTTGCGGCGCTTCTGAATAGTTCGACCGATGTGAGCCCGAACCACTTCCGCAGATTTTGGAGCCACGAGTGTCTTCTCCTGCCTGTCCCTCGCTTACTGTCTATTCTTCCCTAGACAATCAATTATAGCAGACGGTACTTATCGTGTTTCAATATGTGGCCTAAATATTCAAGCTTTTTTTTGTTTAATTATATTTACGATTTTTTTCTCCTTTCGATTCTTTGGAGTACCTCTATGTTGGTGACATGTTCGGTCCAGGATATACGAAGAATGCGTCGGTTCACCCACGTTTCGAATGCTTCTAGTTTTTTCGTTAGCCTCTCCGTCAGCGTCCAGGCCTCCACGCCATACAGCAAGATCGGAAAAATGTAGCATTTAACTAGACGTAGTTTTAGGGGAAGAAACAAATCCTTGCTTATGAGGAGCTTTTTCATATTGCTAAATGCTGCTCTAGCTCGTTCTATTCTCGCCTTAATTTCTATGGTCTGTTCCCATTTTGCATTTACGTTGGTGCCAAGGTACACATAAGATTCTACATGGTCAATTAGTATGTTACTTATCCGTAATTGTCGAGCAGGTTGTTACTTTTTGGTTATCAGCATCCACTTTGTCTTCTTGAAGTTGAGGCTCAGGCCGTATTCCTTAGTAACTGAATAAAGTCTTTCCATTACTTGTTGTAATTCGTCTATTGTACTGGCAAGGATCACCGTGTCGTCGGCATATCTTATATTATTCGTTAACTCGCCGTTTATTTTTATGCCTTCATTTGCATTTTCCATACATTTGTTAAATATTTCCTCGGAATAAATATTGAATAGGAGTGGGGATAATATACACCCCTGACGGCCAATTTTTGCTCTTGCTGTTTGACTCCAGCATTCTGTTTATATAGCTTAAAAACTATAAAAGATAATGCATTACTACAACGTTAGAACAACAAATATGTTTTCATTAGAAACAAAACAAAGTGGACTGATTTATAAAAATGAAATAAAAGAACAAAACAAAACTATTATTTACTTTATATTATTGATAAACATTCTTTCAGTTTTGATATTAATTTATTGATTCTATTTTCAGGTTAGTCATATTTTGCAAGGCAACAAGTTTATCCGTCTAAGTAAGTAGTTTAAATTACTATATTCATATAATTATTTTTTCTTCCTATATTTGAATTGACTGGAGATTGATTCTTTTAATACTAACATTAAGAACGTGATAGGCTTGTAACTATGGGCTGAAAACTTATGTTTTTGTTTTTATAGGAATAATTTCTTTATATAATAATAGTGTTCCAATTTCATATACCGATGGTTTAGTGACACAAAGATGTATCTCAAAAATGACTACTTTTCAGGAGAGCATATTTAAGGTTTTTAAAAGAATGATTTGCATTTTGTAATGACCTGTAGTTTATTCTCAACGTTTATTATTAATCTTAGAATTATTAATCTTAGAAATGTTTCATTGCCGTAATAGAATCATGCGCAACAATTAATAAATTGTGTTCTTAAAATATCAACAATTAGATGAAGTAGCGGAGATACATTTTTGTGACCCTACCTGAAAAATTTATTGAGACTTACGTAGGTACCATTTAATACCTACTTGTATAATTTGCTACTATAAACTCGGTTTCATCGTTCTGGGCGTATGCCTGAAATAAGCTACTACGGAATTTTTAATATTCGTCTCTCTCTGATACACAGATGCGTAATTCAATTGTGCGAGTCACGTTTGTCATGGTAAAGTGCGATGAGAAGGGAATGAAGAGACCACTCACGTCTCCCAGTATTGTAGCAATAACACCGATGCGTTTGGCCGATACGGTGTCGTTGATAAGTTCGGCCTCTTTACGAATACAGATAGCTGCCACTGGAGGAGGTAAACGAATCGAGCTTAGACAAGGAAAGACAGATGAAACAACTTATTGCATTATAATCAATAGTATAATATATAGCAATTTACTAATAACACAATAAAACTAATAATCGTAATTGATCTTATAACTTTTTATTGTTCTGACGATATTTTCTTGTGGCATTAAATACTATTTAACCCTTTCACTATCACTTCCCTTTAGAGTGATTACAAAATTCTAATTTTTGGTATACAAAGTACTGTTGCACTATAGATTATTTTTTTTTACATAAAAAGAATTTAACTACCCCCACCCTTCCAGTACAGGATGTCCATCACAATGTACAAACAAAGTTCATGGAAATAAAAAAAACCATTGAGTGTTAATTTTTTATTAGAAACTCTTATAAATCAGATCATTGTCAAAAGTAATATAAATTATAACATTTACTTTGTATGAAATGTGGAAAAACAATTCCTTTCCTTTAAAATACATAAATGAACTTTGCATGTTTGACAAAATATATGTGTCCTGCTCTTACACCCCTCATTTTTGCATCTTGAGGCTTCCTTTTTATCATCGTACTGTGGAAGATGATGGTATCCATCAAATCTAAGGTCTTTTAGAGGCCTTATTTCAGTTTTTTTCTTTTTGGAGGGACCTGGATCCTCGAAGCTTTTTGAAGGCCTGCCTCTTTTAGGAGCATGTCTACTGCAGGTTAGATTTTCGGCCACTTCTTGGCGAAAAGCTAACAAATCAAGAATTTCCCTCTTGTTTACTCCCAAAAGAATAGCTTGAGTGCGATACTCAAGCCATGAATTTACCAGGGCTAAATCAATGGCATGAGTGATCATTCTCACAGTCCATTTCTTTGATCTGACATAGGATCGGTATAGACTTAGTAAGAAGTCCAACTTGTCGACGCCGCCCATATTACTGTTGTATCGTCTTATAGCTTCAGGCCTGGGAATCTGCACATATTCTTTTCTTGTTTTGTCCCATCTTTTACATTCATCCAACTCTCCAATTCCAACGAAGTTAGATGCTGTCAGTACTGCCTTGTTATCATACCATTTTGTGATGACAATACCGTCCTTGCTAATTGCGGTAGCAGCAAAACCACGCCCATTTGTTTTCATTTCTTTATCGCTGGGTAACTTTGGATTGGCAAACCGGTTAACTCTTATGGTTCCTATACAGTATATAGACTTGGAGTCCAGATATTGGATCAAATTATAGGTACTAAAGAAATTGTCAAAAAATAGGCCGTGGTTTTTCTCAGATATTCTTTCACTAAGTTGCATAACTACAGCAGCTGCCGATCCATATTTTACGTAAATGGGATTAATGGGCGTTGTTGAACCTTGATAAATCAAGAAATCATATATCAGTCTACTCTGGCCAGCCAAGATGTAGATTTTGATACCCCATTTGTTGGGTTTGTTTTTCATATATTGTTTTATATTTATTTGTCCCTTGAATGGGACTATTTGCTCATCGACACACAAGTTAGTTTCTAGTGGTAGCTGCTGGCATCTTTTTCTTACTGACTCGTACAGACATCTGACTTTCCACAATCTGTAACAAAGCAATATAAATAAAGCAAGTTGAAGCAAATTTTGAAGAAGAAAAAACAAATTGAGTTGAGAGTGAAATAAATTAATTGGCTTATTGGTAGAAAATCTCAACTCTCTATTGAGAACAAACTGCTAATTTATAAAACAGTCATCAGACCTATATGGACATATGGAATCGAACTATGGAGTTGTGCCAGCAAATCAAATACAAAAATAATCCAAATAACGCAATCAAAAATTCTACGCACCATACCAAATGCCCCGTGGTATTTACATACTGCAGCCAATAAACAACAGAAGATTGCGAAGATTATGGCCCATAGATCTTCGCTGAAACTGAGGTGAAATCGCTGGGTCATGTACCTCATAACGCCATATTAGGGTACAATATTATAGTTTTTGTTATTGTGCTTGTTATCAAATTAACTTTGAGAATATGAAATTCTGATTGTTAATAAATTATTATATATAAAAAAAATACCAAAATTTGTTATCTAAATACCTACCTATCTTTGTTGTCTTCATTGCGACTCAAAATATCGACCAAATGTATTGTCTGTCGCAACTTGTAGAATCTAGACAGACTTAGGGAATCTTTTACTAATGGTATTCCTATACTACGGTGCCAATACATGCAGACTCTAGGAAACTGTAAGTTTCCCATAACAATATGGACCCCAATAAAAGTCTTGATTTCATCCAAGTTTGTAGGTGGAAATCGAGCAATATTTTTTTGTGTAGCATATAAATTTGTCATATCAGCCATTTGTTGTAGTATCTCATCAGGAACATATTTGGTAAAAAATTCAACTGGTGGTGGCAAATCTACAACAGGGGTAGTCGGAACGGTTGAATGCCAATGAATATTTCTTGTTTCGTATTGTACATTTTCCCCTTGTATCCAATTTATTTTTGATTTGTCAGTAAGACCATGTTCTTTCTCAAAATTTGTTTGGTTCCTTTTCATCTCATCTTTGTCATTTTCCCCCATATTTTCACCACTTACAGTTAGCACCAACCTTTCTTCTTCATCTGCCAAATCTACATCTTCAACGTCGCTGTTTTCAGGCTCATTTTCCTTTCCATTATTTTTATCTATAGTTACATCTAGAATGTCATTATTTCTTTGTTCTCTAGATATTTCGTCTGACTCCCAACCATCATCATCATCTGACAGGTACTCAATATCTGAAACATCATCGTTCTCGAGATAATAAAGAAGTTCTTCTTGGGTTAGCTTTCTTTTTGAATTTTTTCTTGCGTTTGCCATTATCTAAAAAACAAAAACAAACGCATGAAGGACAAACATTAGTAAATATCCATATAAAACAAAAAAAATTAAAAATTTGAAAACTACATTTAGTCAATTTTTAGGGGTGCCCCTCCCTCAACAATTTATTGTCTCGCGTCTCCACCATACCGACACTACTAATACCAAATAGAAATAAAATTTATAACTTTTGCAAAAACATGGTCTAATAATATATTGTCCACAAACTGCGTTTGTACATGGTAATGTACATACTAATTCAAACTACATCTGTGGACTTTGTATTATATAAAGCAATATAAATTATTATGGAACTCCAACGTTGAAACATGTACTTACCAATAGCAAATCATAAAACTTCTAATTTTAGTAGATTTACAAGAAAACGTAAAATATATCACATAACCTAAATGCACCTGTTTGCACAACACGCCACTCACGTTTTAAATGTTGCCTAACGTCTATTGTCAAACTTTATCGCACTTACTACCAACCTAAAAACTTAAAAATAGGTTGTACTTTCTGACGTACAAATGTAGATTAGGAGATAAATAATTCTGAATTTCATATAAGGCAATGAAATTCAATGTACATGGTGATGTACAAAAATAGTGAAAGGGTTAAAAGTCTCGATGGAAATAAGCACAATATTATTTATTAAAAAAAGAAACTTTATAAAATGTTTAGATAACGATTTCTGAATTAGGAGTAGAAACGTCAATAAAGTTTTTTTTAATAAATAGATTGTGGTTATTCCCATCGAGACGTTTATGCTATTATTTAAATCATAAAATAATATTTTTTAATTAAACATAAACTTAAAAAACATTTTCAAACAATAATTTTAATTATGTTAATCACTTTGCACATATGTTTGATTGTCCATATTGTTGGTGAGCAACGACTTAAAGAAGAGATGATACTGGGAAGAAGTAATGCCTTTATTACACAACTCTTGTTCATATCCTGATCCATTAGGTTCACTGGTAGAATATGCGAGGAACTATTTGAATGAATCACTTGTGATAAGGACGGTAAATTATGAATGTGTTTCATCAGAATGGACATAAAAAATATATTATCCTCATATTGTTCATACCCTGATAAATTAGGTTCACTGGTAGAAACATGGGAGGCACTATGTGAATATGTCACTTGTTGTGAAGAAAGCGCTAAATTATGACTATGCGTTTCATCATCTCGTACCGATTTGTTAAGGCTGTTTTATCGGTACATCAAAACATAGAGATAGTGTTTTCTCTGTTATTTACCTACAAAATGTCTCGAAATTTGGACACGTTATTCAAAATTATGTTGCCTTTAAACTGATTGTTCTACTTTTTTAATTTTTTTGAAAGTTTTTTTGAAATATTGGATTATGCAATTTAACGTTCTATTATAACCAAACTTTTTACGCCCATCACTTGAAAGAGTTTTTTTTCTGTAATCGTCGATTTTTTGTCACCTTTCTGTGTCTGGTAATAATCGAGAAAAGCGTGTTCAAACTTTGAATAAAATTGCTAAAAAATACTGAAATCTAATAGTGAAACGTGTTACTCATCATTGGCACTTAGTTCCACAGTTATCGGCTTCGTGACGTCAAATCTCATGAACGTAGGGTCAGTTAGTTCGATTTGAAATCATTTTCAAGCTATAACTGCGAAATTGTTTATTTCTTTGTGACAACAAATTGTATTTTTTTTTGATAATAATATTTTTTTGTTATTTTTAGTTTAATATAAATAAACACCATGATGTTTTTTGCAGTCACGTTTCACAAATTTTTATTCAATACTATATTTATCTAAGACATATAAATTAAAAATGTAATAATTCTTTTTAAAACATCTACGATAAGGTATTATAAGATTTATAAGAGGCTATATAAGATTCAAAAAAGGTATTCCCGACAAAACTAATTTGAATGGAGAATAATGCATTTGTTGTCAATAACTATCCGTTGGTCGGCGCCACTATACCCGCTATATCCGTCGTCGGCTGGCGTAAGCAGTGTAGAAAAGTAAGTGATACGCCCATTTCAAATCGCAGTGTGCTTTGACTGCTAAAACAGCTTTTTAAGAGCTAACAAAACTAACTTATTTCCTCTTGAATCCATTATTGGGTAATAAATAAAATTATAAAACAGTATTATAATGATTATTATAACAATCTCTACAGTAATTAACTTAAAACTGATTCACGCGTTTACGTCTTCACAGTTGTAACAGAACTGGAAAGGCAACGGACCACCCTGATAAATATAATAAACTGTAATAAATTCTAAACTGATTCACGTGTTTTACAGTTATAACAAAACTGCAAATACAACAGGCCACCCTGTAACTCAATATCAGCTTATTTATAGTACGAAAACATAGTAGTATCACAGAAATGTAAAAGCACGTACATTTCTGTGGTGTGTTCTCAATATAACTCACTAAGGTAAGTTCAGTGGTGTAGATATCTCAAAACGGGAAAAAATGTAGTTACATTTTTGTGTCACTAAGCCGACGATACACGATTAAAGAAGCGAGCCAGATATTTAGTTCCAGCAGGACTTAAGTTTTTGAAGTGTACGGCCACCGTTGCGTCTTCACCGGATACCTTATGTGCTTTTGCTCGCTATATGGCCAGTGTCACCGATAAAGGAAAATTTCAAGGTCGTAAATTATATTATTACCTTTGGCACTTTCTTTGGTCTCGATAAAGTATCTTTTCAATGTTGTTTTGTTTATTAGCATCTAAATCTATATTATTGTTTTCATCAGATATTATTAACAGGTGTTTAGATTTCCACAGGCCTGAGATCTCTTTAATTGTCTTATGTAATTCTAGGTCTTTATGTTAAACCTGTACATCTTTTACTTCCCTACATCTATCACCTAACCTTATCACTTTTGCTTCTTTAATTATTTGGTTTATTTGCTAGTTTTAATTAATTGTATTCCTTTTTTTTTTCTTTCTTTTTTTTTTCGATATGTTTTTTGTACTATATTTTCTCTTGCTAAAACGATGGCGTTTTGAAGGATAATCCATTTATTTTCTAAATTAATGTTCTTTGAACACAGTTAGTTGGTTTTTGCGATTGTATTTAAAGTTATATCCACATGTTGCTGGTATTGATCTTCAAATGCTTTAATTCAGTTGATTGTATTGTCTATTTTAGATTTTTGGATATTTTTAAGTTTCACACTTATACTCACTATCACGATATTGTGATTTGTTTGTAAGCCTCATCCGGTGTAGGTTTTCTTTTCTTTAGCGATACTATTTCTATATCTTGAGTTAATTTTACTGTATAACTTACAGTTATACAGTATACAAATATGGTAAAGTTGTATCTTTAAAGAAATATTTGCACCTAATTTTTCTGTAATTTCTCAACCTTGTTTAACTTTTGGTTAATATATATTTATAGTTATATTATTTAATATAACATATTTATATTCATAGTTTACAGTCTTTACAATTTTGTCGTAATTTCATAACCTGTGAACATGTTTATCCTGTATTTAATAAAAAATATTGTACCTAAATCGATGATTTATACTAACAATAATATTTGACATAAATGTATTTATTTTTTACAATAGAATTTAATAAAATATGACAAAAATGGAATAATATTTTCAAACAATGCTTTATATTAAATATTTGTTATAATTGTTTATTTTATAAAAACCACAAACGTATCGAAAGTCTGGTCAACGAAAAGTAATGGTAGGATCGGCTTTAATGCAAACCAACAAGGGATCTTTCAACGGAGGTGAATTGAACCATCTGCGATCGCTCATTAATACATAAAAAACAACAATGATGCAAAAGCCATCTATTTGGCATTTAAAACAGGCGTTTTAGGTCTGAAAAATATATAATAATTTCGCTTAGTGTAGAGTGATTCAAAGGCGATTTAACAAAGATGGTGTCAAGACATTGCATCTAACGTCTGACATACAGAATTGGTCGGACGTAAATATGTCAAGGTAACCCTAACTGTAGCTAAGGTGATACACGAATTATGGTTGTTTCAATTGAAACAAAGTAGATTGGTAATGAGGAGACTTATGTATGGGAATACTGTCAAAGAAGATACGAATATATTTCAGAGCATACGCTGGTTGAAACAAAGATTAAGTGTAAGATGGGCTTAATTCAATGGATTGAATTGCAATAATGATGAAATGATGCTGTGTAGAGGAAAATATTAAAACATCCTGAATTTGGCTATTTTTGACAGAGCTAAAGAATTAAAATTTTGTGATCACAGAGAAGTAGATTGCAAAGTAGTGGCAAAGAGCGGCAAAGTCATAGAAACGGATGTAGTAGTAAATCATGCAGTAATGTACAGTGTAGGTTTTTCCACCACGCCCACGTTAACGGAGCGAATTTCTTGTGGACAGAAAGGTATACTAGTATCTGGTATAAGTTGGTTCGCATTTTATGAAGATATAAACCTTTTCTTGCAATAAAACAAGACGTGCTCTATCCTCTACCTTTAGTAGCAGAGGCGGATTAGACCCACATTTCTTTTTTAAAACTATCAATTTTGTCTCAATTAATTTAAAGAGGCGTCAATATCCAAAAATAAACAACTAAATAAAATATCATTTAAAGCAAAATCAATCTAGTTTACTTTTATTCAAATATAACATTCACTTAGTTCTTTAGTTTATTCGTTGACGCATTAAATGTTGAATTACGTACTATTGTATACAGAACTAGTTTTTTTAATATAATATTTATTATGAAGTCTTTTATATACAAATACAGTAGTCTCTCTTTATAACGATTCCCTATATAACGATAATTCTTCTATAACGATGAAAATAGTAAACTTTGGTTGGTTTGTCATGAGGACAATGTATTAATTCTTTCTCTATAGCGATATCGTTCTTTCTTTATAGCGATGACTTTTCCAACGGTTGTTTTGTTTTGCGTTTAAGGAATGCGGCCACCCAGTCTTTTCATTCTTATCATAGGGTTAAGTTAAGTAACAAAAACGTAACGGTTGATTGGCTACAAAACGTGTGGCCTGGACTGAAGGCACGAGATGCGTCAGACGACATTTTTAATGTTGATGAGACTGGATTGTTTTTTTAAAATGATACCAAACAGAACTTTAAAGTTTAAATCGGAAAAGTGTATTGGCGGAAAGCTTTCTAAGGAACGTATTACTGTTTTAGTAGCCGCTAACATGACAGGTTCATTGAAGCAAAAATTTTTAGTGATAGGGAAATCGAGAAACCCACGTTGCTTTAAAAATATAAAAAATCTACCGGTGACCTATAAAGCAAACAAAATGACTTCGGAAATTTTTAAAAAAGCGATAAGAAAGTGGGATATCGAGCTTAACGGGAAAAAATTCTTCTGCTTGTAGACAATTTTATTATCCTGCTCATCTTTTACTGTGCGACCTTTAAAGCATTAAACTTTCTTTTCTACCAGCAAACATGAGTGTCCTTCAGCCCATGGACCAAAGTGTCATCAAGAGTTTGAAAAGTCATAAGACTTTTGATGGAATTGGTTAAGAACTAAACATTAAACTTAAACTAAACATTCTTGATTCCATCCTAATGATTAGTAAATCCTGGGATGAGGTAACGAACAATACAATAACACATTCCTTGGAACACGCAGGATGGCTGAAAGATCAAGGATTGACTGATGATAAAGATGACATGCCGTTAGATATTTGGGCCAGACAGTTTGAACTTACTATCACCTACGGACCGGAAAAGCTAACAGATTTTGAAGAATTTGATGAAAATGTAGCTACAACATTTGGACTTTCTGTCGAGGACATCCTACAAGCAGTTCGTGTAGAAGAAGAAGAAAACAGTGACGCGGAAGTGGAATCAAATCCAGAACCAGCTCCGACCCCTCAGCAGGCATCGGATGCGGCAAAAGTACTGCATCGATTCTTCATCCACCAGGAAGACGATATGAGTACTGTACAAGATTCTACGTATCTTCAGGAGAAGCTCAGGTCAGTTCTTTGGGAAGGGTAAAAAACAGACCAAAGTGACTTTTTTGGTAATGTGGGCTAAATATATTTTACACTAGCATATTATTTTGTTATTGTACAGTACACCTGTTTTAATTGCAGTCATTTTTTTATACTGTATTGCTTATCATCATCAGTTGGTGCTACAGCCCTTCGTGAGCCTTGGCCTGCTTCAAAACATTCTTCCATCCTTCCCTATCGAGTGTCTGTCTTCTCCAGCCCCTCACTCCAATCTCCCTCAGATCTTCCTATACATCGTCCAGATATCTGAGTTTAGGTCGCCCCCTTCTTCTTCTTCCGACCGGCCTGTTTAGCATAGTTATTTTAGTGGGATCACTCTCATCCATCCGCATAACGTGCCCCACCCACCTTAGGCGGTTTATTTTGATGGTCTTCACAATATCTTCATCACCAAAAAGTCTATAAAATTCAAAGTTATATCGCCTTCTCCACAGACCCTGTTCGTTTACTCCGCCAAATATGGTCCTCAATACTTTTCTTTCAAAAACTCGTAGTAACTCTTCATCTCAGGTCGTCATTGCCCATGTTTCCGATTCGTATGTGAGCACTGGGCGTATTATTGTTTTATAAAGTTTGCACTTTGTTGCTATTGACATAACTGTATTGCTTATATTATTCTTTAATAAATCTATTTATTGTGCAATACAGTGTTAATTCATTTATATTCGATTTTTGATAGATTTTTAAATTAAAATAGGTTATTTAGTTCGGTATTATTAATATTACAGTACCAAATTTTGTCTCTCTCTGTATAATGATCTTTCGTTATAACGATGAAAATTCCCGGTCCCTTGCATATCGTTATAGAGAGAGAAGACTGTACATAAACGCAAGCCCACATTCACACATACATACAAAAATTGCCGCGTTTACTTACTTAAATCTTCTTTGTTTTTCTCAGCTTTTTCCTTTTCAGAGTTTTTTAGTTTTCTTCCCATTTCATTTTTGTCCATCGTATCTTTTTCATTTATATCGTTTTTTCTTAGGTCCTTTGCGATGCAGTCTTTTCATATTCTTCTCGGTTTTTCCCTACTTCTTGTATCATCTCTCTCCTTCGTCCCACATACTTCTTATTTTTACATTTGACGTGACCAAACCAATGGAGTCTTTATTCTTAAATCTTCTTTGAGACTCCAGTCATACCTGCTTTTTTCCTAATTAGGTTGTTTCTGATGCTTTCAGTGTTATCAAAAATTCACCATAACATTTTTATTTTAGCTACTTTCATCTTGTTTTTCTTAATCTTTTTTACAGATAACACTTAATCCTCTACTACAAAACAGGCCTCACCATACTCTTGTATATACCTCCTTTCAGCTATTCTCTGATTTTTAGATCGCAGAGTACTACGATTATTCGCTTTCAGTTAAATCAACCAGTCTGTATCCTGTGTGCGATTTCTCGATATCGTGTCTCATCTTTCATTATGTGGGAGCCAAGGTATTTAAATTATTTTACTCATCATACTTGTTCTCCAATTAATTCGATTTTACCAAGTATTCCTGTTTTTTTTCAACATCATAGGCGTCGTGTTTGACCTGCTAACCTTAAGTACTCTCTCTTTAATAGCCTCTTCTAAACTCTTGCCTCCTTCTTGCCCAACATTTCTTTGGTCTCCTGTGCTAACAGGACATTACCAGTAAAGAGCACTGAACAAGAAGCTCCCTTCCTCACCTTCTTTCTCATTTCATTCAGAACAACATTAAACGTGTACACAGTCAGTGAAGAACCTTGATGCAAACCAACCGTCACTGGAAAACTTTCGGTTAATCCGACACAAGTCCTTACTTTGGTGTACGCTCTTTCATATGTATCCTTTACAAGCAATTTGTCTTTCAGACATCTCCATATCTTTAGTTTAGAAACATTGTTGCACGCCTTCTCAAGATCTATGATTACCAAATGTAGCTCCTTTTTCTTCTCGCCGTATTTTTCTATTAACCATTTCAATACAAATAGGGCATACGTTATCCTCCTTCCAGGCTAAAACTTAAATTATTCTTCCCTTAACCTTAGCTCAACAGTTGTCTTCCAAATTTTTATTGTGTACGACAATACCTTTATACCTCTATAGTTGTTCCAATCCTAAATATTCTCTTAAACTTTATACAATGATACATTATTCCGTCTCTCCACACATTGGGAATCCTTTCTTCCTTATATATCCTATTGATCACTTCCCAAAAAACATTAACCCCTTCCCTATTCCATCACGTCCGATTACATTCGTCATCCTATTTAACGCCTCAACAACCTCTTGCTATACCCTGTATCACATTCTCATTTTAGATCCCGCATCTCTCTCTCTCTCTCTCTCTCTCTCTCTCTCTCTCTATCTCTCTCTCTCTCTCTCTGTCTCTCCTCTAGTGTTCTTCATTTAGCAACTTTCTAAAGTATTCTACTATATTTGCTTACACACAGTTTGTATCGATCTACTTACTTAAATACAGAAATAAAATTACCGAAAGCAACTGACTTTAAACAAGAAATCCCTCTACAATTTACAAATTTTTCTTGACTTTTGTTTTTTTAATAATTTTTGCACACACTCCAAAACAAAAAATACTTCAAATATATTTAAATACAACTTTTTACTAAACTACTGAAGAATATTGCTGAATAGACTGTCTGGAATTAATCTTGTAAAGTGTTAGACATTAACATCGGGTTCATTCAATTTCACAGAATGTGTACGTCATCAAATAAATGTCAACGAGATGTTCTCCGAGAGCGTTTTCAATTTTCTCACTTATGCCCACCGTCATCCAGAGTAAAGCTCTATAGAAAAAAATATACAATTTCCATAATGGCAATTCGACATTAACGACATAAAAATCGGTTTTCCATTTTTCAGTTTCTTGAACAAGAACAAAAACGAGGCCGCGAGACACAGCCACTGGCAAGAAATCCAATATCGGAATAAATTTCAAGGTTGCACCATGACCTGAGTAGGGGTATAAAGGGCTAAATTCTGTTTAATGACAGTTATTTTATACTTCATAGAAAGTATAGATAGAGTATCTCTTTATTGATTTATTCAACTTTTCCTTATTTTACGGCTTTTAGTCAAGCTATTCAACTATTCATTTGTATAATGGTTTTGTATTTTTTTTTTTTTCATTTTGGTCCGTAAAGTAACTGTATTTTTTCCAATGATTTACACCTGTTGTTAAAAAAATAATAAATAAACATTAAAAAGTAAAAATAATTAGCATGACAGCTAAATAATTCCTGACAACATTAATACAATTATCACAACATATTTCAATGACACGCGGTAGATTATCGAAAATAAATTTTTGGTCTATGAAACTATATATGTAACTACACATTTTCATCTAAAATTATTGTCATATAGATCCAATAATCGCTTTGGCTGATTTAATTTTCATTATTTGAAGGCTTTGTGAGTTTTTTGTATATTCCAACTGCCCTAAAACCGTATTAGGTAGAGATGGGAAAAACCTACCGGTTTTAACCGAAAACCGGCTTTTTTTGCTTCGAAATAACCGGTTTTATCGGTTGTTTTTTTGTCCCGGTTATAACCGGTTTTTGATTTTTAAAGTAAAAACCGGTTATTAGGTTTTTACAGTAATTAGGATTAGGTTAGGTATTATTTTGGATCCCACCCAATCATAATTTATATTTTCAAGTAATTCTTCCAAAAAAACTAAAATTTAATTTTTATTTTATTTAATACAGAAGCAAAAGCTCACATTAGCCAGAAACAATTAAATTTTATTACAGTATTTCGTTGAAAAAGTATTTGTAATCATAATATTTTTACATAAGAAGTGATCTGGTATTTATTATGGTTATTTGACTCTTGACATTGAAAGTGGGTGAATGGCTTTTTCTGATTACCAAAAATAATGACTATAAATATCGAATTACCGATTACGAATACGAATCTACAAGGATTTCCCTACGTTTTCAAAACGATTTATACCCATACCGGAAGTCGTAAATGAGTTAAAAGTAATACATGATAAATTTTTTTGATGGTAGTAAAAATAAAAGATGAATCTTTTACACACAAAACACAAAAAATTGGCAAAATAAAGCGCATTGTAAATGTAACTTTTTAATCTATTTGATTAAAAAAACCGAAAACCGGTTTTTGGAAAAACCGGTTTTTTTGGCCGGTTATAACTGCCAGGTTAAACCGTAAGCAAAAAAAAACGGTATAACCGAAAACCGGTATTTTGTCAAAAACCGCCATCCCTAGTATAAAGTCATTTTAGTAGTCTATTTAAGTACAATTTAACTTGTTGTTTTACGTCTATTTATAACAATTTGAATACAATTTTAACACAATCTGAACACAATTTTAACACAATCTTAACACAATTTTAACATAATTTGAACACTATTTTAACACAATCTAGCATAGTTCATTGCATTAATGTATTTTGTCTATTGACTTTATTGATGGATTATGCCTGGAAACTGGTCTTTATAATTTTTATCACTTTCTTAGAGTTCATTCGTCTATTACATATATTACAGCATACATACAAGGAAAGGATATATATGTAGCATATTGAATTTGAACCCCAATCTCCCCTAAAAGTTGTCATATAAGTGGATTGACAGAAAATACTTGCCAGATTTTTCCCCTTCATAGAGACTGAAGTTAGTAATTTTGATACAATGTGTTTTTTCTAATAATTTATCATAATAATTAATAAATTATTTTTTGTTTAAACAAATAAATCCCTATCAACTGTTTAGAGTTACTAGTAGGGAAACATCCAGAAGAGTACATAATATTGATAAGATAATATATAAATTTGTTGTACATTGAATAAAAACTATATAAACTATTATCTTCTTCTCATTTGTATGGGAATGTAAAATTCTTCGAATGATATAGGCCCTTGCAGAGACAGCGTGACAAACGAATGGAGGGGCAGATACAATAACGAGCTAGGATCTAATCATGTAAAAAATGTTTTCATGCTCTTGAATGTTTTATTTGCTCACACATTGGCTTACACAGCATTGCTAACACGTACATGTGTATGCCAATACACATGTATGTATGTTTATTGGTGTCTTTAAAAATACTAAAGTTTTAGTGTTGGAAACGGTTAGATGTAAACCGAACATTTCGCTGTGGTGAACCACCGCATTTATTATATTTTGTAGTTCTTGTGCTTTGCTTGGTATTTAGACGGTATCACCAGCCTGTCTGTTGTTGTCTATTTTGATTCTGTTAATCTTAATTCCGCGTTGGACCACGTCCAATGTTTCTCTGAATATAGTCTCCGAATACATATTAAACAGTAGCGGTGATAAGACACAACCCTGTGCCAGTATAGTTCTGAGGTAATTTACAAGTCTTGTTCGTCAACTCCAGTTGTTCTCAGAATTTCTATCATCTTTTGATGGTTAACATAGTCAAATGCTTTTCGATAGTCAACAAAACATGCATATACATATACATTCATATCTTTGCATCGTTGTGTTAACACATTTAAAGCAAAAAGAGCCTCTCGTGTTCCCGATCCGTTTCGAAATCCGAATTGTGTCACTCATCTGGAACTCGCACTTCTTGTAAATTCGTGTATGGATAATTCTGAGAAAAGTTTTAAAGACATGAGACATCAAGCTTAATATTCGATAATCATTGCATTGGGAAGAATTCGATTTTTTCGGTAATGCCACGAATATTCAGTTTAGCCAGTCTGTTGATATTTTACCTGTGTCATATATCTTATTAAATAGTGCTGTTATTAAGTCTAGGCTTTAACTTTCGTTATCTGCAATTAGTTTTAGTATTTCGACTGTGAAGTTGTTCGATCTCTAGGCATTTTGTTGACGTCCAGTTTTCTTTCGCATTGGGCTTGTTTTATGTTTTCGTCTTACGTCCATGAGGTCCATGATATCCTGCGTTATCCATTCTTGTTTTTAGTTGTGTTTTATGAACCCGATGTTTTCTTGTTGTATCTTTGTTATTTTTGTTATTAAAGCAGTCCATGTTACTTCAATGTCTGTCTGTACCAAGTTTTCGATCATTTGTATTTCTTCCTCAAGCTTGATACTTATTTTCCTTTTCTGTTCGGGGTTCTTCAGTTGTGAGATGAGACACCATTATAAGTTATCTATAAAATATTAAGTGTATTATTGTTATATTGTATAAGTTGGTTACCTTGAAAAAAATTAAAAATTTATTTAAATCAAATAAATAGTTTTAGGTTGTGATCACGAAATTTTGAAATCATTTGTTACATACATAATGGGAAATCGGTTAATGATGCGTTGAACTTTTCTGTTATTTTGTATAACAAGTTTAGTTTCCACTTTTTCTAAACTTTTCTTCAAATTAGCGACCGTGTATACCACGTATTCTACCAAATCGGGTAATAATTTTGTACTTGTTCTTTTTATATTCTTCTTCTCAGTACTTCTATTTTTTTCGTCAAGAAGCTTTGGTAAATAAAATAAATCTTACGAAACTGTCATAACACTGCCCCTTCTGTTAGAGTCTCGAATAACTAGTTTATCAGGAATATGCTGAAGAAAACAGGGTGGATCAGTTCCATAATATGGACCTTATTTCTCGATGTGAACCACCCTGAGTTTACTTCTAGCTGAAAACTGGATGCTGAAGATTATATCCTTTATGTTCTGCAGGACGGTGTAAAGGCTTTCCCAGTTTCGTTGAAGTTTTGGAAAAAGTCCTTTTTTATGTTTGGGATTGTATAGACATACTGGGTCACCTCTTTCGAAAGCTGTCCCGGTGGCATACATCGTCATACATACGTCAATTCTGGCCTTGGCTTCATCACTTTAAAGCTTGAAACTTTTTCGAGCCAATTTTTAAAGTTTTTCAAATTTTCTCTTAATTTTTTATGTACGTGAGGGATGAACGTTTATCTTTGCAAAGAGAAAATCTTCCAAAAATAAGACTTAAAAAAAGGTTCATTTCGTGTAAAAGCTTAGATCATATCGATGGTAAATAACAACTTGCTTTATGTTCAGTACTTCTATTAGCTAATAGGAATAGAGGAATTGACGTATTTTTATTTATCAGCGACAAATATTGAAAGGTATTAGCAAACAGTTCTATTATGTGTTTCTACCATTTTGTATAATTCTGGATGGAAAGGCATAGTATTTGTTTTCTTAATACCTAAGATTTTCGTTAACTTGTCATAATTAGGATTTAAAATTTTATCCATGATCAGACATTAACTCTAAAGAAGCTATATATCTTGATACGACGTGTGTTATGCAACTGTTAAGTACTTGATTCCTCTCTCTATTATTGGAAACGAACCAAGAATATTTACTTCAAGTCATTCAAAAAACTCTCCGAAAAGATGTACCACTTTACTACGACTTTTTGTTCTAAGACCTTTTCTACTGTTACATAAAACACATTTTAAACACCAATTTTCTACATCTTGGTGACAATTATTCCAGTAAAATCTGTCTCGAACTTTGGCAAGTGTTTTTTTTTACCTTGCAACACAACAAAATATCTTGTAACATACTTTTAATTTGTCAGTTTGGCAGTACCAATTATTGAACTGAAGGTACTCCATTGAAACTTTCCCGCTTACGATCTAATAGTCTATTATATCGTAATAGATTACTAAAATAATATTATATTTGTTTAAAAATTATTATATTTGTTCATTTACCACATTCTACAAAATTGACACCTGTTTTTCATTTTAATTTTACTAATCGCACAAGTTGATCCTTTAAATAAGTAACTTCAGATTTTATAGTATCTGTTTCCTCTCTGTAGTTAATTAGGAAAAATCGATCTAATAGTATTGTGGAACGGTCTCTTGCTATCTTTACTACACTATTTGTTGCCATTCGGCTTATATGATCGTTCTATTCAACTCTTACATTTCTCACTTAGTCCTTGATGTTCTCCACCTTGCATCTACGTCGTATGTATTTACTTCTAGCCCTGTACCATTGTATTTCCATAGCATCCTTTTTGTCCTCTCTGTGCTAGGTCGTGTTATCCCGCGTATGTCATTATTGGTCTGATGACTGCCTCGTAAATTCTGCCTTTTATTTCTTACTTGATATTTTTATTTCTCCTTATTGTTTTATTTAGGCAGCCTTATTTTGCTAAGAAACTCAATATTTTGCTATTTATTTATGACATGTCTATAATATTGAGTTTCTTAGAAAAATCAAAGATTTTTATTTGAATACTTTCCCTGATAATTCCTAATAGATATTATATATATATATATAAATATATATATATATACATATATATATATATATATATATATATGCATTATATATATATATATATATATTATATATATATATATATATATATATATATATATATATATATATATATCTATATACATTATATATATATAATATATTATATATATATATATATATATATATATATATATTAACTGTATTTTTTAGTTTTCATCGTTACAAAAAAATAAATAAAAGTGTAATATTATAATACAATTATTTACAGTTTATAAATAACGAAATATTTTTGATAAAGTTTATCTCAAAATATATTTTAATTTACTACGATCCTCTTAATGAATTTTCTTTACCTGTCTTAACGGCAAAATTTTTTGCCTTAAAGAAAAAACAACAAAATTTATCGATACTCGTCGAAAAGTCGAAATATTCGATCATTTTGTCCTGTCTTGCTGTCGAACGTCGGTGTCGAGTACGGTAGTTTTGAGCACGTGGTCAAAACTTTAACAAAATTGCTTTTAAAACCGTTAAAATTTATCGAATTTTGTGTGTGCTCTGTTTAATCATTTCACGTATTACTATGTTAGATATTCCGTTGTATTTTAGACAACAGCTTAGAGCCGAAATTAAGGAAGGCCTTCTTAAAGATGAATTGTAAGTACATATCTGCCTTATTACAATTAACTAATTTTAATAAAAGGTATACAGTCTAATAATCTAGATTTATATGTGAATATAAATAATATTTTAAAATATAATATATCTGGGTAAGCAAATTATGTTACGGAAACTATATATTTTTTGTGTTTATTTTAGAAAATTAAGTTATTTGGTATGATATTTACTCTAGCCATGTTATAGAGAACGGTTTTGGGGCACATTTATTTATATGTGCTTCATATTACACTACATATTCTTTGTTATTATTGTAAATTTTTGATATCAGACTTTTATCGTTTAGTTATATATCTTGCACCTTCTTACATCATATTATTTTTGTTGTTTACCACATCCCAATCGCCATTTTTTCCTGTTATTTATATTTTCTTCAGTAAGGTTACTTTTTTTTTATTTTTATTTTTATTTTTATTTGTCTGTTTGACTGTAATCTAGGACGTTCTATCTTCCTCTTATTCTTTGGTTTTCATTTTCAAGTTCTTAGCGGCATTCTGTTCTCGTCCGTCAGTATATATGCCGACCAGTATTTTTTGGTTTTCTATTTCGTCAGTTAGTGCCTCCTTTACATTCGTTAGTTCCCTAGTTCGTTAATGTTGCACTTTTTTTATTTTCACTCACTTTGCTGAGCTATAAAGCGAACACTGTTGTTTTAAAAAATTGTTTAGTTTTGCTTGTAATATGATCACTTTATATAATCGAGTAAAGTTGTCACGTTACAGTCTTTCTTTTCGATACTTTATTTATTATATCCATTTTATCTATTTTTCTATTTGTATTACCCTCACACATGTAAATTTATATGTTTGTTTTATTGAGTTGTTATTCACCTCCAGGTCTTCTGCGGAGTTTTGAATAACCATGTATTGCATTTTTCATGACCATAATTAATTTGTAAACCACATTTTTCAAATTACTCTTCCATATTTTTTATCATGTAGACGATGTCTCCTTTGCCATTTGCTAAAATTACTTGATCATGGGCACACAAAATGCTATGAATATAGCTGTCGTCAATTTTTGCTCCTGTCTTTTTAGTGTTTCATCTACTTACATAAAGTTTAAATAGAGTTGATGACAGGTTTTTGTCAAAGTCCATATATTGCCATTAAAGCATACTAACAGTTCAGCAGGTATGTCTTTATGGTCAGCTGTTCTGATATTTTTTATCAATTCTAGTGCATTTCTTATTCAGTTTTCAGATATATCTGCAACTTGTGTTTGTCTGCCTTTTATTTCGTAATTTAAGGGAGTATGTAGTTTTTTTTTGTAATAACTTATAAGTAATCTTTACCAATGCATATGTTACTGGCCAAATTTGATTTTTCTTGTAACTAGTTTTTTCTATACTTAATAGGATTCAGCGGTATAGTCCAAACTAATTCATCTTAAGCACGATGGGATAAACCAGTTGAGGTTAGGACAAAACTAGTGTGGCCTAGTATAAACATAATATAAAATAAATAAATAAGCTAAATATAAAACCGTGTTTTAAAAAAAAATAATTAAATCAATAATAATTCGTCGTTAAAACTAATGGACAATTGGTAATACAAACAAATATATTAAAACGAATATCAACTCTCGTTTTTTATTTTAAAAGAGTAATAAAATCAATCTCGATCAGCTCATGGAGTGTTAAGGTGGCACTTAGAATTCCATAGTATTATTTTCTTCTTGCACTTACATCTTGAACAGTTTTTATTGCAGTTCAACAGTTTTTGTTGCAGCTGCTTTTGACAAAGCCTCGTTCTGAATAAACTGAATATCTCGTAGCTGCTAACCTTAACAGTATTTTGGAGACTTGGGGTACATCTGCGACCGTTAATAAGTTTTATTGTAAAAGTCGAATTCTGATCTGAAAAAAAATATTAATACCATATGAGCTACATCAATACTCAAAAATGTTAGATCAAATATTACTATCATTAGAGCTTTCCTCGATAATGGCTATGAAAATAGGCAAAATATATTGGATGTATTAAAAAGTTCTTCTTCTTCTTCTCTACCTCTTTGGAAGGTTGTCACTCCATCTTTTCCGCGGTTGTCCTTGCCATCTCTTGCAATTTTGACGAAACGGGTCTCATGCATTCTGTTTGTGTGGTTATTCCATTTTTTTGTATTTGTGTCCATTTATTTATACACTGTACGTTACATTTTCTTCTAATGTCTTCACTTTTGTAACAATAAAACACTGAAAACTTTGTTTTTAACAATTTCACTAAATTTATTATAAAATATTATCACCACAGCTGTTTAGGCTGATCGCCTTTCTCATGTGATCTGTTTAGGCATGAGTTTACACTTTATAGTCTTTCATGAAATAGATTGAGGAGGGGAGAACTTTTTGTCTCAAGTCGGTCATTCAGAATTATATCTGTGTTTTTAATTTGTTAATTACCATAGATTCGAACAAACATAGCTGAAGGCCTTTATTTTGAATGTGAAAAATTTTATATTCGTCATTAAAAGAATGATTACGATCTAGAAGGTGAAGTACGCATGTAGAATATGTTTTTCTATTATTAAAAGCCCTTTTACGTTTTGTTATTCGCTTATTAAAATTTCTACCAGTTTGACCGTTGTAAGTTTTTGGGCAGTCGCCACATTTAAATTTGTATACACCACTGTGTAAGTGCTTTTTATTTTAGCTCTTGTTGTTTTTAATATATTTGCCTAAGTTGTTATTTGTTCTGAAAGCCGGTGTTATTCCTTTCTTTTTTATGTGTTTAGTCATTTTATTTGATATTTTGCCTGTATATGTAATCGAGCAGAAGGTACTGGATTTTTTTCCTGGTGGTGGAAACACTAACTTCAGGGCTTTCTCGTTTATTTTTTAATTCAAAATTTTATTAATTGTTTGTTCGTTATATCCATTGTTTACTGCTTTTTGCTTAATGATATTTAATTCTGTCTAAAAGTTGTATTTTGACATCGGAATTTCTGGTAATCTATGTAACATACTATGATAGATTGCCAGTTTATGTTGTGTGGGATGGGATGATGAATTGTGTATAGTCGTGTCAGTGTGGGTAGGTTTATAGCAGTAAACAATAGATACAACGAACAAGCAATTAATAACATGTTAAATCAAAACTACACAAGTAACCCTGAAATTATAGTATTTCCATGACCAGAGAAGAAAATCCAGTACATTCTGCTCGATTACATATACAGAAAAATATCAACAAAAATAGCCAAACACATAAAAAAACAACAACAGCCAAAATAAAAAAAAAAAACACAGTGGTGTGTACAAAATTAATTGTGGTGACTGCCCAAAAACTAACATCGATCAAACTGATAAAAATTTTAATAAACGAATAGCAGAACATAAGAGGGCTTTCAATAATAGAAAAACATATTCTACACACGCACTTCACTTTCTAGATTATAATTACTCTTTTAATGACAAATTTAAAATTCTTCACATTCAAAATAAAGGCCTTAAGCTATCTTTGTTAGAATCTATGAAAATCAACAAATTGAAAAACACAGATATAACTCTGAATGACCAACATTAGACACACAGTTCTCCCCTCCTCGGCCTATTTCATTAAAAACTATAAAGTGTAAATGCATGCCAAAAATAAAGCACTTGAGAAAGGCAGTCATCTGAAACAGCTGTAGTTATAAGTGTTTAAAATATTTTTTGTGGAAGTTTGAAAACAAAGTTTTCAGTGCTTTATTGTTACAAATAATAAATTTATTAAACTATAACTTTTGAAATAAAATTTAGTTTAATAATAACAATAGTTTTTTTTAATTTCATAAAAGAGTAATGCCTTTTTGTGGTTCATAAATTAAAGGAATGTAAAAACTGAGATGGTAATTCACGCTATTGGCTATTCACGAAAAGCACAAGTTGAATTTGTGAAAAATAAGTTTATGGCTTCATTTATGTACGATCATAAAGTTAAATTGGTCTGAAGAAGTCATTTGGTTCAATGATTGCAATTTTATTAAAAGAAGTAAAAATGTACATTATTATATGAAAAAATACTTTGTTGCTTTTCCATAAAATAGAAATGTGAATAGTTTAGATATTATGTAGATCTTAAATCACTTAATACTTTCTCGCTTTACTTTATTTTATATGGTCATTTTTCTATCCAACTGCTTTTTTAATAATGGGTTGATGATTCGGATCCCGGCCAGAAAAAAGTTTACTAATAGTATCACATTCAAATGATTCTGCGAGTTAAAGTAGAATACACTAATATATCGGATCGACATATGCATGAACGTACGGCAAGAGATTGGATTTTGGGGCTTGATGTTACTCATTTTATTGATCCCTAAAAGAAAAGATGATGATGTAGCCTCTCTTACATCGTCGTTCTTTATTTCTGTCCACGATTGTCTAATATTCGCTTTTCTGTGCCATGTTGTATCGGCTTGTTTCCTCATTTCATAGTCCCATCCTAAATTTGGACGTCTACTTGGTCTCTTGATACTTCTTGGACACCTCAGTGTAATTCTAGTGGACCATGTATTGTCAGTTCTTCTCGGTAAATGTCCCGCTAACTGCCATTTTAAAGATTTAATTCTGTGGATTACATTTCATTTCTGGTCGCATTTAGGTCACTTATAAATTCTTGTAGTTCTGTAGGATGATTATCAATCAAAACGATGTCGTCTGCAAATCTTAAATGGCTGAGGTATTCTCTATCAATGAATAATTCTTCGTTCTGCTAGTTTGTTTTGCTAAATATATTTTCCAAAGTTGGAGTAAAGAACTTTATTGATATTACGTCTCCTTATCGGACGCCTCTGGTACTAAAAAATTATGGAGTGATTTCATAAATTTTTACCTAAGCTTTTGCTTGTCTTTTTGTATTTGCTATAATCTGTTTGTACTGTTTGTGAATGTTTTGATTAGTCAAAGCTTCCATTACTGCCTTTGGATATATAGAATCAAAGTCCCTCTCGAAATCTATGTAGGTTAATGCCAGCGGCATTTTATATTCTGAAGGTTTACTTATTAGTTCTCGAAGCCTATGGAAATGATTCAGGGTATCAAATCAATTTCTAAAAGCCAGCTTGCTCTCTTAGCTGTGCAGCATATACTGCATTTGGTAATCTCTTGTTGATGATCTTTGTGAATATCTTGTATATGATTGGTAGTAGACTTATAGGTCTGTAGTTTTAGATATCATCTTTGCTACTTTTCTAATGAATAAAAATTAGGTTTGCTGTATTAAAATGTTCTGATATGCATATTGATCCTTGTGCAGTTTATAAATATGCCTGCTAAGAATTTTCAGCGATTTTTGTCCAGCGTATTAAAGCAATACCAGTGTTATATTATTTACTCCAACTGTTTTACCACATCTCATTTTTTAAATTGTCGATTCTCCTTCTTTTTAAAGGACTTTTGGTATATCTTTTTGGTTACTGATTGCTTTTTTAAGTGTCTCAGGAATAGTTCGCTGTAGAATTCAGTCACGACTTGTATATTTCTGTTTTCAATTCTGGTATTTTCATTTGTTAGAGTAACAATTTGCTTCTTTCCAATGAATAATACGTTTCTTGTGTACTTATATTTTTTTTTATTTTTGTTTGCAATTTTTACAAGTTTTTGATTGTATTTTCTTATGTCTTTCTTAATACTTTTCTTTATTGTTTTACAAAGTTCTGTGTATTATATTCTCTGTATGTTGGTACTTAGTTTCATACCCTTCTCTGTTTTAGCAAAATTTTGGTTCTATTAGATAGTTTATTATGGATTGTTGCAGGCTTTTAATTTCTTTGGCACCATCAAGGATGTTTTTCATTAATTGAGAGCTGTAGATTTTTTCATGTAATCTGTCATTAATTGTCTTTTGGTAGAATCTAAGTTTTTATTTAGATTGTTACCATTTATGCGGGTTACTCTTGGTTTTGTGATTATTTTTATTTTTCAAGTTTGAAATCTAGACCATTTTTTATTCTGATTAGTTTATGGTCGCTACCTATTTGAAATTTATTTATTACACTGACATCTTTTATTGTAGCAATTTAGTTGGTAAAAATATAAAGTCAATTTCGTTCAGCAGGCATGTTTTGGTAGTATGTATTTTCCTATGTAATTCCTTGATATTAATTTTTTCCATTTTGGCATTAAAGTCTTCAGTTAAATATTTTAATTTATTTTAATTGTTATTTAATGCTTCAGTTATGTTACTATAGACTTCCTATATTTCTTCGTGAGTGTGAGTAACTGTTGGTTGCATTGGTTGTATATTTGTATATTTTTCTAATTTTTATATTGTATGTCTTTAATAGTTGTAAGGTTAAGCTTCTATCCGACATACTATATAGTTATGTCTTACGACGCTAATTCCTATGAAGTCCCATTTTAAATTTTGAGTCCATTTTTTCAGTGCCAGTTTTCCAGTATAAAGCGTTGTTGTTTTATTTAGGTAATGGTTTAGATTCCGTAGATTCTTAGCGTCCTCTGCCTTCCTGGCTTGATCACGAAAGCTACCCAGTTCAGGACTATTTGGGTCTATGAAGAATAATCTCTTCTTATTTTTTATAAGCAAAATGCTTGTTCAATGTCAATTAATGTCTCTATTGGAGGTTATCACTCCATCTTTTGCGTGGTCGCCCGAAACTTCTTCTACCTCTTGGTGATTTGTCCCTCGCTATTCTGACCATTCGTTCCATTCCTTTTTTCTGTTCAGTGTCCACTCATTTATTTCTGGTATATTGCATTTTCTTCTGATCTCTTCACTCCTCATTTGATCGCTCAGTGTGTTTCCTGTAATTCTTCTCAGTAAACGCATCTTCGCTGTTTCTAGTAGTTGCTGAGTTTTGGAGGTATCCGGTCTTGTCTCTGAAGTGTATGTCATTATTGGTCTTATTGTTGCTTTGTAGATTCTTGATTTCACGTCGGTATTAATGTGGGGATTGCGCCATATCGTGTTATTAAGACAACCTGCTATTTTATTAGCCTTTTGTACTTGATTTTTTACTTCCTTCTCCACATCTCCGTAGCTAGACAGTGTAATTCCTAGGTAATTTGTCTCCATTACTTGCTCAATGCTGATACCGTCGATTTCCAGTTTACATCTAGTTGGTTCTTTACTGATTACAATTGTTTTAGTTTTCTGTGTAGAGATCACCATATTAAAGTCCTTTGCCCTTGTGTTGAATCTATGGGATAGTCTTTGTAGATCGTCTTTATTGGATGCAATAAGGGCCGCATCATCTGCATAGCAGAGTATTTTGATTTCTTTGTTCCCCATTTTTTATCCTCTTTCTTTATTAATAGTAGTGATGATTTCATCCATGATTATATTGAATAGCGTTGGACTAAGCGAGTCTTCTTGTCTTATTCCATTGCCCATATCTATTGGATCTGTAAGCTGGTCATCTATTCTGACTTCCATATTGTTGTTCTGGTAAATGTTCTCTATTGTTTTTATAACATCTAGTGGACTTTCTCTATCGTAGAGAAGGTGAATTACATCTTTAGCTTTACTTTATCGAACGCTTTCTTCAGGTCTATTAGACATATGAATGCTGGTCTGTTATACTCTAGTGCTTTCTCGGTAATCTGTTTTATGATGAATACTGCATCTGTGCACGATCTTCCTGTGCGAAAACCCTGCTGTTTATCCGATAAGGTAATTCTCTGATTTATTTGGCCTTGCAATATTTTGGTTGTAAGCTTCAAAGTGGTGTTTAATAAGTTGATACCGCTGTAGTTTTCAGGTTGTTTTTTATCTCCTTTTTTGTATAGTAGGATAAGCTCACTTTTCTTCCACTCTTCAGGTATTTTATTATGTTTGATGATTTTCTTAATTAGTGCTGTTAGCTGTTCTGTTAATGCTTCTCCACCATATTTCAATAATTCATTTGGAATTCCATCTTTACCTGCAGCTTTTCTGTTCTTCAGTTTTTCTAAAGTTTGTTTTACTTCTTGTACGGTTATCTCGACTTCCTCGTTTGTAATGATTTCTGGTGTTTCTGGTTCTAACATCATTTGCTGTTCATCATTATAAAGCTTCTTTAGGTATTCAATCCATGTGTCATTATCTATGTGTTTCGGGTCGATTAAGTCTTTCATCTCTGATCTTTGGCCTCTTATGAAACGCCATATTTCCTTTTGTAAACCGTAAAAGTCGTGTTTTATTTCTTTTGAGAAGCGTTCCCAGTGTTCGTTTTTTATTTTTCTTACTAGTGCTATTGTTTCGTTTCTTATCTTTTTGTAATTGTTGTATTCTTGTGGTGTTTTGTTAGACATGTATCTTAAGTAAGCTTTCTTTGCATTTTTCTTTCACTTCTGCGCAGAACCAAGGAGTTTTCCGCTTTTGAAGAATAATAACCCAATTATATGAATGTGTCTTTCATGCTAGAGATTTTGAGGCGTACCTTACAATCCTAACGTTACTTTAAGTTATATTATAACCTAGTTCTAATCGGACCAAAAGAAAAAGCACTAAAATTTTAAATACGTAGCAAAACAAAAGGAAGAGGAGATATACCAATCAATACAAATAAAAAAAAACAATAACGGAATTATTGACAAAAACGATACAAAGAACCTAAATAAAATATATTTGAATCTGATTTAAATAATACTAAATAAAACGTTGTTAAAACTCTTAAAGTTTTAACATATTTCCACTTTACCTCTTTCAAAAACATGAAAGATAAGCAATGATATATCAGATGTCACATTTCTTCATGATTGTCTAGAAATTATTCGAGATTTATCAATAATTCGTTGCCTTAGCTCTGCAAGACTTGCTGGTTGAGTTTTGTAAACAAAATTTTTTAAGTATCCCCCATAAAACAATGTTTAGGATTGAAACCAAGTGAACATGGAGGCAATTTAATTCTACCTCGTCTATTAATTCATCGTCCGGGAAATATCTAAATAACGCCGAACATTTAAACAAAAATGAGCCGGAGCTCCATCTTGCTGAAACCGTATCTGATTAAAATTGGCCCCAAACAAGTTTCTCAGTGTAGCTACAATTTCATTTCTGAGTAACATATCGCCACTATCGAACCTTAAATTTCTTTCGATAAAAAAGGGCCCAATGAACTGAGTACCTACTATACTTAACCATATATTTAATTTTTGTGGTCTGTGAGTATGGTTTTTACGTATCCAGTGTGAATTTACGTCACGAAATCGTTAAAACGAAATCGAAATTACGTTACGAAATTTTCATAATTTTTAATTTTATCCATCATTACCATAGTAAACTCTAATTTACGATCGAAGTCTTCTTCACTTAATTCTTGCAATATGTTAACTTTGTGTGGTTTAAATTTATTCTTACGTAATACACGTAAGACTGAATAACGACCTACATCATGTACTGTGCAACTCTGCGTGAGGATGCATGTGGATCTTAAACAAAATTTTGCATTATTTATCTAAAGTTTGGTTGTCATTAATCACTCTTTTCGGTCTACCTGATCGGTATCTATCATTTGCTTCTCCAGATTTCTCAAATCGCTTTACAGTATTGGAAAGAATCATTAAACAAGTAAGTTGGCTACTTCACAATAAGATCTTTTCTGTCGTCACCGTACTCTCTGATCATTAGAATAGTAACTCGTTCTTTTTTGTTAAAAGCCATTTTAGAGAAGCAATTTATCTTGCAGAACTTTTCGAAACACAACTACTGTCAGTTTTAGTTAATAATGTAAATGGTGAAAAAAATGTCAAAGTCACAGCATTCTATATTTAAATATATAAATTTATTAAAATCTACATATTTTGCACTGTTTTATATATTTAAGATCTTCCAGACTACATAAAATCGTAAGTGTTACATATAGTTGAACTCGTATTGAATAGGAGGTCCAATAATGACTGAATATATAGGGTGATCAATTTGACAAACCTAAGTTACTAATAATATAAGAGAAACGGCAAACCTGGCAACATTGCAAATATCAAATATGAAATCTTCGTATCTCATAATAGGTATACCTTAAATTTTGTACAGATATGACTAGTAGTTTACGAGATAATTGGCCGTTTTCAGACTTTTCGGCCATTGTGTATAATTAGGGTGACCACAATTTTTCAACAAAAAAAAGTACATTTATAATTTTTAAGAAAATATGTACAATGCTAGTGTCCTAGTCAAAATTTTACGAATCTTTATTAAAACAATGATAAGAGCGATTTTTTTAATCAAACATAAGTACATAAAAAATGTATGATAAATTTTAATAGTTAATTTTCTTTCGACGTTCCTTTCTGAACATCTTGATCATCATTTTCGTACCAGTCGTACTTTTTGGAACTATGAATTTCCTTTAGAAGTTTTGGTTTACTCTTTAAGAACTGAAACATTTCATTACACGAAACTTTGAAGTTTTTGTAGACTTGCATGATTGCTTCCAGAGTAGATATTTTCAACTGCGATTTGTTGGGACTCCAATAGTTATTGATAATTGAGAACAACCGCTCAATCGACGTACTGGTCCCGGCAGACAAAAAAACAAACTCACATAGAATTTTGAGATTTTTCAAAGCCCTTTTCAAAGAAATATTGTTCGAATTCCAGTCTGTGATTTTATTTTCTGTAACGTAGGTTCGTATTAGACTAACTTCATCAAACAGTTCGTCCTGATTCAATATCGGACCTACGTAGTCTTTGAAAGCCTCACACGACGATAAAATTTCAGCCCAAGAAACTTGTTTTTTCAAGTTAAGTCATCCAAATAGCTTTCTTTAGTTCACTTAATTTTCACTTCAGTTTTTCAAATATATTACACAATTTGAATAGAACTGCTTGACATGCGTGATAAATATATCCCGATAGTTCACACTAAGGTCAAGGTCTGCCATATTTTCAAGTTTTGAAAGGGACTCTCTTACTTTAAGCGGTAAAAATAACTTATTTAAGCGATTTTGAAGCTTATTTATGAGTTCGAAATAATCCAAAGCGGCTTCCATTGCGCATATTTTGTGACCTTCTACATCTAAAATCACTTTGTGGAAGGGAGACGCAATGTTATGCACAAACCACATCCATGTTTCACTGATTGGGTTTTGAAAAAACTGTTTTAGAACTGTTGGGACAATTATCAAATCGACAAAAAATATGCTTTCAAGGGTTCGAACATTTGTATAATTGGTTCAATGGCTGGCATTAGGCTCAAAAATCTTGTTTTTGAAAACGACAACGTTTTTTGTACTCGATATCAACAAAATCGCAAAATTGTTTTAATTTCTCCACTCTGACTGTAAAAATATAGAAATACTTAAAAATCTTGACCGCAATAACCTCGATGTGTATGGGTAAGACGACCGTCGCAATCTGTAAACAGTTATTAAAAATGTGTACCAGACAACCAATTCCAATCACGGGTTTACCACGAGAATCATTTAATTTGCTGAATAGATTATTCACTCCTTTTTTTCTCATTCCACCAAAATTTGTATTTGTATTATCAGCAGACATTCCGATGAATGTTTGTAGTAGATTATGGTGATTCCAAACATTGACCACGTAAGCTTTTAATTGCTCTGACGTAGCTGAAGTAATTTTACTTGGACCCCATTTTCTCCATTAAAATATCTTACCATTAAGGGCACAACTTTAATTTCTCTATGATTCGACGAATCGATTGTGATGCTGACGAAATTTGCTTTTCGAAGATCAATTTCTAATTGGGTGAGCCTCTTGAGCTAAATCATTTTTTACAATCGCCTCAGTCTTGGTTCGAGCTGCCGCAAATTTAGGTTCAAACATGCTTACAATTAGTTTTGACGTGCAGTCTAAGGATCTGAATCTTCGCAAATGCTCAATTGTATGGTAAGCAAAAGTACCTTCCTTGGCAGCAATCAACATATTTTCAGAACTTAAATTTTCTTCTTTAACACAGTTTTCCAATTTGCTGCTCTTCGAGTTCGCATTAGTAGCCAACATGTGTTTTTTCCTTTAACAAATGTTGTTTGATATTACTGCGACCACTGTTAGAAATATCAACACCACTTTTACAAACTTGGCAAAACACAACATGCGGTGAAACATTTGATTTTTGTTTCATAAAAGGATACTCTGCTTGCAACTCGACGTTAAAATGACATTTTCTTCTAGGCGGTGACATGATGAAATTGTTTATTTTCCACACAGCACAAAATAATATAAAAAACGAGAAAAAGTGTCGGAATTTAAGACAAAAGGTTAATAGACTAATCAACAGTGAGCGCATCAATTCGAATCATAATTATATTTTGTTTAGACAAAAAGTAGGACTTAATTTTGTGTAATTAAGAAAAAGAGTACATTTAGGTGTACTTCATAAATTTTAAAGTACAATAGGACAGCGTTTGAAAAGAAAGTACTGTCCTACTAAAAAAAGTACATATGGTCACCCTATGTATAATGCTTTATTAAATATGAAATATTTTAAGTTATTTTTCTATGAATATATAAGAAATTGGAAGTTTCTCTGTATTCTCTGTTTCTTTGTCGATCAGCAATCATACCATACCATACAGGGCTTCGAACTCATTATGATTTCCGCGTAAAAGTCACCATCAAAAGCACTTTAGAAGGTAATTTTTCGACTGCTCTAACAACCATTCAAATTTCGTCATTTTATGTCATGTGGAACAATTTTATCCAATCATGTCAACATTAGACTGATAATTGCATTCAGTGCAATTTTCAATCCCTATGACAACACGATCGAGTTTGACAACTTTATCCAAATAAATTTCAAAATGTCACGTTTCGGCAATAAGAATGTTCAAAGCATAAATGCGCTAATCAAAGAAAAAATTCCCAGAAATACAACCTACAGTCACAAATATATCTTCTGCTGAAGCAATTGGCTTGAATGTAAAGAAGAAAAGATAACAAATCACTCGAATAAATCAACTGCTGTTAGCGAATTAGCAAAAAGTGGTGTAGGAGAACAATAATTGCTAAAAATTACTGGTCATGGCAATCAGAATTCTATAAAACCATACTTGAATCTCGATCAAGAACACCACAACAAGATTATAAATATTATGCGTGGTAATAGATCTTCTATAGTAGAGAATAGCAACGAATCTAATGTTAACTTAAATTTTAATAATTGTACTTTCACTAACTGTACTTTTAATAAATAAATGTTTCGTTATGTTGAGTTATGATTTTTTTTTCGAAAAATTATCCGCCGAATATCCCTGGAACATTGATGAATGCCTCATAATTTCATGACAAATGTCTCAAGCTCGTTGCTTGGTAACAGCACTCAGCCTTCGGCTTCGTGCTGTTACCAAGGAACGAGCTTTCGATTGTCATGAAATTATCTCGTCTGTTATTAATGTCCTAGGGATATTACTACTGATAATAAAGCAATTTATTCTCGTATGCTGTTTTTTCGTATAATATTATTAATAATTACGAAACATGAGCTTGAATACTAAATTAGCATAATATTTTGCAAATATTTAATAAAAGTAATTATAATTATATTAATCTTAATTATACTAACATTTTCTAATTTGTGCAATTATTATTAATGGTTCTTTTTAAAGCTTTGTTTTAAAACTGACGACAGATCTAAGCGGAATGCTAACAATTCTCCTGATTCTATCCGTCTTGTCCATCTTATAGCCAAGTTAAAGCCACGTGGGAAATCCAATGCCATTGTTGCAGTCTCTTGAACAGCGTTGAATTTCCGTAGTTCTATAAACCAATTTGTGACCGCTCTAACACTATGAGAGTAGTTGTCGCGTGTGAAAGATATTTTACTCACTAATTAGTTTGTAGGTTTCGTGTTGCGTTAGCATTGGTAATTATAGGTGGACAACAAACTACACACTTGTAATTATTTTGATATCGTTTAAGTAATATTTTAAATTATAATAACATCATTCAATCTCTATCTATTATCTAAGGACTTTCTATTATTAATCTCTTAGCTCAGCTTTGTCTTGGTTTTAGCTATTAAATCTTGCTTTTGGACATCAAAACCATGTTCTTGTATCATTCAATATTATTACATGTTTAATAAATATTATTCCCTGAGATATATTATAGGTTCTACTTCTTCTTAAAAGTCTCTTTGGTGACGGCTAGACCCAGAAATACGTGTTAGAGAATGGTAAGAGGTTTAGATTAAATCCAAACGCAACTGTCTATGTATATTTATTTTGTTGATGAATTGAGTACAAAAATGGTAATTTATATGGTTAAATTGTTAATGCATAGTGTAATATAAATTTTCCTAGAATCGCTCTGAATGGCTTGATTAAGCTTGGGCATACAGTTTACTTTAATTGCTATCGACATTTCAGTTCATCTTCTCTGACTAGAGGTCGCTAATAGCATACTCTGGTAATTATTTTTCCTATAACTGCCATACTAGTCGGTGCGATTTAATTTGGTTTGAGTCTTCTTAGAAATCTCTCTGATGACGGATAGACCCAGAAATACGTGTTAGAGAATGGTAAGTGGCTCAAATTAAATCCAAACGCAACCATTTACGTATATTTATTTCAATATAGGTCTTATTATCAAACACAAGAGATTTGAAGGTGTCTGTATCTTTTCAATTTATATTCCTTTCTTGAAAATAATGTTAAGTTGCTCTCTCCACACCTAAGTTAAATTAACATATCTGAGACTTCTGGTTATTCTGTCCAATTTATTTTTTTTCGGATTTGGATTCTACCTACGCCACTTACATATGACTTTTATTTAAAGTCATTATCAACTGTATTTCCAAATTAAGTAACTAACTCTATCATGTGCCTGCTTAAAATATAAATATGGTATGAAAAATTATCATTTACCCAAACTAGGTAGTCCGAGTTTCGTTTGCAGCAAAAGTTGGTCCATAAGTGATTTCTAAATCGAGCTTTAAATTTACGCAGTTATCCTTTGCATAGCTGCTGGCCTTCTTGCATTTCTAGAAGTTATCTTGTATCTAGATTCCAACAAGGCAATACTTTTATAGTTTTCATACACCATTTTGTAATCTTTTTTCTAAAGTTAACAACATAACAAGTGTTTCTTTTGCTTTCCGTAGTTTTCGAATTTGATCATATAACTTCTTTTTTAGTATCTGTTCACTAGTGTTTCTTTTGCTTTCCGTAGTTTTCGAATTTGATCATATAACTTCTTTTTTATTATCTTTTCACTGACCACCAGTTTCGAAACTATTTTATTTTCCTTCGAAGTTTTGTTATTCTCAGGCGTTTTATTATGTTTTTACCGTTCTCCTTACTAAGCACTTATACTGCTCATTATCTTTCACAACAAAGCTACGAATAATATTTTTATCTATTTATTTTATTATGTTACTAATATGCTTTCGCCATGTGAATCATCATCATCTTTGGCTCGACAATCCTCTGTGGATCTTGGCCTGCTTTAAGATTCGTCGCCATTCTGTTCGGTTTTTGGCAACGTGTTTCCATCTTCTGATTTTTAATATTCGTACGTCGGTTTCTACTCCATCTAACCACCCAATTCACGGTCGGCCTTTTCTTCTTTTTCCTACAGATATTTTTGTGGTTAGCTTTTTAGCAATGGTATTTTCTGGCATTCGTATTATGTGTCCAGCCCATCTAAGTCGCTGTGTTTTAATGAACGTTATGACATATGGCTCATCAAAGAGCTGATACAATTCAAAATTATATCTTCTGCGCCACTGCCCTTGGTCGTTTACAGCTCCAAATATTTTGCGGAGTATTTTACGCTGAAATATTCCCAAAAGTCTTTTTTGCGTTGAGTCCATGTTTCTGCTCCATATGTGAGGACCGGCCGCAGCAATATTTTGTATATAATAATTTTGGTTTTTCTTTGAATGTTTCTTGAGTGTAAATGCTTTTGGAGTCCATACTATGCCCTATTTGTAAGATTTATTCGTCTTTTGATTTCTTCGCTTCTTTTATTGGTAACAGTCAATACCGACCCAAGGTATATGAAGTTGTCAACATGTCCAAAGGTATATCTTCCAAAGACTGTTTCTCGTTCCTCATTTGCTATCGGATCCTTTGTAACCAACATGTACTTGGTTTTGTCTTCGTTGATGACTAGACCGACCTGTTTCGCCGCTGTTTCCAATTTCAGGATATATTGCTCAACATCTCGCTTGCTACGCCCTACTATGTCAATGTCATCAGCATATGCTAAGACTTGTATCGATCTATTGTAAATAGTACCGCCATCCCTAATTCGTGTATCTCGGACTGCCTTTTCTAAGGCAATATTAAATAGAAGGTAAGCCAGAGCATCTCCTTGTCTGAGTCCATCCTTTATCTCAAAGGATCTGGAACTAACTCCCTGTATTCTAACAGTGGCTTCTAAGTTAGACATTGTCATTCCTGTTAGTCGGATAAGTTTCTCTGGTATACCAAACTCATGCATTGATTGGTATAGCACTGTTCTCTTGACACAGTCGTATGCGGCCTTGAAGTCGACAAATAGGTGATGGGTTTCAATATTGAATTCTAATGTTTTCTCGAGAATCTGTCTTATTGAATGAATCTGGTCAATTGTTGATTTTTCTGGAGTGAATCCAACTTGATATTTACCAATTATGCCCACCGTGTAAACTTGCAACCTTTCGTAGAGAATATTTGCTAGTATTTTGTAAGCAGTTGTTAACAGGGTTATACCTCTATAGTTGTCACACTGGAGCTGGTCACCTTTTTTATGTAACGGGCATATCACGCCTTGAGACCATTCACAAGGCATGGTCTCATTATGCCAAATAAGAAGTAAAAGCTTATGCAGTGTCTGTAGTAGGGCATCGCCACAATTCTTGTAGAGCTCACTGCAAATTTGATCAACTCCTGGTGATTTATTATTTTTAAGCTTTTTAATGGCTTGGGCAACGTTTTCGATGGTAGGTGGTCTTTCGTTTGGGTTGAAAGGATTCCAATCATTTCGATTTGCTAGGGTGTTATCTGCTTCTTCGATATGATGGCCCTTAAATTTTGCATCGAAAAATTCAACCCATCTGTATAGGATTGAGGCTGTATGATTTAGGATGTTTCCTTCTACATCCTTACAGCTAGTTATTCTTGGCTTAAACTCTTTGCGCATTTTGTTTAGATTTCTGTAGAACTTTCGAGTTTCATTTAGATTTCTTAGCCATTCTGTGTTTTCCAACTGCTTTTGCTCAATTTTTTTTTCTTCTATGTAATCGTTTTTCTTCTCTTCTTAGTGTCCGGTATTCTTCTTTTGCTCTTCTTGTGCATCCAGCTTGATTTGTCTTTAGGTATGCCCTGTTTTTGTTATCTGTTGCTTCTTGGCACTCCTTGTCAAACCATTCGTTTTCTTTAACTGGTTTGGTTTTCCCCAATATTTTTGTTGCTTTCTCAGTTATTTTGTTTTTACATTTTGTCCATAGTTTCTCTAAATTTTCCTCCACCTCCAAGCTCTCCATTTCCTCGTCCATTTGTCTGCTATACTCTCTCGCAACGGTTTCAATGCGCAGATTATCAACATTAATTCTGTCTTGTTTCGTGTGTTTATCTTTCTTTAGGTTTGATATTCTTCCTCTGATTTTTGCCATTACAAGAAAGTGGTCACTGTCAATGTTTGGGCCTCGGTAGCTTCTGACGTCAATGAGATCGGAGGAGTGCCTTGCATCTATCAGGATGTGATCTATCTGGTTAATGGTTTCGTTATCAGGGGATTTCCATGTTCCTTTGTGTATCATTTTATGGGGAAATCTTGTTCCTCCTACTATCATGTTTTTAGTACTTGTTTATTATTCTCAACCCGTTATCATTTGACTCTTCATGTAAGCTCTCACGTCCTATAGTTGGCTGGAAAAATTGCTCTTTGCTAATTTTTGCATTAAGGTCCCCAGCAATGATTTTCACGTCATGACGTGGATATCGATCATATTCTTTGTCTAAGGTGTCATAGAATTTATCTTTTTCATTATCCTCCTTTTCTTCCGTAGGTGCGTGTACACTAAGTAAGCTATAATTAAAGAATTTTCCTTTAAGACGTAAATAACATATTCTGTTGTTTATGGGTTTAAAGTTAAGGACTAATTGCTTTGCTTTTTTACTGACTAGAAAACCACTGCCAAACTCGTGTCGGCTGCTATGTCCGCTATAGTATATATTGTAGTCTCTTTTCTCGATGATTCCTGAACCAGTCCATCTCATCTCTTGAATCGCTTCTACAAAGGCTTTCATTTTATCAAGTTCTTGTGTTAGCAGTCTAAGAGCACCTGGGGCATAAAGAGTTCGTACATTCTATGTGCATATCCGTAAATCGTTATTCCATTGTCGTTTGCTAGGACGACGTGAATTAAACAGTCCGGATTTTCCACTTTGTGATTTTATAACGATGAGTTTTTTTAAGGGAAGAGGTCGTTAACCTTTTGACCAACCCCCTAATCTTCGAAGTACCATTTCTTCGCCATGTGACCTATTCGTCGCCTGTTCACTAATCACTGCACTGAAGCACATCCCCATCCGGTTGAAGGTGGACCAAGCTTTTTCGATGCGCGCACTTATCTTCTGGTTTTTTGTCCAGTTTTTATTTATTATGGTGCTGAGGTAGTTGTAGTAAGTCACTCTTTTTACTAAGATTTGGTTGACGTAAATTTTACTTTCTGTTGTCTTTTTTTTACTAATTATCACGAGCTTGGTTTTCTTTACGGTAATATTAAGTCCATATTGTTGACTGTAATACGTGATTTTGTTCATAAGTCTTCTAGGTATTAGGTTTAGAAGAATGTCTTTTTTAATTTCGTGCAAATCTTTGACTAATACTTTTTCGGCTTAAAAATTGAAGATAGAGGAGTCAAAATACAGTCTTGTCTCACTCCACTCATAGATTTTACATATTCCTTGTGTTCAACTACAATTATTCTAAAGTCTGCGGTCTGACTCTAACAAATATATAGAAACTTTTACAAAATTATCGAAAAAAACCTACATCAGAGATGCTAGCATGATGTTTCCACTTATTAGACAGAGATCAAAATCATAGTTTCTCCTAGGTTGTCGATTGAAACCCAAGTGTTTTCTATTGAATTTATGAAAAATGGTATCCTGCTTTGTCAGGCGTCTGTAATTACCTTTTTTGTGTTACGATAAGTTTAATAATTATACTTATCGTTTTATACGATAATTTTAACAACGTCCGCAACGTGTGATAGTACATATACCATAATAGTAAAATATCCGATAATTTCAGTTTATGCTTCGATTGTCTTCTTTAAATTTTTATTTCGAGTATCTCATGGAATACATACAATATTGTTGAAATTAAAACACAAACATTTCTTGGGCACTAAAATTAAAAATCTTAACGCAAAGTAAGTAAATTAAAACTAGTGGATGAATTGAAATAGTAACTTTTTACCTATTTTTAGAATGGGCTTTATCAAAATTTGTGGAATTAAATCGCTGTTTCCTAATCCATATAGTAGTTATCACAAAGATAAATAGCAAAATGATCACAGTGTATAAAATTCTATTGCTTACTTACATGGAAGTTCAACTTATGTTAAAACAATTGATCCTTAAGATATTACAAAATTTGTTAATATGGATAAAATGTCTCTAGGAATTGGAGTGAACCGAATTTGCAATCATCAACACCTTTACACGATGCAAAAGGTCGATGACAAATGGAGAAAACTTTAACGGTACCGGAATATTTCACCAGATTAGAAAATCTGTAAAAATTCTGATTTAAATTATGTCAATTCTATTTGCTAATTTTAATGATTTTTTTAATATCTGTGTTCACTTTGGCTCATTCAAATGCAAGTTGCACTAGACAATTTTTAAAAGTAAATTTAATAAAAAAGAAGTATAGGAATCGTTTGGTAAAAGATAATTTATTATTTGGCTTTTATAAGATAACCAATTTATATAATAGAAGCTAATGATAAACTACAAGAAGTTACGCTTACATCAACTGAATATTGTAAATATTTTTTTACATTGAGTTTTCTCTAACAAATAATTTGTTTGTTTATTATATTCGTTTGTTTATTTGTCTTCGTAAAATCTACAGTGGTTCAAAATTATATCTTGAATTTATGGATTTAAATCGTACTATTTTGATAAATATTAGATTCCACAAATACTGAAGACATAATCATATTGCAATATATACTCGTTTTAAAGTTTTAATCAGCGTTCTTCAGAAGTTTAATTTATATTAGACTAAGTAATAAAGAAAGCAAACCTGCATTAATGGTCCGTTACCTGAACATAAAATAATGTCCCAGTGCGGTAGGAACTTTTATTCGTGAAGCGAAAAAAGAAACGAGGGGCATCCAACCCTGTTGTTTTCTGTTTGGTTCCAGATGTAAGGATATTTATACCCTTAGATATAAATTTATTGATAGATTTAAAGCAATTATATATCTACTATCTTGTTTTATTTTATATAGCAGAAGTATTAAGTATGTAAACAACGATTTGCGCTATAAAAAAGAGGTATTAAAATATTTAAAGAAGTATTATGTGCTGACCAACTACTGAACAAAATCTATTCCACAGCAATCATTCCACGTGAATTGCTAACATCTACATTTATTTGTCTACCAAAGAAAGTAAATGCCAAAGAATGTAGAGATTATCGAATGATCGGTCGCTTGATTTACATTATCCTGTCAATTTTTTTAAAGCGTACAAATATCTCGCATTTCAACTATTTCGGACCAGCAAAATAGTTACCGACTTTTTTTTTCAAATGTAGACATTTTCAACTAGTTAAGATTTTAGTACACGTTAATATACAAATAAGCTAATTTTATGTGTAATAAGATCAATTTTCATTTTTGTGGAAATGCCAAAAACCTAATTTCTGTTTTTTTTTTTTTTTTAATTAGATCATTTTACTAATGTGGTTTTTGCTAACTCTGGTGTTTTTTATCCGAATCACTTATAGTTTAGCTGTTTAGCTGATTTGAAAGATTCCATTGAATACTTTTTAAAAAATTTTACTATTTTTTTAAAACCCTCTTCTTTTTACATTATTTGGTGATGAAAGTTTGCAGGATTAATCAGATTTCATGTCAATCGAAGCGGTTCTTTAAAATTATAAGCAAAAACCATAAAGGAATAGGCCATAACATATTAATTTAATTTGTTGATTGATTTTTATTACAATTCTAATTTAGTTTAATTAGATTACCATTAATTATTTTAAAAATGTTTACCATTTTAATAATAATGTACATTATTTATTTTCTCTAAATTAATAATTTTCTTATTGCCACAGATATATTGATTGATTGGCTCAAATTGTCGATAATAGCAATCAAGCTAAGTGAGCCGCTATCTCGCTGAGTACTCCAAAGTTAATGGACTTTTTTCAAAAACTTTTATTTACTCCTTTTCTCGAAATGAGAATTTTATAAAATTCTTTTATGAAGTATTTTCTTTATTTTCATTTAAAGAAAAATTCAATTTAACCGTGCGCCAAAGCGTAGCGCAAAAAATGGGAAAAACCACTAACCAACCGAACCACAATTTATCGTGTAAAATTTCCGCTGACTTTCCTCAATGAAAGCTATCGATTTCCCTCTTTGTGGTATCAATTTCAGTCATCGTTGTGCCGGCAATGGCGATACACATGCACAAGCAATCGCAAAACCAGAAGAAAACGTGGAAACTCTGGGCAAACCGGGAAATTCCAGGTCTGGTCTTAAGACCTATTAAATAGTAATATTATATAACTATTATTTATAGTTATGCTGCGAGTTTGTACCGTTAATAATAAATAGTTTCTTTTTGTGATGTCACATTGTTTTCGGGATTTATAGGCGGTCATCTGAAATTATTTCTTCTTGACGTTTCGTCTATAACTGAGGAACACATTATCGAAGACAACGCTTAACCCTTAAATTCAATGTGCCATTACAACAATGAGGCTGTTAAAGCGTACACCCCTTGATAAATCTATTTTTGTTTTACATCGTATCTGGGCCACATAATTCGAAACGATAAATACTCTCTTCTACACGTCTCATTATACAGGAAAGAGTAGAGGAGAGAAAAAACGTGAAAAAAAAAAGAAATCTTGGCGAGGGTATATAAGAAATTTGACTAACATCAGTGGTAAACAGATATTTCACATTGCCAAAGATAGAGAAACGTTCAAAGATGTGATCGCGAACCTTTGTTAGAGAACGGCACAATAAAAAGTAGAAGAATTTTTGTTTTCAAAAGTACACCTTTTAAATAAACACTTTAATATATAAATTACGTATTTATTTGCGACAAAAGGTTTACTAGTATTATTTTTATTAAATAAATCTTTACTTGAAAAATCTTGTTAAAATCAGATATTTTCATTCAGTAGCCTTCTTTCTGTAGTATTTGTTAACGTAAACCCTTCTTAATAAATGTACACAAATAATTAGCCATTTCCGCATTTAACACATTAAGTCCGGGAACATCATAAGTTTTCTCTCGGACCGGAACATTTTTTGAATAATTTTGAAATAAGAATGTGTATAACTATTTATTTCTATTCTAAAATAAAAAAAATACATAACAGCATGTACTAACACGGTACACACGGTCTATTTATAATTATTTTTGTAATTTGTTTTAATGTGGACCATGTGTGCCATATTGGCTCACACCAGGAAGATAATCAAATACCTTTTCCCTAAGATATTTTAAGTTTAAAAATACAGAAATAATTCATTTTTTTACAGAACATAAATATATGAATATTCACAAAACACCTAACACAACGGTAGTACCTGCACATACCGGACAAAATGTGTACATCCTTTTGGCATTCTTCATCGCTGATGTTCTTCCTTCACGGTTCGAAAAATTCTTATAACATACAGAATTACTCAATTACCTGCCCCTTTTCTCTTTCTCGTCCAATGTATTCAGAATAAAGTGTTTTCAAAAGTTGTTTGTGTTATAAAAGACTTTGAACAATCTGTTCACGGAACTCAGTAATTGAGAGTTGATTGCCGGTAAAAGATTTATAGAGAACTAAGAAGTTCACAATTGCGGCATTTGTTATTAATTCCAAAACCAATTTGCGATACTACTTTATACTTTGTCGAACAGGGGAATTATATGCAGCCTTTTGATTCGACACATCGATAAAAAAATTTAAAAAATTACAGTCAACAATGGTCGATGGTTTGGGAACAGGTCCATGTTTTGTTTGAACATCTATCATCAAAGAAAATCATTGGTTAACATATGAATAACAACATATGGATAACAACTTTTGTATTACTTAGTAGATATTTCATGTCACCTCTTTTTAATTTTGCATCCAGTACCACTTTTGGATTATGTTTTTTATTGACACATAATGTTTGTCAATAACAGTTTCTAGGCTAACGTTTGCAGATTCAGCTTTTTCTACAAAGCAAAAAAAAAAAAAAACTACATACAGAAATTGTGCATTCCTATATAACTTACCTATCCTTCTTGTATCAGGCTTCTTTTGGTTAGAACTAGGACCTGCAGTAAATTCTTTGCAATTTTGTATTTATTTGCAAATTTTAGCAAATCATATTCACTACTGCATGAGTCTGAAGAACCATCAGTAACAGTTTCATTGTACACTGAATCGGCATCGGAATCCTCAAAAGGTTCTTTCACGCATACTGATATCACTAAAGTCACTCTCCTTAGTAATTCTGCGAAGTTCGTCTTTCGATGGTCCTTTACGGAACATTACCTTCTTTTTTAGTTCCACTTTTTAACAAAAAACTGAAGAGAACATAATCTTAGCCTCGCTAGACACGTTCAAATCGATACTGACTGAAGTATGCTAGAAATTATATCCTAACCTGTTTATAAACACGTGGTTTACCAACCTCTGGTTTTGTTTACCACAGACCGTTAACACAAGATAAAACACAGATAAAACTAGAGTGTATGCCAGTGTGGTACACATAGGACTTAACGTGTTAAATCGATTTTTACCGTTAAAACAACATATACAGCGATAAAAATTATAAGATTTTTTACTGACAATCTGTTTACTATACTTTTAGTACTGGGTTTAAAGTCTATACTATACACCTTAATTGGAGGTAAGTAAATATAATTCTAAAAAACAATCTGAATTGGTATTAAAATTATGCAAATTATATTATTTTACAGTGTGCAATCATCGTCCCTCTATAAAAATTTGTGTATCCTTTGTGTAGATAATTCTATCTTATTTACATCCACTAAGAGCATAGTATTTTTCCAATTCTAGGATGTTTTGTTTTAGACACTCGTTATTTTTTGAGGGGATGATTTAAATTATATAACTTTTAAATCTGATGTTTTAAATCTCTGTTTATTTTAATTCCCTGGTCAGTACAATCGAATTTTTTGAATATTACTTCTAAGAACGTACTAACTTAGGAAGAATTTATTGAAGCAGCCATATTTACCACGTAGATGTTTTTTCTGCTTCTTCTGGGAGTGCCGTCTCCCTACTGAGGTTGACAATAATATTATGTATCTGTACTTATTTTGAAGGTTCCCAGTGAAAGAGTTGTATTAGCCAAAATATGTAACATTTAAAGGAATGCAATCTTGATTATTCAATTCGGGTTCGTATTTCAAACTGCGGGTCTAAATGTGAGGTTATCCGTGAGCCAAGATATTTAAATTTATTAAGGTCTTCTGTTATAAATTTAAATGGTAGTTTGTAGAATTTGGCGTTTGCTTACCACTTTTGTTTTACTGGAGTCTAGGAGTCTTTGAAGTCCTTGCGAGGTGTCTACAAGGATGGCAGTTTCATTGGCATAACTTATGTTGTTGATCAGCCTTCCGTTAACTTTAATGCTTTCTTGAATCTTTTTCACCGCACGCTAAAACACTTTTTTAAAACAAAGGTTAAAGTAGAGATGCAACATAGTACACCCCTGGCGTACTCCTCTTATTATCGTGACACTACTGGAGAGGTTTTCTCTTATTTTGATTTTAGCTGTCTACTACAGATTTTATATAATATAAACTATTTTACAATATATAATTATCACATTTGTTTAAACTACTTCAATTTGATCTATAAAATATTTTGTAACATATAATGGTAGCCCGTGGATAAAATTGGAATAATTTAATTTCATGCAAAATTCAGTATGTAATACCATATATTTTTGATAATAAGTATTATAATTTATATTTTTTTAAGTATTTCTTCTTCCTTTATTCAAATTTAGATTATGTCTTTCATGTTTAAATTTCTTATTACCTCAAAGAGAAACAGCGTTAGAATTTATTGAGAAAAATCAGCAAAGATTTTAAATTAGAGTTCTGCTCTTGATTTTTTTCTCAATGATCTTATAAAAGCTCTTAATAAGTAATCTTTGTAACTGTAAATAATTTTTCCAAAAATTTCATCATTTTCCGTAGTTTTGAAAACTTCAATAAGTTTCTCGCCAAATAGAATTTATCTGGAAACTTTTTTTCTGTTTACATTTAAAGCTAATTTCTTTCAATCGTGTTTTATTTTAAGAAATTATTAGACTGCCTGGTATATTACCTCTAATCGTTATGTCATGCTTTTATGAAGTGTTAATAGTTAACATTGTAACATTGTATTTAACTTACGTTTTTATGCTTTAAAAGATTTCGATCCTTTTGGCCTGTGCTATCTACTTAACTTTCTGTTTATCTAAACATTAGTTTAGAAAAATTTGCCACTGGTACAAAAAATCATAAACTGGATTAGGATTCAATATTAAAAATTGTGTGGAAGAAAATCATGAAATGGAGTGGTTTTTCTTGTGCAATGGAAAAGGCTGTAAAAGCCTTTGCAGAATAACAGAACAGTTATTCAAAGGTGTTCTCAACGTAAAAGATCAATATTTTCTGTCTTTTAAAAAGCAACCCTAAAATGGCTTCGATAAGGATGCAATAGCGACATCTGATAATAACATCTGATAGCGACATCTGTTCTGATGAGACCTATTAGGTCGAAATACGTATCAACAGATACAAAGGCGCTGTTTGCGTGAAATCAAATATTTGCTGTCTTTTTCACTTTATTTGGATCTACTCTGTACGAGTACAAGAAACCAGTTCGCTTTAAACACCTTCATCAACGTCTGTTTTGCTTTGCAATTTTTAGAAAGCACAGATTAAAGCGGAAATCTGAATTGTGTTTCGAAACTATTTTACGGTTTTATTATCAGATGTCGCTATTGCGTCCGCATCGAAGCCATTTTAGTGTTGCTTCTGAAAAGATAAAAAATATTGATCTTTCACGTTGAGAACACCTTTGACTAACTGTTCTAATGAGACCTATTAGGTCGAAATACGTATCAACAGATACAAAGACGCTGTTTGCGTAAGATCAAATTTTGCTGTCTTTTTCACTCAATTTCTAAAATATACAAACAGGAAAGCTTTAAAATTCCGTCATTTTTAATGTGTCTTCTACAATGTGTAGTTCTTCTGAGGCAAAACAGTATTTCTCTTTATTGTAATTAAATAATAATATTTAATTGGACCGCTGTACTCGAACATCTAAAAAACCACACATCGAAGCTGGACTCGAATAAACAAAAATACGTTATTTTAAAAGATGCCAAATTGATTTTCTTCGAAACAGATATTGTTGCTTAGTAGACTGGGTTTTTTACTTAACAAATTGATATAAAGGAAACATTTAAGGTTGCTGTCTATAAAAATAACCAAGAAATTTTACAGAATCAACGATAGTGATCTGGCTGTTACTAATAAGCAGGAGTTGAAGACCTCCTTTTGCAATGCTTTTGTAACTAGAGTCAGTATCATTCATCTAACCAGTTGTTTCCTGTTTCCCAAGTATTTTTGAAACCAATTTAAAAAAATATGCCCAACTTCGTAGAAATTTAGTTTTCTTATCAAAATGTGATTTACACTATCAAAATATTTGGCATAGTAACGAAAAGCAGATGCAATGCATGATTTTATTGCAACAAGATTATTGTTTAGTGCTTGGTAAACCTGATGTACCACAAAAACAAAGTCCTTGGTACATGTATTAGATATAAAGCCGAATTCATTTTGTTATAAACTGCTGTTTTCAACGAGAAATGACATAAGTCGGGCTTTTATAATTCTCCCAATAATTTTGTATGGTAACGGAAGTCAGGCAATAGGTATATAGTTGGAGGCATTAGATTTTTTACTAAGAGAAATAATAATGTCTGTCTTTCTGGAAATGTACTTTTTTCAAATTAATCATTAGTTAGTGAGACTAGGACTTCTTTACGTTTTTTGGAAGATTTAAGAAAATTTTTATGGATCAGTATCATCAGTACTACAGAAAGATTTGCTTTTGATACTAATAATTATTTAGATCAGTTCAGATTTATCAACTACTCTTATAAAGAATAAATTCAAGGTAGAGTTTATTAAATTGGAAAGATAGAAATTATCTTGTTGTGGCAAAATATTTGTTATATTTTTACTCATATTAACGAAGTATTTTTTGCAACAGTTTAAACTTTGCCTGAATATTTTGATAGTACGCTTTTTAATAAGTTTTAAATAGGTTACTACGTATTTAGTGATAGTTAATGACAGAGACGTCGATAGTAAATTTCTTGGTGTATAGTGGTAAATGAATATTCTTGGCCGATATGGGGATAACTTTGGTAGTACAGGGTTTGCAATGTTATAATTAAATGAAATGCCTTAGTGAAAATATAGACAAGCTTATCCTTAAAATTAACTTTTGTAGACGATGACTATATTATAGTCATCGTCTACAGAAGAAAAGTGCTACTCAGAAGTCAAACAAAACATTTTGGAACTTACGAAAGTTCTGAGCGGAAAAAATCCTACCTAAACGTTGAGACTTTGCCACAGTAGCCATTTTGTTACTTACCTTATTATTTTCCTTTGTAAGTTAAACATTAATAGGTTGTGTACCAAATTATGCTAAAAGCATCTTGATTCTCAGATATAGAAATATCAATTATTGCGATTTATTTCATAATAGCATTTCTAATGTATTTATTAACAACAATTAAATCATCCACAATGAAAACCAAATTGTATTTAGGTCATAAGAAAATTATCAGTTGGTAAATCATCAACCAATTCATATTTTAACTATTTTTTTTTAGATTTCTATCATCTTATTTTTAACTTTCTTCTATTTGCTATTCTGTATACTTTTTGTACAAATAATATAACATAATAATATAAATAAATTCACCAAAGTATACTCTAAGGCTGTTTACTTAAAAAGAAATTTAATTTATTTTACTTAATAATCCCATTTTCTTTTTAGTAATTACTTTTCGTACAGGCATCCATCTAATTCTATTTAATCTTGTTAATTGTACAACCGGTCCTGGAAAAACCTCAAGGAACCGTTTGAATGCAGGCAACACGTTCATCTAGGAAGATCGGATTACGTGAACAGGGGGGTGTTTTTAGGGGATGAATCGCCGGTAAAGGGAGAGGTAAAATATAGGTACGGGAAACGAAAAGAGAAGGAGGGTATTGGTGTATGGCGGGCCGATACTGGAATAATCGATTCCGGGACGGCCGCAACACGTTGTGTCATTGTAGGGGATGAAATTTTTACGCCAACAGTGTCTGCTCTCAATATATCGAATATAGCCAGATGTTTTTCTTGGTAAAACAATAACTTAATTAATATTGACCGATAAAGAGTCTTTTTATCAAATTGTTTTTCTTCTATTCTATTTTCGCTTTATTAAATATCTGTGAAAAAAACGAACAAATTCGAATTATACTGTATGTTTGGTTTTTTAACTTCCAGCTACTTGGAATATATATGTTGATTCACCATGTACCTGTTTGAATATACTGAAGTCAATCGGTGACCAGGTGAAGGGATTGCCAGATTTTTCTGGGAGTCAGATTTATCTTGCCCTTAAAGTATCCCCATTAAGAAGTCTCCCTCATAGATTTCTTAATTTAGAGCATCCTTTTTAAACTTTGCAATCACGGAAGAAGTTATTTCGGGCATGTAACAAAATACACCAGGAGGATATAGACCAACTAATCAAGTTTGTTGCCCACAGGGGTGCATTTACATAACGTTATTGATTTACCCCTTCTATCATATTGAGATTTTGATCGTCTGTTTATTTTGCTATCCTGTATAGTTGTACAAATATTTTCAAAATATAATAATTTAGAATGGACGATTTAATTTCTACTTAGCATAAAAAATTATCGGTAAAGAAAAATAAGTACGTTATTTTTATCAATTTTCCATAGAGCGTCAAACCTTCGTGACGACCTGTCGAATTTGTATTACAGGATTTTGTGTGGTGGCTGATTATTTTTGCTTGTTTCTTTTCTCAACACTTTGCTTCACCGGTTTATTTTAATTCCACGATATATATTTAATTTATACACTTTGTTTACTAAACTATTTTGCTCTTGTGCAGAACGGGAGAGAATGTAACAATAAAACACTGAAAACTTTGATCATTTAAGTAACTAAAGGTGACTGTTTTTGAATACAATTATAGGGACTAATTATTAATACCTTCAAAGGATGTGCGGGCTGGAGAGGTATTAGGTATGCTGACGATCGTCTGGCCATTTTACTCATAATAGGTAATAATTGAAATACATGTGTCGCAAATCACAGTGGTGTCGTTAGATTAAATTATAGTAGTTACAAAATGGGTTCGTTTTCTCATATGGGGTCTTAAAACTCTCGCTACTAACTTCTTTATGATGCTGCTTTTTATTTCTTTTTCTATTAATTCTTTATGATGCTGCTTTTTATTTATTACGTATTATTTATTTTCTGTGTTATCTGGGTTAATTTGACTAATATACCAATATCAATTTTAAATTAAACTACGGAAGAAACCCTGTAAGTCGAATATTAAGGGGATGCCAAAAAATTCAAGTTTTAGGGGTTTCTACATATTAAGGATTTCATAGTCGAATTTTGATTCGATATAAAAAAGTTAAGATTCATTCTTAATAATTTTTAACAGAGAAGCAAAATTATTAAATATGTATTTTATACCTCTATAACTTAAATACTTATTTATTATAAATCAACATTATTTCCAAATGCCCTTAATATAAACAAGTATGGCATTTAAAAGCCAATTTTTTTATACTTTAGATAATTTGGTTGATCTCTATTCACAACATCGTGTAAGATATAAAGTGCAGACAATTCTTGTTCTTCAGAGTTGCTGATTTGATGTAAAAACTTTCGTAAAGTATTCAATGCTATTCTTGCCTCTGATGAAAACTCACAGAGCGGATGTAGTATTATTTAAGTCTTCTATGTTATCTAATTCATTGGTATCGGTTTTCTCAGCTGCTAAATCGATAGTTTCATTATTAGATAATGTTTCAGCAGTCAGAACTTTATCATCAAAGAATATTCCTGATTCAGACACCGTATTTCAGTCTGCAGAAGGTGAAGTCGAAATATCTTCACCACGCTTGTTCAGATATTTCCATGTCTTGTAATATATCTGTAGTAGAACTATTTTTTCTTTCATATTATTCAAAATGTACCTGATAACTTTTTTACGGTATAATGACTTGCAGTTTTTAATAATACCGTGATCCATAGGCTGTAATGTTGATGTGGTATTGGTGGGTAGATATTAAATTTTAATTGCTTTCATTTGTGGAATTTCATTATGGACTAGATAGTTATCAACGAATAACAAGCATTGATGATATTGTCATGTTCGTATCCATGCAACACATCTTGCTTTTTACTTTTACATTTGTTACTGGGTTGCAATGTTAACACTTTCACCACAAACTGTTTAATAGACAAGTTCATGTCTTCCTTTGAACTTTTCTATAAATCCCTTACTGGCTCTGAGATCAGTCACTCCCGATGATTTAGTGTATATTTCGGCTGTTTTTGTGTTTTTGGCTGTTACAGTGATCTAGTAGCTTTGATATTTTGATTCCGCCACTGGCCAAATCCGTAAAATAAGCATTCCTCCAAGTCCAGAAATTAGGCGATTAGTTATGTTTTGCAGGACAATTTTTAATTGTTTTGAGTTTTTTATGATGTCTGATTAATTTTTAATTATTGTTAATAAACAACTCGTTGATAGGACAAAGTGTTAAGCAAATTTTTCTTCCTTTGATAGATTCGAGCACCACTAACATTTTAGCGGAACTTATAGTTTTCAGTTCACGTTTTACAGTAATTTATTTGTAAACTATTGTACAACCTGATGTATATTTAGGTAAAATCAAACTAATTGTGATAAAACATAATGACGGTATTAGATTTTAAATTCGATGCAGGGACGCAGCAAGCCGCTTATACGTATTTTGACCTCTTTAGGTCTCATTAGAACGTCATATGCTGTTGCTCTGATAATTGCGACAAGTTTTCAATCGCCAGCACCTGCCCTCCATCGCTAAAGTTTAAATAATATCAAAAATAATAAAAATAAATAAACACCAATAGCAAGCACTTAGTAACGTGATTGATAAATTCGTACTCCTATTAATTGTTAACTCTTAAACTGTTCATTAATAAAAACAATCATTTACTTATATTGTCGGCAAATTCTCACAGTCGGAAACTCGTTTTTCTTTAAATTAAAAATGAATGTAATAACTTTTAAATACTTTAGTTGTAAAGGTAAAATAAAACATTGTTATGTTCGGGTTGGTATTACAATTATATATTGTACATTTTTATGGTAAGTGTTGGCACCACCTGTGAGTGAGACCAGTGTCAACGTCAACAAGTAGAATTCAGCCATATTTCTAAACAGCAATTTGTGTTACAATAAAACGTTTATTTTCGCCAACGTATCGTTATAGTGTTCCATCTATAAGCAGATTTTTTCCATCACTCATCCCTAAAAGTTATGGACCCAGAGTTGTGGAAATTCAAGGAACTTGTATAGTGGTAATCAGAAAACAAAAGTTTTACGAAAAACGTGGTATGGAACTCAACGACAAAAATCGCGAAAACAAATGTTGCGAACATCAAACCCTTTGATGGAAATAATTTCACCAACCAGTTATACAGAGTTAAATTGTTACTGGAATAGGCTGATGTCTTTACTGTTCCAAGATGAACCTCCAGATAATGTCGTTTGGGATGTATATAATAAAAACGATATAAACGCCCGGAATTTATTTGTGCAATGTTTGCATGACAGTGTACTAAAAATAATTAAATCAAATACCTCAGCAAAAGAGATTATAGGTACATTTGAAAATGCCTACCAAAAGAAGAACAATTCGACACAGGTTAAACTGCAGCATAAACTAAGGTCATTGAAATACACAATAGTGCCTTTAAATATGTTTTTAGCAGAATTAAATCAAACTGTGTATAAACTTAAAAGTGCAGGAGGTCAAGTACAATATAGAATTGTAATACCAACACCCTTCTGCAATTCTAACTACAAAATTAAACTCTATAACATTTAAAAGTTGTTCCCTAAAATAGGTGAATTTAGTTTTTGACAATGACTTTGTAAAAATATCGGCTTGTTGCTGATCAGACTGTATATACTGTAAAGTAATAAGTTTCTCTTCAACAATCTTTACAAAAAGGATGTCTAATATTAATATGTTTGGTTCTTTTAGATTCCAAGGTAAAAGCCATCTTAATACATGATTGGTTATCTTTATACACATGTACACTATATATAATTTTAAAAATCTCTTTCAGAATCTGACTGAAGAACAAACTTTCTGTGACACATAAGAGGTCCAATTTAATTTTTGTTATAAAAGAAATATAATGTACCAAAACGGTTTGCAGGGACTCACTGATTATTTAGACTAATAGAGGGTTGAGATGTTCAGTACTGGAAGCTTTGGGGCATGTCTAAGAGGGAACTAAGCATTGTTTCTAGTTTTAGAGATTTTTTACTCATCAAGATTTGACTTAAGGAGGTTTTACTGTGTTTTCGCAAAGCTCCAGGACCAGACGAGCTACCAGCAGATATACTAAAGTTGATAGACGGAGATCGAATCCGTTTGGTAGTAGACTTATTTAACAAGATTTATGAAAATATTATAATTCCTGAAGAAATGCTAAGATCAGCCTTTGTCCCTCTTCCCAAGAAGGCACATGCTAAGCAGTTAGAGTGATCATTGCACGATTAATCTGATCAGCCATACCTTAAAAATATTCCTCAAAATAATTCACAATAGAATTTACAGAAAATTGAAAGAAGGAGAAACTCAGTTTGGATTTTGGAAGGGATATGGAACTCGCGAAGCATTATTTGCCTGTAACATCTTGAGACAGAGGTGTTTGGATGTGAATCAAGATGTATTTGCTTGTTTCATTGATCACAACAAGGCGCTTGATAACGTCAGGTATGACCAACTGTTAGAGATCTTGAAACCTAAATAGTTAGACACTCGCGATATAAGAATAATATCTACTCTGTATTATAATCAGAAGGCAGTCGCACGCATCGAAAATAGCACAACAAGTGAAATTAAAATAAAAAAGGTGTTAGACAAGGATGTGTGTTGTCACCAATGCTATTTAATCTTTAGTCGGAAGAAATGAAAAAGAAAGCATCGGAGGAAGAAGAGATTAAAAGAGGTTAGTCTTCGTAAATGGGTATATTTATTTAAAAACCCTTAAAAGGGCTACATCAAAAAAACGAACGTTTTCGGACTAAACAGTCCATCATAAGGTTTAAATTTTAAAATTGCTAGGTTATAATGCCTGAGCCACCAAAATACCTGGGTAAAATCTTTAAATTACATATAGTTGTAAAAGATTATACATCATGTTGTAAAAAGAATGTGATGTTTAGTATTAAATTAAATATGACTTAAGGTAACATAAATGGCTGAAGTGAGTTCCTGAGCCGGAGAGTAAACCTCTCCACACGGAGAACAGCTGGTAACTGTTACTGAGTACTGGTTAACTAAGTTACCAGTTGTTCTCCGTGTGAAGAGGTTTACTCTCCGGCTCTGGAACTTACTTCAGCCATGTATGTTACCTGAAGTCATATTTAATTTAATACTGAACATCACAGTTTTTTTACAACATGATGTATAATCTTTTACAACTATATGTAATTTAAAGGGTTTTTACCCAGGTATTTTAATGGCTCAGGCATTATAACCTAGCAATTTTAAAATTTAAACCTGACGATGGACTGTTTAGTCCGAAAACGTTTGTTTTTTTGGTGTAGCCCTTTTAAGGGTTTTTAAATAAATATACCCATTTACGAAGACTAACCTCTTTTTTGTGATACGTGGTATACAGCCAGCTACAGGAATTGTTTTCCTTGTGGATTTTGAAGAAGAGATTAGGATAAAAGTTAACGGCCAACCAATTAATAATAGTAGATACGAAGATGATAAAGTTTCAATGGCGGATACAGTAGAAGACCTGCAAGCCATTTGAAACAAGGTAGTCACAGCTAGTGAAGAGAAATGGTTAACAATGAATATCAATAATACGAAATTCATGATTATTTCAAAAAAACAAGGATTGAATGCAAACCTGTACATTCACAATAACGAAATCGAACAGGTGCACAAATATAAATATTTTGGAACAAGTGTTAATAACAACAATGACATCACAGAAGAAATTAAAACTAGAATTGGAAAGGCTCGAGCTGCTTTTGTTAGTATAAAGAAAATTCTGGGTAGTCATGACATTAACTTAAACCTGAAAATGAGATTGGTTAGCTGCTACATATTTTCGATACTGCTGTACGGAGTAGAGACTTGGACTTTAAACAAGAGCAATACCGATAAACTAGAGGCCTTCGAAATGTGGATATATAGAAGAATTTTGGAAATTTTTGGACAGACAAAATAACAAATAGTATAGTTCTCCGAAGAATAAACAAAGAACTGGAGCTGTTAATCACCACCAAGAGAAGAAAGTTGGAATATCTTGGTCATGTGATGAGAGGGAAAAAGTACTGATTATTTTAGTTATTTATTTAACAAAAGATTTAGGGCAAACGAAGCGTGGAGAGACGACACATATCTTGGCCGCGCAATTTAAGAGACTGGTTTCGGTGCACATCTAACCAATTATTTAGAGCAGCAGCTTCAAAGATACGAATAGCAATGATGATTGCCAAACTCCGTAGTGGAGAGGGCACTTTAAGAAGAAGGAGAACTGTGTTTCGTTGATATTTAAAGCTATTGGAATCAATTTATTTATCAACGATATTTTTTTGTTTAAGGACTTATGTTGTATGATATTTTTTACGTTTGATTTAATTATTATTGCTAGCATATATGAAATAAGTATATATTTAACAGATATTCTATATTGAATCTGTTTTTAGGGTGATAAACTATTTATTCATTTTCTCACCGCAGTATAATGGATAGTAAAACTAATGCATTTCCCAAGCCTTTCATAGAATTCATAATATCGTAAAATATATCGAAAGGTCAACTACGAGTTTGTTATTTATTTGGGGAAGTGTGGTTATAACTAATTAAACCTTTTATACCAGTAAAGTCTGATTTCTGTTGAACATTTTAGGCCAACTACTTTCTTTGGAAAATGCATTGTCGATAATATTATAACGTCTTATAAAAATAATTACGATATTATATGGTCTTAAGGAATGTGACCTAACATTTGTTCTGTTATTTTCGTTATTTTGTTTTTTAGGGATTCAACAACAAAAGTATAGAGTCTACTAAAAATTTGGCAATTGGAAAAGTCCTAAAGAAATTTTGCAAAGAGAGAAGAGTATTCTGTGACTAGGTACATACTTTTTAAACAAAATGCTCTCACAACTTTACATGTCTCTCTCTTCTATCCTGACCCCCTAGAGGGAGTGTACTAAGTATTCATCGTGATGTATATTTTCCGCCTTTATATTCCGCCTCTATCTCTGGTCATTTCTTTTGTATAGATCTTTTGCATGCTTGTAATTTGATCGATAAATCTTATTGGAGGTCTTCCTCGTGATTCTCGGCTTTGTATCTTTCCTTGGATAATAGGTCTTTCCATATTTTCTGAAAAATAGCAGGCAAACACAGTCCAGGGCGAAAAAGAACCTTATGGTTGAAATACTGGCGAGATTGGTATGATGTTGATACAAGCATGCTATTTAGGGTGATAGTAAATAAAATTAAGATAGCTATGATGGTAACCAACGTTCTGAAAGGACATGGTATATGAAAAAGAAAGAATATTTTCTGTGTTTGCTCTTATATCATGTCCAAAGCATTTTAAACTTAACGCGTCACTCTATATTAGGTTGTTATTATAGATGTCATATGAAAGTTAAAGGATATACATATGTTTGCTACTTTAATTATGTGGTAATTACATTACTTGTACAATAATACGTTTGGAGTGCACAAAAAGTATAATAATTCTTTTAAAAATAAAGGAAAGCGCTGAAATAATCTCTAATTAAAATTTTTAGGAAAATATGTAGTAAACTTTATCTTTATAGCCATATATGAAAACCTCAAAATTAAGCTTTATACCGGCAAATATTCATACCCCTAAAAACGACTCTTCAAAAGAGAGTCGTATTATTGTTTTTTATTGGTCCATTAGTGTAATAAACCCAGCCAGCTCTAATTGGTTTTGTCCACAGCAGTAGGCTCGGAAAACTCGGGTCAGCACCATGGCCTACTACAACACAACGCAATTATTTTTATTGCAAGTGCAAACATTAACTCGTGTGGTTGGGGTGGCCGCAGGCGTAGAATGGATGTTGGTGTATATTTAAGTTTATGCTTCTATGAAATGTATGAACTATGACTTTTGGGTCTGCACAAGTTTTTTATTAATAATTTGAATTGATAATGAATTGGTATAAGTAATTGTATTTTTTTAATTAAAGCAAGTGGATTTCAGTTTTAGTTATTACATCGTATGCGTAACGTAGCTTCCTCGTAAAAAATTTTCATCAAAATTTATAGATTTTCTAATGAATTAAATGATTTAGTGAAATCTTACACTGTTGAAGTCCAAATTGGATTGAACCCCCAGGCACTATTACACTGATCACGCCAATAGCGGGCCGTTTATTTATACCGTCAATGCTGACGTGGTTTGGGTAGAGGTTGGCGTGACTGTTAGCATGAGAGTTGGCACCGGAATTAGCGCGGGGGTTGGCGCGAACATTTTTGACGGCATGGTTTTGATTGGGGGTGAAGCAGACGATATTTTATTTATGAGAGGTCTTTATGTCGTAACCAGATTGAGGCAATTTAGCTTTTTTAAAATTAAATGGCTTCTCGGATAGTTCTTTGTTTAGTGAAGCTGATAGTGGCTATGGTTTTGGAGATTTCAAAATTAATTCTGTGACCTGTACGAAGAAGATGTTGACCTAGAGCTGAAATTAAATCGAAATTGCAAACAGAAATGGGATGTTTGTAAATAGTATTTTGGATTCTACGATTTGTTTGGTGTAGATAAGATCAATTGCAGTCTGCGCAAGGAATTTCATAAACTACGTGTTGTCTTGGAGGGTAAAAAATAATCTTTTTATTTCTCTTGATTTAAGAATTTCTCTATTTTGTTAAAACGATTTTTGACATTTCTATATGCAATTCCTATTCAGTTTCAGGTCTACGTCAACACGATCTTCATAGAGGTTACAAAAATAATTTTAAAAACTTTAGAACTAAGGTCCCAATCTGTTTTTATAAACCAAGCATTGTCCAAGAAGCAATAGAAATTTAAGAAAGGCTAAATTGTCTTAATAGAAGAAATGACAGTATCCGGTTACTTTCGACATGGAGACTTTCTTCTTCAGTGCCTTATCCGGTCCGGATGTTGGCGAGCATCAAGGCTATCATAGTTTTGTTGACTGTTTTGCGAAACAGCTCCACAGAGGTCATCCAAAACCATTATCGGGGGTTTTTTAACCACGAGATACGACAGCATCCCGGTCCTCTCCTGCCAAATACTTTACCCTGCATAATGAGTTGAAGAATTCGATATTTTTCTTCGTTTCGCATTAAGTTTACGTTGTTATACTAAATTAAGCACTTCTTTTTCTTTTCTCATGCGCTGTAAAGCCTCAACGTTGGTGACATGGTCAACATACGATATTTTTAGTGTCCTGTAGATCCACATTTCGAAGGCTTCAATCCGCTTTTCTGTGACTTGCGTCAGTGTCCAACCTTTAACTCCATATAGTAATACTGGAGGAATGTAGTACCTTATTATCCGCATCTTGATTCCCAAACTGAGATCACTGCATGTAGACCTCTCATAAAGAAAATATCGTCCGCATCACCCTCGAATTACAATCGAGTATTCAGAAATGTTCGTGCCAACCCCCGCGCCAATTACCGCGTAAATAACCGCGCCAGTCCCCACGCTAACCCCCACTCCAACCTCCATCCAAATCACATCACCGTTGACGGTATAAATGAATGGTCCACTGTTTCCAGTAGCTGTAATACATGTTTTGTAATTAGTGTAGTAGTGTCTTGAGTTTCAGGAAACTAAGGATTCGGAAACCCTAAAGAAGACATCTAAGACGATGTTGAAAGCTCGGCTCATTATTAATCGACGAATTTAGGTTTATTTGTACTAACCGCAAAAATTTGTAGAAAACATTTTTTTGCCAAGTAACAAGAATAAAATCGTCCTTTTGTTTCAATAAAAATAGTTAATTCCATTAAAATGCCACTAGAAAATAGTTTCAGAACAATATTAAGTATATTTACTATCTGTGTTGTCTGAATGATCACTCCCGCCAAAATCGTTGTTAATATTTGCCTACACTTCCTTTTATGTTGTCTCTAAGTTTTAAAGTTTTATCTCAAATTCTTTTAAATAAAACATGGTAAAAACTATGCTTATTTATTGATTAATTTTGCGTTATCTTTATCGTAAAATTCTAATCATATTCTATTTTAAAGCTACTTAAATTTAAATATTTCGGTAATAGCTGGTTTGAACGTCCGTTGTGATGTTTATCATTTGTCCCCATATACCAACTTTGAAAGTTAGACCTGTAGTAAAAAGCTGGCGGATTTTAATAATGCCGAATTCAACTCCCCTTTGAATTCGGTTGATGTTCAACCTTTTTTATTAAAAGTACTTTATTGCTGCTCTTAACTCAGTTATTTTCATTGTCTACAAAATCAAATTAAATGTTGACTATGGCGTACAATCAAAAAAAAAAACATCAGCCCTGCAGTAAATACAATTTTACCGAATTGACTCCATTTCTTCATTAGGCCAGGCATTTATTAAACATCCTGCTCATTTGCTAGTTGTAATTAAATTGGTTTCTATTGTAGTAATTACACTAATATCCCCTATGTAATCTTCTACTACTTGAAAAACTTACTATTTTATTCGTGGATTAAAGATTCTGTTTGTGCATATCAAGGCAACTTTAAGATGCAGTATATACATACTTACATCATTTCAAACTACTCGTAGTGATGTATAACAGATATACATACAATCAATCGCATGTTATTAAAGTTCGTGTTGCAGTTTCGTTAATTAAAGATTGTATATGTAATTTATTATATATATATATATATATTATATATATATAATATCCATAGTTTGTTTTGTATTGGTTTCGAATATCTGTTTTGCCGTTCATTTATTCACAGCTTGTGAAATCGATTATTTGTTGCTTTGTATTGTATCTTATATCTTTAATTATGCTCAACCGTAGATAAACGTTTTTGTAGATTTTGTTTTACATCTCATACTGTAGATCTTATTGGTTTAAAATTAAATGTTTATGATATTTTGTTTTATTTCACTTGCTTTAAATAGAGCTCACTTATAATCTAGTTGATTATTTTTTTTGTATATTGTAATATACATTTTTAAGTCGAAGTGGCGAAACCAGCGGGTTCTAGATTGAACATAAATAATATCAAGACTTCCCTTTTGATGTTATTAGATATTATATAAAGGTCACAGTATGTACAGAAAGCAGCAGTAAAAGTAAATTTTAAAAGTTTATAACTTTAAATTCCAAAGTTTATTAGACCATTTTTCCATTGTTTTTGCTTATTTATGAGTTAATTTAAAATAATGCGAAACATCAGGTTCTCCGTATGTTTTTGAAAACAATGTTTATAGGTTCAGATTTTATATCGTCATAAAACTCTATAGGGAATCAATGAATGGCCTTAATTGGCTGCATAAAAATTTGCTTAAAAACTGTAAGAGAAACTCTATTATTGTTACGAACTGGTACAGGAAGAAACTATCTAGCTTATAAAAACTGGCCTTATCATTAAATAAGTAACACATAGAAGTGCTTACGATGTGAAGAATTGCCTTTATTAACCGTGGAAGTAGATCAAAATTACAAGAAAATACTCCTTAAGAGAGTTGTATAAAGTATGAACCAAATGCTGACGTAACTTAAACAAGTTAACTATTATATTAGCAACATATTATAAAATCGCTTAAGTTTCATTACCTTCTCAAGACTCTTTTGGAACTGACCATCCTTTTCCTGACTTTTTTGAGATTAGAGGAGACAAAATATAATTTTCTTATTATTACACTATTTATTGTGTATTACATACAATAGTTGCTGCACCAAAAAACTTTGCAGAATACTTGAAATTTCTAGATGATTAGCCAATATCTTAGTCAATGCAGCAGGTGACTTTTTAACTTAATGACTAAAAATACATTTTCTTTTTGAAGTACCCTATTTGTTTCGGACGTTCTTCACCATCAAGGCAATATGAACTTTATTTACTACGCTGCTGGAATCTACTTTCACAGGTTTGCAAGCCAGGAAAACTTTCTTTTTTGGACCTTTGTTTTTCTCTTAATCTTGCACTGTAGTTAAACTTGAAATATTTCATAGTTTTCTTCGTTTAGCATAATTGTGCAAAAGATTGTAGTTTTCCACATTCTACTTTTATCAGCATCTATTTTTATCAGCAGGTCAGTTGATATTTTATTTTTTTGAGTACTTCTTCATTGGTAACTCTTGCGGGTTATAGAATTTTGATAATTAGTACGAGAAACAAATCAAAGGAAAAAGAAGCGTACAGAGATATGGAATATCACGCCTGCGCAACCTGAAAAAATGGTACGGATGTACATTAAATGAACTTTTCATAGCATAGCTTAGCATAGCAAAGCATAGCATAGTCGTCTTTTAAGTTCGAATTTCTATGATAATTGCGGACCTCCGTTGCATAAATGGCACTTAAAGAAGAAGATAATGCATATCTCAAATGTCTATTTTTTTCCATGGTTTTCAAAATACTCCTCACGTTTTTACGCCTCTACATATTTTTGTAACGTTAAGCCTACCATCGCGTCATATTATCAACGCCAACATTGTCGATTAGGCCTTGATGACTATAAGATGATTCCCTTTGTAGATCTTGGGCATGGTCCCACCGAATTAATTGGAATATTGTACCAAGGCTTTTCTATAGTTGATAGTCACATTTTCCAACTGCCTGCATCTGCGATCTGATTTAAACTGGCATTTTATATCGTGATATCTAGCCCGATCAGGATTTTTGCTCTAGTAGGCAAACGGTTGTCGCAATTCTTAACTGGCCTTCTGTTAGGCCGATCCTATCCGGTTTGGTTTCTATTCGGGTCTCATTCGGTTTATATTCGGGTTAGGTTTTTTTTATTATTCTTTTAATTCGGTTCCTCTTCGGGTCTTATTCGGTTTTGTTAGATCTCCGCTATCTTTAAATAAAAATCCTTTTTTTAGCCCTAAATCGTTGACGGTTTTTTTTTTAATTTAAGCCGACCTTTTCGACCTCGTGCTGTATTCCTCTGTGGACATGCGGTATATCCACGACTTACGTGTCGTGACACCCCTTACTGAATCTGTACTTTTTTAGACAGTAGACAGTAAACTCTTAAACGTCAGTAAAACTAAGGTTTAATTTAAATAAAAATATATTGGAAATATTTAAATAACAAATTAAAGTTATATGCTAGATAAAATTATATGTACAAAATTTACATGTCAATCGTAGAGAAGTGGTATCGACGCACGGCTCGATGGCCCGCTGTTTTATATTTCCGGTAATCAAACTAATTTAATAAAAATCAAAATGAAAATTCGCTGTGTTGAAACACATGCTCAAGAGAACGAATGACGGGTTAGAGATCAATTATTTATACTCGACCCTGCAAGGAGTAGGAAGTGACTAATTAACACTTGGACACGAAACAAGTCTGACTTATAGAGAACACTCTAAGATTGGTAAGAAGCTACCACTACAGTAACACTCTAGCAGAAGCGGCTTATCATCGGTTAGCACCCTAGAGCTAGTAGAGTTGTTTCCAGATAAACAATATGGCAGAACCCCAGACGGTTGGCCTTCATTTAACACCCAAAGGCCTACTGAAGTTCTTACCAGATCAGCACTCTGGGGCAACTCGATTATTTCTTGTGATTCATGCTGTTTTATACTGTTGTCAGCCTTCCATCTTCTCTAGGGCGCATCGATGAAAGTGGAACTCAGTGCATCATTACAACTTCTTATAATAGAACAGAGTAAATATAACATTAAATTATGCGTCTTTGTGTTTTAAGTTTGGATCTTTGCTACGTAGTAAATTCTGTATTTTTACAAATATGACTCATACTCTTTTAATTCAGCATTTTATTTTTTGAGAGTAGCCTCAATAATTTACATCCCAGATGAGATATGTAAACTTTGACACTCGTTTTAATATCTAATTATTTCCCATAGTATCGTCCATTGATTCTTCGACTCACTTACGACTTTATTGATAATAAATTGTAAACTTTGCGAGCTTTTCACTAATAATACAGTGTCATCTGCATGCCGAATATTGATTTTCTCTATAAAACCTCTAGTGCCCATCTAAAAACTGTTCTGGGTGTACATGGAAAAGCAATGGAGACAGCACGCAACACCGACGGACTGCTTACTTGATTTGAATTGAACTTATATACTGCTATCCACTCGTACTTTCGTATTTTGTCCGTAATATAAATTGATTGTTATTGTTATATCCTTTCCATCCACTCCTGGGCTTCTCATTGTCCAGTATATCACGAAAAAAATATAGTATAAAGTCCTATTTCCATTAAGGCATCGATTTTGCTGAATTTTTATTGACCTTTTTTAACATTTATTTTAATACTTTACATATACACTTTTTCAAAGTAAAACACTTGCACTTGTATTTAAAATTTCCAGAACATCCACCTTAGAGTTCAAATTTTCCTAATACAGCTAATAATACGAAACCCATACGGAACTGCTCGGTCTTTCATAGGCGTCAACATGGTATAATAATCAAACAAAAAAATATATAATGATCATTATTTTGGAAATTTTAGAATTGTATTGACTAAATAACCAAAAACATGTATTATTAATAATAATATAAATTTTATGAAATTACTCTTCAAGTCTAATGTTCCGCAAAATAATAATTTTAATTAAATATAATAGACAATTGTACGCAACTGATATGGAAATATTTCAAATTTTATTGACAGTTAAGCGTGTAGCAAAAGTGTATAAAGTGTTGCCGCTTTTTTAGAGTACGAATTTTGTTTATGTTTTGATGTCTTACACAATTTGATCATAATATAATATATATTAATTAATTGTATTTATAAATGTATATTAAATTTAGATTAATAGCTTTTAAAACTAATTATTTTTGTGTATTGTAATTAAGATATGCCAAAGCAACTAAATAGTCTGTAGAAAGCTGATAAGCTTTCATATAAGATAGACTATTTTTAACAAGAAATAATGGCGGGGATTTTTATTATTGAAGCTCTAAAAGAGGTAAGTTTAAAATTTAGAATATATAATTTTGTATTAAAATGATTTTTTATGTATTTTAATGTGTTGCAGTGGTCTTAAAACCAAGTGTATTTACTGTTAATATAATAGTTTGACAAATATTTAACATTTTCAAAATTCCTTACTTACTAACTATTCTGATGATGTTTTGGCAACGCTGTGGGGTTCTGACGACGAAATCTTGAATGACGTGCAAGCTTTTTTATATGAATTATGACTTTGAAACAAAAATGTTGATTTTTGAGCTACATCATATAGTTAGTTAAGATCAGGTTGTTAAGGTTTTAAAAATATAAAAATATACAGGGTGTTTCATTAAACATAAAGTGTATGGGCAATATTAAGCATGCATGAATCACCGTATACATTTAAATTTATGTTTAAAAGCGAACATTATTATTTAAAAGAATGTTGACGGATCTCAGCGTTTTATTTTTTATTTATTATTATTTTTTTTAATAAGGACACAAACAAGTTAATTTCGTAAGTAGTTTCCACGCAAATTGTTCGTTTAAATAAATAAAATCTAAGGTCTAATCTAAAATCTAATCTAATAATTCTTACTTTGTAAATGAGATAAATGGACGTAGATATAATATAATACGTAACTCAATTTATGGGTATATTACGTAGTAATGTATTTGTACTTTACAAACTAAAAAAAAAAACGTACTCATGGTGTCGTTTGGAACTTAATCTACTAATACGTACCCAGATACGACTTGCTATTCCTGCTACGTAATATGCAATTCATTGTTGAATATTTCTTAAATTACTCTTTTATTTCCCCTTAAAAATAAAAAAAATCGGTCCTTGTTTTCCGTACAACAAGATCTGTTATTTGTCTTTTTTTATTCTGCAATACAGTTTATAAGTTTTATACGCTTTTATATCCCACAAGCCGTATATGATTCCCAATTATTTTCTATATCCATCAATTTGAGAATTGCCCCAAAGTAAGAAAAATAATGGTTTATCATTGTCAATTTTCAATAAAAGAAGGCTCAACTTGTATGGAATTTCTATCGGAATAGCAGACATTAAAATAATAAAGTACAGTTTCGGATATAATAGAAAATTTCAGGCTATTGTGTTTCTCGACTGTATTGAGATTTATTTGAGATCTGAAATGGTACTTAAAATGTTATTTCTTTTATATGGGAATCCGCAGCAGCTTAGTCTGCAGGACGAGATGTAAAAAGGATTTATGTTACGATGTGCTAACGAGTAGCAAAAAATAACATTATTAAAATCAGTTACATAAAAAAATAAGAAATAGGAAATTCCTTGCAACTAAAATGAACAAAATAAAATAAAAAAATAAGAACAGAAAATTAGGGAATCCAAAATTATTGTGATGTGTAAGCTTTTACAGTCGATTTTATTGTATTATTATAATATTTACGGGGTTAATATGTCGTAGGTGGTGTGTAATTATTTAGTCTTAAGGATTCGTTTATATGGAACACGTAATCAAGACATAATTGGGGTATAGGAACGGCTTGATTAGCAACGAAGAGTATTGTTGAGTACACCAATTTTAATCCAAAGGGCACTGACAAGGAATCAAACACTGATTAACATATTACGAGAATGTAGAAGTACATGGCAAATATATTCGAAAAAAAATCTTGTATGCATTTGTATTCCTGAACCCTTGCATTTGTCAGAAAATTCTACTAGGTAGCCGTTTCCTTTTTATATTTGGAGATAAAGCTTTTCTGTTGTCACCATATCTTAGGAGGACGTATTTTCCACAAGAATTTTGAACTCAGAGATGACAAAATTCACAGGGAAACTAAATTGCTATAGTTAGCTGTATACTATGTATAAAAAAAATTTTAATAAAATAATTTTTTTATATAAAATGTATATTAACATAAAAAATCTGTGAAGCTACATCACAGAACGTTTTCAAAATAACTATTTCATCATCAGTGCTATCTGGATTTACATCTTTGAAGCCACTAAATATTTGAGCAAAAACCCTTTAATTAACTTTGAATTACATTTTTGATATTTATAACCTATGATGTTTAAATTATAAAAGGAATTGGTCATATGGTAATGTAGAACTCCACTGGGGTTACTTGTCCTTGGACGAAGTGTCTGTGAGGACTTGTTGATATTATCTAGCATCTCTCAAAGATGCATTTTCAACTGAAGGCTATCACTGGGAAGAAAGGGTATTGCATGTGCGTTTGGAATATTAGTGTCTAAATTTCGTATACTCGGAGGGACAATTTGTTGTTAGAAAGAAACTGTAAATAAAATTGTGAATGCCGCTTTTATTTCACATAACTGTATGCGAATACGAGAAGGAGACTTATCCACTTCAATGCAATTCGAATATGACCAACCAATTTATAAATTAATGAACTTGACAGTGGCAATGTAACTACGAAAATATCTAGCTAGCTACTATCTAATGCCGCATAGATCAATAACTATTCAGTGAAAATATGATTCGAAAGTGAACCTACTGATTCTTTTTAAGCAATATACTGTGGTACAGCGCAGTTCCGCCAAATGAAAAATTGGAATACAGTTCATACTGTATTCATACATACATAATCGATTAAATAATTTTAACTTAGCTCGGAAAGATATACACAGAGGTACCGGGAAACCACTGAGACAAACTTACAGTAAAAATAATAGATAATGTTATTGTAGACTATATTCGCTAATTGTAGAATATTCGCTTGCTACGTATTTTGCCATGCTAATTGCGTAACCTCATCAATAGCAGTATTTAGCAGACGCTTCACATCTTAAATTTTAAAATTTACACTATGTCCTGACACATTACCCTTTACTTGTGCTCACATTGGCTTAATCGGGTTCAATTCGCAGTGATATAATGAAAGTCTTGGAACAGTAACACCACGAGCAGCCATTTCATCCACTAAGTAATCGATATGATGAGGGTATCAACTCTACCCTAACTGCTTGGTACAGAACATTTTTGGAATTTTAGCCTTTCGGATGTTTAATGTGGGAATTTGTTCACTCCAGCTATAATGGTATGATGTATTGTCCATAGTGATGACTCAGTTATCTTCAACATGTTGCAGACCAAATTGAAAGCACTGTTCGAAACGATCTGCATTGATATCCTCATGGTAATCACCGGTTTTTTTTATAAAAAAATTAAACCACTGTCTTTTAGAAAGCCGCTGTCACTTCCAATATGGGTCAGTATAAGTCGCTATCCTTTACCTGTCGGTCCTCGGAATCCTTCAGATAGACGCTTAGTAAAATCTTGCCGACTACTTGTTACAGTAGTGTCAGCTCACACATTCTTAATAGTTAGTGCAGCATTTACCCGAGTTTCGTCTAAATAATAGATTTTTCTATTCTGTTGACGAAACTCTGACATTTTACGCAGGTAGTTGCGACACCATAAATGACTTCAGATTTCTCTATTAACGCTGAATTCCTTATGTACTTTGCATACCCAAGTAAATTCCAATGTATATAACTGCTTACTCAAAGTTTCACGACTCATTTGGGGAATTGCTTTATTAGTTTTTATTGCAGAAAAGATTTTGTCTAGTGTAGGAATTTCTTTATTAAAATAAAAAGAATGCTGTACTTCTTATTACTGAATTGTTATGTTCATTAAACTCAATTTGTTTTCGACCTCGTAGATGTGTTTGTGGGACCTGAACTTTACCCTATCGTTGTTTTTGACGAACAATCCTGTAAATAGTTAATCGCGATATTCCTATCATACATTCACAACGAAGTACAGCCTCCGTCTGAGACTATGTTTTTTCAAATACTCGTACACATATGACACTATTTTTTTAGCTTGAAGTCGTAACTGTTTGCGAAATCTTTTCACATTTATACTCTTCTACTACTAGTTTCTTTAATTTTTATTTAATTAAATAATATTTAACAAAAGCAATATATCGCTAAACACAAAGGCATCTGTATACTTCTAACACTTTATTGTACTTATAACTCTGAAAAAAATATATCACTGACTATATAAGCATCCTTTCTCCGCGACTGATACGCTTCCTGGTAACATTTATTGCGATAGCTAAACGACATGAAAAACTGATTACGCTTATAAACCATTTCACTTATTCTTTATCAAGAAATGTTTAAATTCCCACTTATACAAAATATTCCTGCACCCGATTATTCTGCAATTGTAAACCCATTTGTTCACTAGATATAACCTTACAATCTGAGTTGACTGTTTCGTCTGCCTAATCTCTTTCTTGAGCAAATGCCAATTTGTAAGAGTACTTAATGCTTGCATCTAGGAACCATATGTTTAAAAATCATCATCCATTCGGTGTATCCCTAATTTTATTTATAATGTTATTATGTTCTTATCTAACTAGTAAGTTTCTCAGGTTTTCTCACAGTCTATAACATTCTATTCTGGCCTTCTGTTTATAATGTAAAAAGTCGGGCTGAGCAGGACCTCTATATTGTTCTCTTCATAGCACCTGTGACTGCAAGGCAAGCAAGTCTTTACACTTTCCTTAGTTTCTGGAAGGCACTTTTTTCTGAAACATTTTTGAGCATACTATTGGTTTCTATGTAATCATTGGTTTTACCACCATGTTATACAACCAAAATAAAATGTCTAGTTGAAACCCCACATTTTTTCATAGTTGCATCTGGTTACCATAGTAGTTAGTAAAAAACGTCGTTACCGCTGTCTTTATCATTATTTTGATCTGCTGATTCCACGTAAGCTTTGAGTCTAATATTACCCCAAGATAATTTACGCTACCCACTAGATTAAGATCCAGTATACCATTCAGAGGACTCATCTCTCTAAATTTATCTTTCAGGTAAATTTCATTATTTTCGACTTCATGATGCTTATGTTAAGCCTTACATTTGAAGTATATTCTGTATATAGAATCAGAGTTTACCAGTGTACCTCTGACCATCCTGTCGAATCGAAAGCAAGCATATATACGTATTTCTGACTATTGGTCATGTTCATTTTAACTCAAGAAAGGATAACTACAAGAGCAATACAACTAATCTGAGGCAATAATGTTAGAAGACTCTAAGGACTCTAGAGCATCAACCAACACATCCACGGAGGAAGCTAAGCTACCTGAGGAATGCCAAACGTTTAGAGCGTTTCAAATAACAAGAAGAGGTTAATGCGAATTAAGTTCCAACTTGGCTGGACCGTACTGATGATGACCGATAGTCAGAAATACGCATATAAATACGTTGCAAGTGTATATATATATATATATTTAGTATTCATATATATATATATATATATATATATATATATATATATATATATATATATATATATATATATATATATAAGTATTATAAGTATTCAACTAGTGAATTCAGAGGTTTAATCGGGCATTCAGGTTTGCAAATAAAAAAAGGAGTCGACTACTCCATAAGTTTAGAGAAGACGTTTCGCTTAATATTTATGACTGATGAAGCTTTACAAATATAAAGCGAAACTTCTTCTATAAACTTAGGGAGTAGTTGACTTCTTTTTTTATTTGCCAATATATATACAAATATATATATATATATATATATATATATATATATATATATATATATATATATATATATATAATGTTACGTATATATTATAATGTTAAGGACTATATATATATATTATGTATACCTATATATATATATATATATATATATATATATATATATATATATATATATATATATAGTCCTTATATATTAGTCCTTTTTATACAAACAAGCACTTTAATTGCATTTTAAAATATGGTATTGCGATATATATCTGATTGTAAACAACAAATATATCTTTATATCAGTTTACTTTGTTTTTCCTTTAAAGAATTATTCAAACAAAACTTTAAAAGTCTACCAATCTAATTTACAATAAGGAATTTTACCCAACAGGTAATGTAAAACACGAAAATGCAAGTAATAAATATTTTCAGTAAGCTGTATTTCCACTCATATTCTCATTATTAACCCTCCGTTAGTCGCTATCGGTCTCACACACCGACGACAAAACTATTCATTCGGGATTTACAAATAACTGTTATTTTTCTATCGCCACTTTCTGTACCTCTCCTTATCAACCAAACTCGTGTTAGTGTACATTCTTACATTCCTGGGTACAATTGTGTGAGTTTTATAGTTATTTTCGGTGCCAGAGTCCGTAGCGACTAACGGTGTAGCTATTATTTATTGCAGAACTTGCAGAACAGGTAAATATTTATCATCTTATTATTACATTTCATCGGTAAGTTTTTGTCAATTCTTATTCATAGATGTCCTTTGAAGCCAAATAACTTTGATTCCAACGCTTGTTGGAATTATGGACATGATTCCTACCGACGATGAAAATTATTTTGACGATGAAAAAGTGAAAGCGAAATAGATCAAATTGAGGTGGTGATGGTGGAAATGAATCGGAACAAGATGTTACAGATGAGAAAAAAGAAAGTGGAAGTAGTACCTTAGCGTTTATTGGAAAATATAGCGTTACTAGATGAAAAAGGGCTATTCCACCGTAAAATGTTAGAACAAGATAAGAAAATTATATAGTACGTAATACAAACTAATGTTTGTATTTTGAGAACGATATCCGATGTGAAAATAAAAACATCAATAAACTTACTTTAACCTTTAATTGTGGCTTATTCCCATTTAAACAGTAATTACTTTAAAATGCCACAAGAAAATAGCTTCAGAACAATATTCACAATATATTGTTATGCTAGTGTTTTTCATTTTTTATGTTTTTTTTTTCAATAAAATATTTTCAAAAATATTTTTTAGTTATTCCTAACTATACAAATATAAACAATATAAAATATTTGTATGAATTTTATATTAAAAACAATCTTTTTTAATTGTCGGTCTCAGACACCGTAGCGACTCTTGATGCTCAGTTTTTCCTAGCGACTAACGGAGGGTTAATCCAATTGCTTACTGTTACTCCAATACCTGTTCTTGCATTTTCCTGCATATAACGTAGTCGCTTGTGTCGAAGGAATTGTATCACACAAATCACTATTTGGAAGAGCGAACAATCGAAATTTTAATGCATGTGTGGCGTACAAATCCCCATCAGGGACTCAAATATTTATAGTTTTAGTTAGAAATATTAATGTTGTGGCTATATTTTAATACCTCACGGAATTTGCTTAAGTAATTTATCCAAGATACGAATATTAATTCTGTGAATGTGTAGTTAAAAATTGATTACCTCCATGTCTCTTATATATCTTATCTAATTCTATTGTCACAGGAGATAAGTAATGCCCCAACAGGCCTTAAAATAATTAACATTTCATCGAAATCAAACATATGGTTAAACATTTATATCAGGTCCTCTACACAAGGGAAAATATATCGAGTATAAAAAAAAGTGAATTGCATTCCGGCCTGGAGCATAAAGCTCCCACCTATAATTTTGCAATCGATTGAAGGCGTGATGATTTTTACGAGCCAAATCACGTCTCAACCGTAATTTTTTGCACGTGAACGTTGACAATGACGTGTCACACATGCACATTTTCGAATAAAAGTTTGAAGGATTTATAAAAGGCTGATAGAAAGTTCTAGTTTTAAAGGTCAATTGTAAAGTTCTAAAAGCAAATAAAAATACTGACATTTTGATAAATATAATAAGAAGTTTTAGCTATAAATATTATATTTCATACAACATAATGCAGTAGTATCTGGTTACCAATAATAAAAGAGGAAATCAATAAAAAGGAAATACCACTACTATTAAGTCAACAACATATCGAGGATACATGAGTTATGTTAAAACGTTATAAAATAAAAGTTTTTCGTTATTATTGAAAGTTAATAAATATAAGACTAAATACTTACCATGCTGGGATATTATCATGAGTTTTTTTCCTGTTTTTTTCTTATGATTTTCTATGGGGTCACTAACAGAAAAATTTAGCTGTCATTAGTGCATGTGATTGTCTTTTTGAAGTCAAATCATATGATATGATTTCGTGTAATCGAATAAATTATCTTCAATCAAAGAAGTTCCTGGAACGCAACTCAAAATATTGACAATATCATCATCATTGATCGTTTTAAATCCACTGTTAAACATATGCCTCCCGTAAATAATTCAATTGCGTCCGGTTTTGAGTACCTTGAGCACCTTCAGTTGAGCTTGATACACCTGACGTCGTTCGACCACCTTGGAGGACGTCCTTGATAACGATAAGCATCGTGTATAGGTCTCCATTCTAAAATTTTGTTAATCCATCAGCTACCTCTGACTCTGGCAACATATTCTGCTTAGTTTCATTTCAGTGTTGTAATTCTTTTAATAATTTGTTTCGGAGAGAAACTGGTGTAACGGCATCCTTTACAAGAGTTTTTCTTTAAAACAGCTGTCGCAATAGCTTCAAATTGTCTGAGGTATATGGACCAAGAAGACTTTCCTTCAAAAGGTGGCAATTTAAATCGTATATGATGTGTTATTTCGTCTTTAGGTGATTCTTCTTTCAGTACCGGATCTAAAGCTACCGTAATAACTGATGGTAGAATTTTTGTATTGGTTATCATGATCTCTAAGTATTTGGTCTTCTCTTCTACGTTGTTTACATTTATCTGTATGTTATCGAATGTTCTTCAGACTTCTTCAAATTTCTCATTGTTTTGATAACATACTTCTTTAATTATTTAAGAAGTCTCGTCGAATCTTCTAGATACATTTTCGAATGTTTCAGAAAATCTTTTGGAAACGTTCTCTAATTTATCATCATTTTCTTAGAAGATTCTTCAATCATTTGCGAGACGTTTTTAAATTTCGTATCATTTTTTTTTTTGACTCGATTCGATCTTCATTAAAACTGCTTCCTCTGCTGATTAAAAATGGAATGTCTCTCGGGCATCTCTATTCTTGTTAAAAACATTCTTTATTCATTGTTGGAGGATCTTATTGGACCCGCTGCAGTCTCCATCAGGTTCTACTAGTTACTTACGCAACTGTTTTACTGAAAGTTCTACTAGCAGCATCTGTGTACAGGCATACACGTACTTTTTTAAATGTTCTTTAGTACAAAGGTCACTACCGAACTACGTGGATGTTCCCGACGAACAATACTTTTCAAAAGTTCAAAAGTTCAAAAGTCACTGCTGAATTTATTTTCAGATCTCACACCTAACACCAACTGTAGCGTGATTACATAAAACGAGCGGTTTGAATTTATATAAATATATTTATTTATAAAATAGGTAAAGAAATAATAATAAGACTTACTCACAATCAATTTAATTTAACAATCTGACGACCGGTTTCGCTTTCTACAATTTGCAAAGCATCCTCAGGTCCAGATACAAAGTTAAACTAATGATGCCGGTACCGGCAAATTAAATTGATTTTGAGTAAGTCTTATTATTATTTCTTTACCTATTTGATATGGACTCACACAAGCAACACATTCATGATTTATTTATAACTTTACAGTTCGGTACTTTCTTATTAACTAACTAACTCATAACATCGTTACATATATATTCCAAAAGTATTATTTTATCTAAAGTAGTCGCACATCTAATTCGTTGTTTGACGCCACCGTTACATGGGCCATGCCAAAAACATGTTCGTAACAGTTTGTTCGACTAGCGTTTTTTTTTTCGTAAGTAATAATTCTAGCGGGTAGTTTAAAATGGAAACCCCAAATAGAATATTAGTTATCAGTATGCAACATCCAAGTGTGGACTCAGGTTTATATAAGTATCATCTTAGACACCATAGAGTAGACACCGCTTTTAAATGGTTTAGTGGAGTAGTAAATCTAGCATATTTGTGTTACAAATTTTAGTGTAAACGTCACACGTTATCAAACGACGCTTAGTATTACATAGTAATCATTGCTTCATACCCTATTTAGTTAACTTCTACTGTAAGAGTGCTATTGTGTTTATTTTTTGCGGACTAGTGTGAATTAAAGAGCAAAATCTGCGGTTTTAAGTAGGCAAGATAAAAACTTAGTAACCTACTAACAAAGGTAGCTATTAAATTAAATATTTCTTAATTGCTTTATTTTTTTTCACATTAGTGGGTGGTTCTTCGAACTTAATTAAATTGCTAATTCCGCTCTAAATGGTAATAAAACCGTCATCCTAATTTCTTCAGTCTTCATCATTTTTTAACACAATGAAACAATGAAATTGTAAAAATTGAAATAAATAAGGCATTCTTAAAGAATACTTATTAGCATATGACAAAACACAAATAAGACTATCGTGTAGTACGAGGAAAATAATATAAAAGATAGTGGCATAACGACTCACGAATTTTTAACAAAATAAGTTAAATAAAGTCTATGGCCTTTACTAATCCAAAAAATATATACAATTGTACATAGACGCAGAACATAACTGATCTTTAATCTACTATTTACTATCGTCAGCTTATAGTCATCCAGTACCAAACATAGGCCTTCTCTAAAAACTTTCATTTAGATTTAAGTCGCGCAGTCTATCTCATGCGTGGTCTTCCCAGGTTTTGACTATTCCTCTATACGTCCTTGGTCTCCATTCCAAGATTTTTTGATCGATCTTTTAGTCCAGCAATGTGTCCTGCATACTTTCATTTATTTTTAGCTATACGTATAAAATGTCCTCTACACCACTTCTTCTATGAATTTCTTCGTTTTTATCCTATCTCTTAACGTTATGCCCAACAAAAATATAGCTATTCTATGTTGATTTACTTGTAATTTATATGCAGATGTCTTTATGAGAGTGAGTGTGCCATATAAAAAAAACAGGCAGGACACACTGATTAAATTCTCTTCTCCTCAAGCTGATAGGCATATTACCTTTAAAAATATCACGCAGTCTTCCTAACGTTAATCTCTTTAGCAGCTCAACAGTTTGAATATTTTTGCTAATTTTTACCATGTATTCAAGTTTCTTCATTTAACCTCCATTGAAGGTCTCCAAATTCTGCTTGATCATATTCACGAGGAAGGAAAGGAAACGGGCATTAAAATTAACTCAACCTAAACCAAATTTTAAGTGTTAAGTCGTGATCCACATCCCGATGTAAAGCTTTAATTAAACGGAGTCCTAGTTAAGAATGTTTACAAAATGATATATTTGGGAACTGTGATAATGGACCAACTAGATCCAGACATAAAACATAGAATAACAATGACTAACGCTACTTTTATCAAAATTAAGTCATTTCTTTGCAATAATCATCTTAGTTTAGAACTTAGACAAAGAATGGTTTAGGTGCTGTGTTTGGTCCGTACTTTTGTATAGTGAAGAAGTGTGCACGCTAAAAGTATCGATTATGAACAAAATTAAAGTATTCAATAATAGTATAACAATAATATAAGTATAAGAACTGATCGTCGAAGTCGAATAATTCTTATCTGGCAGGCGAAAAAGAAGAAGTCCACGGTTAAAGTAGCTATCAACAACTTAAATTTCGATTTTCTCTTTAAAGAATCTCTTTGAACTAAATTCGTCATAATTTTTTTCGTTAGTAATTATTATTTAGATTTACCTTTTGTGCTTTATCGCCTAGTTTATTTAAAATCTCACAGTCAATTTTTAGTTCTTCTTCTTATAATAAAAAATTACTTTTTATTTAAAAACTTTTCCTATTCCAAAATTATTAACTGTTTCTTAAAATTTTAAACAGTCCATGAGTTTCCAAAATGAACCTTAACGTTCCCATTACAAATCCTTTTCGTATCCCTGTACCCCAAATTTCCCATTATTTTTCTCCCTTTTTTACCGTAATGGCCCCAAGCACACATTGTACTCCTCAAAAGAGATACGCCTCAAGGTTGCGGTGCGCATATACATGAATAAGACAAAGTGAAATTCTGACACCATATTAATATTTTTCCTCACAGATGCTGTAACAAAAACGTAACAAGAAAAAGGATTTTTCTGTACTGGCATTAAATTTACGGCTGAAATAAAATGTAAATTTCCTTAACACCGTTTTACCCTTAAAAAGCAAATGTAATTGATAGTCTCGGGGCTGTATGTTACACGAATGTGAATTTTTTCCAAAAGTGATAGATCAAGTTGAAATTTAATCAGGATGAAAACCTATTTTTGTTTAAATGCTAGATTGTGGAGTTGAAGCTTTTTTTGTATGGTAAATTCGTGTTTTCGATGATATCCTTGCTGTTTATCTTGTAATATTTTAAATTTGTACTATTGATTTAATATTTTTCTTAATTTCGACATAATTTTTCTTCTACGTTTTTCCCTAATTAGAATATATTTTTGGCCTTAATGGTATATTCATTGAATACATAAATTTTGCTAAAATTATGTATGGGTGCTAAGAAATAATTCAATAAATTAATTCACTACACTAGGAAAATACAAAAAAATAGAATTGTTTCCATAGCTAATGTTAAAGTGTTGCTATAAAAACTGTTTTGAGTAAATAAAGTATCACTTTAACCGCAAGGGTAGATAAAGTGACACTTTAACAGCAAGAGTAGATAAAATGTTTTAACTTTTTTTTATTTAATAAAATTTACAAATTCAAACACATTAAGGATTAGAACAACTGAAATTTTACAATTAACATTATTAGAAATATCTATTTTTGGAGGATCACAACTTGTACTCGTTTGCTTAAACACTTGATTCAAGGTACTGGATTGATTTTCTGTAACATTTGTTTGACATTTGTTGACAAAGTAATTCATATCCCTAGCAATGGAGAAACACAATTGCGATTTTTGTGCTAAAAATTACAATTTTCTTTGTTGTATTGCACACGACGATAAAATCGCATTATCTCGAGCATAATTAGCGTCTCGATTGACGTCTCGACGCTAAAAAAGCTCTCGAAGTTAAAGTACAATTTTATCGTCTTGTACAATAAATAACTATTCTTTATAATTTAAAATATCGGAATAAAAACATGTTCACAAAAATTAAACTAATTGATACTAAAATAAAACCATAAGCTCGCTCGAAAAAATTATTTCCAGTGAGAGCTTATTGTTCCCGGTCATTAAACATGACCATACTGTATATTTTAATATTTTTAAGTAGATATATTTTCTTCCATATAAACCAACCACAGTTTGGTTTGTGGTTAGTTACAAAGATCACTGAAGATAAACTGATAAGTGCGAAAAAGTTCTGATCTTTATTACTCCAGTTGGATTATTTTTATAAAATAAAGTTAGATATTAATAAGCACTTTATTTTATTTTATAAACATTAATTACATTTTACAATTAAATTTCATGTTTACACTTTTTTCATGACAAACACTTTTCATGACACTTTTGTTTTACAAAAAATGTATCTGACATTGACAGATGACATCTGGCAAGTATACTAAAATATGAGTGGTTCAGGGTCGTATGTTAAATATCTGCTATAGTCCATTTAAAAAACAACTCAATTTATTAAATTATGATACGCTAGGGCTGTTATGTTTAATGCATTGGTTTGTACACTATGTTTGTGTGCAAAAACTCTTCAATGTAGGTGTTGGTGTGTTTGCCCTATATATATATATATATATATATATATATATATATATATATATATATATATATATATATATATATATATATATATATATATATATAATATATATATATAATATATATATATATATATATATATATATATATATATATATATATATATATATATATGGATAAAATAGTCAAAAACTGCAGTAGTAAAAAAGATATTTTTTGAATATCATTTCTTAAATGTGGATTGTAGCGATGTAAAATATTTGTTAGTGATTACATTATTTTTATTTTTGTATAGTTTGATGTTCCATTAGCTATAAAATAATATAAAATAAACGCTGTACTTAAACTGCCGTCGAATGGTCGTGCACTATAATGCCGTTAACAGCTATGACGTCATTCTTATGATGCGTTTGACGGCATTTTCTTCGGCTGTCGCTCGCTTGGAGGCTGGTCATTTTTGTATCAATTTCTGATAAAGAGTTTATTAATATTAGAAGATTTTCCTATAAACGAAAGAGAAAACAAAGTGAAGTATTTTAAAACGTATTTTAATTATGGGTAATGGTAAATACATAATTAAACTAGTCTTTATTTATTGTAAAACCTGCTGTAAACTAAGAAAAAAAATGAATTATAGAAATTTAATCCTTTCTTTGGAATGGAATACTGGATTTATTTGGAAATGTTTTGAAGTTCCTTTTCTTTTTCTTTGGTAGTACTATTGTTGCCAGGTCTTGTCCTTTTGGGCGTTCTCATTTCTTTACTGCCACAGGCATTGTAATTGTCGACAAAGCAACATCGTTCACTTAAAGAGTTGGGTGAGTAATAGGAAATTTATTTTCTGGACTGGACTCTTGTATATTCCCACGTTATCTACTCTACTTATCTCTTGTCGCACCACTTCACCACTCAGCTTATTTTCACTTTTATATACCACTTCATCATTACTTTTAATAATAATTTGCGTCATTTTCAATAACAAGTTTATCATTACTTTCAATATTACCTTGCGTGCCATTTTCGAAAACAAATTCATCATTACTGTTAATAATAACTTGGGTCTTAGTTTCGTCTGTTACATCTATAGGTGTAAGTAGAACAGCAGTATCCTTGGCCCACAGTGTTTTGAAATTTTTTAATAGATTAAACCTTTGCTCAAATAACGTGCGCGTACGTTGTACAGCTCAATCTGTTAGTCCATTGCATAACAAAAGACATTTTTTTTCTTCTTATTTGTGCATAGGAACTTGGTGATCGATACCCTTGTGTGGTCAATGATATAGACATATTATTCATTAGATCTACTTGGTAACTCATATTCTGTCAATTTGTTTTCTTCAATCAAAGACTTTAATGTTCATTGGTTATTTTAGTAATAGTCCATTGTCCATCTATGATTTACGATCATTTTATTAAAAAGCTCTAATTGCAACTACAATATGCTTGCAAGGTAAAATTATTAAATCATAGATTATACAGTGTGGAACCATGACTATCGGTAATGGTGTAATCGCTATCTGCAAAAATTTTATTATCACTGATTTGTTTAGAATGACAAATTTCTCTTAAATCATGCTTCGAGGCTTCACGTGTGAGCAATGTAAAATATTTTTTTTTCATCAGAATCTTCAGGAACATATCGATGGGCTTCTTTTAAATGACAATAACCGTACTCATAGTGTACTGACACTTACGAGTAGAAGTCTATTGTCTGTATATAGCTAATTTAAAATAGTATCGTAACACGTGATAAATTATTAATTTCGAAATTTCACCTTGTATTATTCATTATAGACGCTAACTGATATAGTTCATTGAAATTAGGTTGTTAAAAGTATTTTAAAAACATGAAAATATACAGGGTGTTTCATTAAAAATAAGGATTATGGACTATGCCAGACTTGCGTGGATCACCCTGTACATTTAAACTTTTGTTTAAAAAGAGCACATTTAAATTTAAAAGTTAACGTGTTCCAGAGTTTTTAGTTATTTTTTATAATAAGGACACAAACAATTTTATTCCATAAGTTGTTTCCACACTGTATGTATTGCGATCGATATATTCGAAAAGATCTAAAATATCAAACAATACTTTCTGCATTAGAAGAGTTAGGTAGTTGTATACTTTTATTCTGACACTGTATACAAAATAACTTAAATCCTTCGTTGAAACAATCCCTAAATGAGTTTTCTCTTACAAGATTATACGTCGGTTTGATTAAAATTATAAACGGAGAATTTGCGGTTGGTGGCATTAGTCTCTTTCGTCTAATTTGGTGGTCTCTTTTAAGTTACAGTGTTTTATGTGGAGTTATTTAATTTTATAGAATAACAAGACAAAATGAGTTTAAATTGCCGTTTAACCAGAATGGACGTCCTCAGCGTAATTTAATTTTCAAAATGAAAATAAATGCTTTATTTTTTTGGTCTTTTAACTTTTTGTTTTTTTATCGTATTTCCACGTAATAAAATTAGACCATATTTTGTTATTTTATAATGTGATGTCGTTGTTCTTTTTTGCGAATTTATTACGTAAACATTGTTGTTGTTTCGCTTTGGTTGTAAATATCTTGTGTTTAAATGATATAATAGAAGATTCATATATATATATATATATATATATATATATATATATATATATATATATATAGGTGTTTATTATTAAAGTGTTACAATATTAACAATCTTATTTCATAAACAAAAACATTTTAGTTTAAATGATTAACTGGACTTTGTGACTGCATTTTTTCTTTTTTTTTTAAATATTCTGCTATATTTCGGGCGGACATAAGTCCAAAAAAATCAAAAATCATGAACATCAGTTCATCCGTACTTAAGGTATGCCGAATTCCACATTTGCAGGAAAACTGAAGATTTGACAACAATGTAAATACCACCATAATATCGGCGGCATCACAAGATCCTTACGAACCAAAATAGTGCAAGTCGTTTCCGAGATAATTAGGGCATTCCTTACTTAAAACTCACCTTAAATTGAGAATAAAGAAAAAAAAAACAAAAGCATTAGTTTAAAAGTATGTAAAAGGCCTTCATAGCTGTTTTTTGAAAAGGTTTTTAGGTGCGTTTTAACAGATTCTATAGTGATTTTAACTAGCAATATTTTTACACTCCAAAATCACTATAATTTCGCGCATTCAATTTTTGAAATGTAACAAAAAAGACATAATTACCTTCGTTCCGGGTGGCGGCACTAGTTTTTTCTTTAGTTTTAATTATTAAATAATAAAAAAAATGATCTTAAGAGTGGTCCCTAAAATTTAAAAATCAATGTTTTAAGCATCAAAAAATGGATATTTTCTGTCGGATTCAACATAATATTATACATAAAAATTTAAAAATTTAAGGGCAAGATTATTTTCCGTAAACTTTTGTGATATTTGAATTTTTTTGTATTTTTGTCTTGGTTTAGAACCTTAAGCCACGGAATTACGTAAAAATATAAGTATTCATTTATTCAGGATTGTGCAGGGAGGGCACTTTTCACGCTCAGGGGTTTATCAGAGTGATTTCATTATAACGCATAAGACATAAACCACGGTTAGATAGGTGGGCAATAAATAGGTACGCATATAAAGGAAACATCCATTCAAACGATCAAATTTTTCGTTCACTCCACTAATTAAATTAAATGCAGAAATATCATAATCAATTTAATTTTTTTTGTATTATCTTCACCTAATAGTACACGTAAGTTCAATAACGTCTTTAAATCTGCTTTCAGCAATTCTTTCAAGCAGCCACGTACTTGTTTTGACATGTAAGGGACAGTTAAAGAATATGTGATTAGATCAGTCATGTAGTTACACACTCACCTCTGTCTGTTGGGAAAACTCCAATTTTATGTGGATGCTTCGGAAAACGTCCATGATCTTCTATTAATCTTAGGATGGTCAACGCTGTATTTCTACTTAGTGTAACAACTTTGTAAAATTGGTTCGCAGCCACTGTTGGTTGTAATTTTAACAAATTAGTGCCCGTTGTTTCACCGAACTGAATCCAACGTCTATCCCATTTAAATTTTACATGATATTTTACATATTGTGCTAGGTGATCACATGTTTTTGATTTTTTAGTCAATTTATAGGAATACTTTAGTGGATTTTTCTCTATTAAATTTGCAATAATTGCAAAATTGCAATTTGCAATCTGCTATTTGAATGTTTATTTAAATATTCAGAAGTAAATATAAAGGTAAATAGTTTATTATTAGTAAGTTTTGTAAGCATTATAAACGTAAGAAAATTAGATATAAAATTTTCAAAATAATTGTAGAAGTCAGCACGGAGATGGTATTCCACCAAGCAGTACAATGAAATTTTGTTCCATAGAAATTCATACATATCGTATATGTTTCCATTAAAAAAATATAAAGAAACAGATTGAAAGTCATTTTGTGAAAAAGTTAAAGCCATAAAAAGTTAGAAGTAATTGCAATTTTGTAAATTGTTAAGTTCTGAAACAGTTAAACCCCATAAAAAAGTCAAGAATTTTTTATATAAATTTTTGTTTTGGACCTTTCCCAATTGTTGTATTTTGGTACCGGTAGTTTTGTTGGAACTAGTTTTAAAGTTGTAAAGTTAACAAAGATACATTTGCAATTATTTATTAAAATTCTTTTAAGGATTAACATCATCATCGTAGTTTTGTCATCCCGTGGGATTATGGCTCACATCTGAGCGTGTAATAATCCAATTTTTTTATTCCTCTTTGTTCATTAACATTTCTAAGTGTTTTCATGGTTATTCAGTCTGTTTATTCTCAGCCAGAGCAGGGTCCTAGTGCATGTCTTACATATCTTAAAATGGCCAGTCTGTCCGGTCCACTCTAAGCAGATGTTTTGTCTCTTTCGTTTGTTTCCTATTTTCATGTTTATTTTAAGTCGTTTTCACCTTTTCGTGTTTTATTGAATTCTAGTATTTCTTTCATCCTTTTTCTGTGAAATTTTCGTTATTTCCACAGAATACGTAACAGCTGGTATAATTAAGGGTTTCAGTAATTTTATTTTTCTGTTTTTGCTTAATTTTTCGTTCTCAGTAAGATTCTTTTAATGGTATACTATTGATTTCTTGTGAATTTTGTCTTTTCTCTGTCCCTGTCAGGCTTTTCAAATGATACTCCTAAGAATTTGAAGGTGGGTACCGTTTTCAACCTATAAGGAGGATATAATGGTATAAAACATTTTATAAAGTTTTTTTTATTTTTTTTAGTTTGTTTTTTTTTGTATATTATAAAGTAAGTGAAAAGCACAAGCTCTCCTTAAGTTCTTTTTAATTTAACTATAAACATCACATAAATAGTGAAACTTTGTTTTTAATATTGCATACAAACGACTTCTGCAGCTTTTTCTATATATAAAATAAAAAATATATAAAAATACTCTGTACAGTCAAGCCAATTTTATGGAACTAGGTATATGCCACTTTTAAACGTGACGCTTTTATATTCGCCGCTTGTATACGCTACTTTTGTAGTCGCTGTTATTACGCCACTTCCCATTGATATTCATATTCCTTGTTACCTCTTTCAGGCTTATATTAGGTACTTGGGTATTTCAATTTAAAAACATTCAAAATTCATCCGAAAAATTATTTCAGTACAAAAAATTGTGAATAAATTTATACCTTTTGAATATAACAACCAGGCGCCTACGCAAAAGTCAAACGGTGTTTTGATATATTTTCTTCGGTATATTATACAGTTTGGTAATTGTAGGTACAAATTAGTCATAGGATAAACAGGAATTATAAATAGGATAACTAACATAACTTGTAAGTAATTAACTAGAACAGGCTACAAAAGAAAAGAAGGTTAAAAATTAAGTTAAGCAATATAGGACTAATTCCTTAACGTTAAACTAGTTTTTATCCTAAATAATAACTAACATACAGGTCACCAGCGTTTTTTTATTTAATTTAACAAGGTTATTAGCATAACAAAATACAAAAAGTAATAAAAAAAATACAATATAAATGGACATATACAAAATATCAATTACGGATAAGGTATACAATGTATACTTTAATTATTGATGCACTGCGTTAAACTTTATTAAAACAATTAATAGATTTTAAGAATTCTACCATGTCAGCTATGTATTTAAATTGTCCTAGATGTTGTTTTTTTTTTGGAAGATATTGATATAGTTTATTAACTGAGTATATTGGATTGTCGATCAAAATGTGCTTCACTGTCACTTAACATTCACAAACAAAACAAACTGCTTCGTATTCTCTTTTCAACAAGTGTTTATGTGCTTTAGCCATATGTCTGAATCTGAGACTTATTATTAGGACTTAATGTTGTCGCTTTGAAGGCCAGAAGTTTCAAGGAAGAACGGAAGGTTTTATTTTCTTCAATTAAGTGTTGCTTCTATTTCATTGAGTTAGCCAAACATCGTCCAATTTTTCTTTTAATTAAGGTTTTAAATCTAAATGCACCCTAAGATTTTTCACTGATGCGGCTGTACTGATTTCCTAGCTAAACTGTCTGTATTTTGGTTACCATATATTTCAACGTATACCCAGGCCAGTCATTTGGAAAGTTTTTTTATCTAGAATAAAGTTACAGCCTTAATTATGGCAAATAGTTCTGCTGTAAACATACTTGCCTCAGGAGACATTTTATAGATGGAGTGTTCATATGATGTCAAACTGCATGCTCCTGTTCCATTTATGGCTAGAGGCGTTCGCGTATATAAGATAATAATTATAAGATAATAATTCTTATATTGTGTGAGAATATAGAAAAAGTAAGTTTAAAAAAAAATGGGATTACGATATTTTTGTTACATGCTGTAAATTTAAGGTTGCAAAGCGGAGAGGAAGCAACCCCAGAAAAACATCAATTTATTTCACAGGTAGGATAAACATGAGGATATTAAAATCTAATAAGTATCTACTAGCTCCTTTATAGAAAAGTATAAAACCCCTATTGTTTTGACATACTTCCTGGAATTTTCGTCTCAGATTTAAGGGTGACTCTCCAGTCAGTTTTAAAGAGTTGAATGTCCATAGGACTGATGTAATTTGCTCCGAGAGCAAATCTAACCACTGAACTCTAAAGAGTATCCAAATTTAGAGCATTTTTTGGTTTACTAAATTATCCACAATACATCCGTAGTCCAATTTTGATCTAATTAAAGCTCTGTATAAATTTATTAGAGTTTTAAAAACCTGCTCACTATTTTTATATGACACACATTTTAGAATGCTTATTTCAGCTTGGTACTTGACTCTTGCTTTTTAATAATAAATCCATATTTAACCCTTATTCTTATAAACTCCAAATGACTTTCAGTAGTTTTCTATTGTTTATCTCTATTTTGAGCCTGTTAAGAGTTAAATGTTCTTATTGCCTGTTTGCACGCACAGTTTCACCACAGTACAGGTGAACGTTTTGGATTAAAAGCTGTTGTTTCAATTGATTTATTTATATATATATATATATATATATATATATATATATATATATATATATATATATATGGCTATACACCCCAGCGTGGGTTTAAACCGCAAATGCTTTCTAGATCCTATTTCTTAAGTGGATCAGTCTTTTTTTGTTTATCTTATCTTTTTGACAATATCTCTCCATTTTTTCCTGTCTCTAGTTCTTCCTCTCCATTCACTGACTCCTGCCCTTTGGAGGTCTTCTTCAACTTCTTGCAGCCACTTTGATCTCGGTCTTCCCCTTCTCTTTCTTCCTCCTGGATTCCATTCTATCATTGCGTATGTCACTGCCTCATCGCCTGCTCGCCAAATGTGACCTAACCATCTAACTCTACATTGCTTTATTTTAGTTACGATGTCTTCCTTAAGTTCTTCTTTAATTTCTGCATTTGTTCTGCTTCTATATTCATTTTGCTCTGTTCTGATTGGTCCTAGTATGGTTCTCATAATCTTTCTCTCTGCAATTCTTAAGTCTTCTTCATCTTTTTTAACCATCGTCATTGTTTCCCCTGCATATAATAATATTGGTCTAATTATGGTGTTATAAATGCTCATCTTGCTTTTTTTAGTCAGTGTTTTGCTTTTAAGTAATCTTTTGTTTGCAAAATAAGCTTTATTCGCTGCTAATATTTTTTCTTTTATTTCGGATTTCCTTTCTCCGGATTTACTTATTGTAACTCCTAGGTATTTGAAGTATTCTACTTCTTCAAACTCGGAACTTCCTATTTTGATTTTTTCCTTCATTGGTTTTTTCCCTAATCGTAAAATTTTTGTCTTTTCTTGATTTAATCTTAGCCCCATTACCTCCCCTTTCTCTCTTATTTCTTCAAGCATTTCTTTCATTATTTTTCTGTTCTTTGCAATAATAGCAATATCATCTGCATATGCAATTATTTGACCACCTCTTGTTCTGAGATTTCCTTTATTTATATTTCGCAGTACATATTCTAATGCAAGATTAAATAGCGTTGTTGATAAGGCATCTCCTTGTTTCATTCCTTTATTTATAATGAATTCTTCTGTCTCTCCTCTTTGTGTCTTTATGCTTATTTTTGTAGTTCTCATTGTCATTTCTATTAATTTTCTGAGTTTATGTGGAATTTTTAATTTTTTAAGTGCTGTCATTAATACGTTCCTTTTAATTGAATGAAATGCCTGTTTGAAGTCTATGAATAACATTTCCAATTCTAATTTATACTCGTTTGCTTTTTCCATTATTTGTTTTATTGTGTGTATTGCATCTATTGTAGATCTTCCTTCTGTGAATCCACATTGGTACTGTCCTACTGTCTTCTTTGTGATCTTTGATAACCTCTTTTTTATTATTGATGTCAATATTTTATATGTTGTATTTAGTAATGTTATTCCTCTATAATTTTCACTGATTTGTTGGTCTCCCTTTTTATGTACTGTTATGATCTGTCCTACCTCCCAGTCACCTGGCATTTTCTCTTCTCTCCATATATTTTTCAATAGTGCCAGTATTTTTCCTCTTAGTTCCCTTCCCCCGTATTTTATTAGTTCCATATTAATTCCATCTTTACCTGGGGCTTTTCCATTTTTGCTTCTCTGTATTACTTCATCCAATTCCTCTAATGTTGGTTCTTTTGAAATTTCGATGTCTACTTCATTTGCTTCTTCTTCGTGTACTCTTTCCTCCTCGTCATGCATTTCTTCTTCTGTTGTTTCCTCCGTCAAGAGCTCTCTGTAGTAATCTCTCCATACTTGCTTGTATTCTTGGTCCTCTATTATCACTATTCCCTCTCTATTTTTTATTCCGTTTGTTTTGCCCTTATATTTTTTGTTTTGTTCTTTAATCTTTTTGTAAAAACTTTTCGTATTTCTGTTTGTTCTTTCCTGCTCTATTTCCTGCATTTTTTTGTCTACCCATCTTCTTTTATTTTGCCTTATCACTTTCTTAGCATTCCTTCTTAATTTTTCATATTCTTCTCTGTCTTCCTCTTTATCTGTTCGTAGCCATTTATTTCTGGCTTGCACTTTTTTTCCTGTTATATCTCTACATTCTTGGTTATACCATTCGTTTCTTGTTTTGGCCTGACTTTTACCTATCTGCATATTTGCACCTTCTTCTATTGATTTTTTGATCGTCTCCCATTCTGTGCTTATATCTTCTACTTTATATTTCTCTTTTATTTGAACTGTTACTGCCTCTTCATATTTTTTTCTTACTTCTTCATTACTCAATTTATTGACATTCCACTTTTTATGTTGGTTTTTTTGTTTTGTTTCAATTTTGACTTTTTGTCTTATAATGGCTGTGACCATGTAGTGGTCTGAATCTGCACACGCACCTCTGAACGTTCTTACATCTTTTATTGACGATTGTTTTCGTTTATTAATCATTATGTGATCAATTTGACTATATGTTTTCTGATCCGGTGACCTCCATGTTACCTTATGTATTTTAGGGTGTTTAAATTTTGTCGAGCTTATTAACAAATTTGTTCTTGTTGCTAGGTTACATAGTCTTTGCCCATTGTCATTCGTGTTTTCGTGTATTGTATGCTTTCCTGCAATTTGCTGTAAAAAGTCCTCTTTTCCAATCTGGGCGTTGAGGTCTCCCAGTACAAATATGACATCTTCTTTGGGTATTTTTTCTATCTCCTCTTCGACCTTATCATAAAAGATTTCTTTTTCGTCTGCATTGCTTGTTTCTGTGGGGGCGTATAAATTCAAGACTGATTAAATGGTTTGCTGTTGACTCTAACATAGGCCATCCTTTCGCATATTGGCTTGAAATTTATAATTTTCTCTCTTAGGTGACTAAGTATCATGAATCCCACGCCTTTTTGCCCTTGCTTCTTTCCTCCTGAATATAACATTGTAAAGTCTTGTTTGTCAATCTGTCCCTGTCCCTCCCAGCGTAATTCTTGCAGTGCTGCAATATCTATTTTCTACTTTTTGAGTTCCTTTCCTATTTCTAACATTTTTCCTGGAGCTAGCATAGTTCTTATGTTCCATGTGCTTATTTTCAACTCTTTATTTTTTTTATTCTGTTGTCTTCGTCCTTTATTTTTGTTTTCTTGTCCATTTTTCTTTATTTCAATTGATTTATTTGGCATCTGTAATGACTTAGTTGAGAAAGGGTGATTTCCTAATAATATCTTGATCTTATTCTAACATTTTGTTAAGTTTCATAGCTGATGAAGAAATCAACATTGTAAACAGTGTCAGTTGGCTTTATTTCAGAACAATTAGGTGATGTGTGTATTGTGCTTATGGTACAACAGATTGTTAACTAAGATAAGAAAATAGTCACTTCCATAACATATCAAGTAAATCATTTCACGATAAACTAGGCTGCAAGATTGGTTGGTCAAAAAATCAGTAAATTTTTTAAAATTTAATATTGGTGGTATAAATTTATTATTATATTTATTATATTATACAAAGGAGAGATAAATATATTATGTCTTCGAAAGCTCAGTATATATCTATATTCTGATTTTGTTATACCTTTTTATAAACAATGAATTGGATTAAATAAGTTGAGTCCTAATTAAGTTCATATTCTATGAAAGAGTGAGGAATTGTACTGAGACAGACAAATTCGTTAATTGCTTTGTTGTCTATAATATTGTTGTCTATAATATTGTTGTCTATAACATTGTTGTCTATAACAAGTAGTCGTAGGATTTGTGAAAGCAAGATTATTTTCATTCAACGTAAGGATTGCAACCTTGTGAATGGTCGATTTATCACTTCTAAAACCAGCCTGATATTTTCTTATTATTTGTTTTGCCTATGGCGCCATACCATGGCATAGTATTATGGAATAGTATATTACTTTATGAGGCGAAGAAGCATGACTTTTCTTGACGCGCCCGATATTACGCGCCGAACGAAGTGAGGCGCGTAATAGAGGGCAAGTCAAGAAAAGTCATGCTTCTTTGCCGAATAAAGTATACTATTTTTTCTTCAAACGTAGCAATTTTCAACAACAAATAGTACAATTCATACGCTATTTTTACTCGAAATTAACTGTGACAACTATAAACGTTGTCTAGATGTTAGAAATTAAAACAATTAAGTCGTCGGTGGGATTTGCGTCTCCCTGGTTACAGTTGTTTGACAGTTGTTTGCAAATCATCAACAATTACCAATGCGTGTCAAGAGTCGGGAACATTTTTGCACGGTTTCAATTTTGAAAATGCCTCATTAACTTATTGTACTTTTAATATTACTATAAATAAAAATGTTGTTTAATTGTTGTTAATGGCATTTGTATTGTTGCTTTGTGACATGTTTCATATTGTTGCCATGACAACATTTTTCCTTCCGCCGTAAAGAAATGGGAAAAAAAACTGCTGCCGGCGGAGACATCAAACTTTTACAGGATTAAGTTATATAAGTAATGTCATCATTATTTGACGTTTGAAGAAAAATATTTTTTCTTCAAACGACAAATAATGATGACATTAATTATCTAACTTGATCCTGCCAAAATTTGATGTCTCTGCCGGCAGCAATTTTTTTCCCATTTTTTTACGGCGGAGGGAAAAATGTGGTCATGCCAACAATGTAAAACCTGTCACAAAGAAACAATATAAATGTCATTAACAACAATTAAACATCATTTTTATTTATAGTAATATTAAAAGTACAATTAGTTAATGAGGCATTTTCAAAATTGAAACCGTGCAAAAAGGTTCCCGACGCTTGATACGCATTGGTAATTGTTGATGATACTGATGGTCGAGAACAACTTTCGGCAATCATTCCCGATGTTGGCGAATCATGAGAGTTTAAAATTTTTTAAACAACTGTCAAACAACTGTAACCAGGGAGACGCAAATCCCACCGACGCGACGACTTAATTATTTTAATTTCTAACATCTAGACGACTTTGATAGTTGTCACAGTTAATTTCGAGTAAAAATAGCGTATAAATTGTGCTATTTATGGTTCAAAATTGCTACGTTTGAAGAAAAAATAGTATACTTTATTAGGCAAAAAAGCGACTTTTCTTGACTTGCCCTCTATTAGGCGCCTCATTTCGTTCGGCGCGTAATATCGGGCGCGTCAAGAAAAGTCATGCTTCTCCGCCTCATAAAGTAATATACTATTATGCGATTAATTTAATTTCTCCTTCTTAATATTAGAAGCGTAATTTCTTCTTGATTAAAGAATTTAAAGATTTCTCATTTTTTGTATATAGTGCAAAATTCAACCTTCCACATGTGTCTAGTTTATATTTTCTGGGTACCAAATGTTTAAGTAACATAAAGGGCCATATAATTAAAAATTTTTCTATATTTCATTACTACATACATGCATAGTTGGTTGCCTAACTACAACCATAAAAATTTTGCCCCCTTATATCATCTCAATTTCATAAATTAAAAACTACAACTTTGATGGTTGATACTGTTATATTAATTTACTTAATTTTCACAATTTTAAATAACGTTGGCTTTTGTCTTAAGTAGAAACATACAGCTACATTGACTGCTCTGTAATTATTTCCGTTATAACTTAACAATATTGTCATCAAATGTCATTGCCAATCAGTTGCACTCATACAGTCCTCGAAGACATACCGTCTCAGGACTAGCAACTTCAACGTGGAGTCATATGTCGCCATGTTACCAAATCCATCGGTAACTCTGTAATCGTATATCATTTCAACATTAATTTAAAACTAAATGTAATTAAACATATGTAATCGGGTTTTTACCCACATGTTTAATCTTGGTGGCTTCATTCATGTACTCCTAGTAAGTATTAATCACATTGTTCTTTAACCTTAGTCAAAATTTTAACCTATGTTCTTTTTAATTAAGTGGTTAACTATTTTCTAGGACACTGATGATGGAACATGGTTTCCGAAAACGTTTTGTCTTTTTAACTTAGCCCGTTTGGGCCTAAAATACACCTATTACAAAGGATTTTTAATTAAATTTTTAATACATGGTATACAGCCAACTACAGGAACGTAGATTCCTTGAGGGTACCTATACTATATACCTATAATCGCGATTAAGTACCTCTCCTATCTCTCTTAGAATAATTTCTTTTCTATTTTTGCGCAGCTCACCCGCCAGCACTCGCTTGTCGGATTATAACTCGGCTAAATAACGAAGAATAAATTATTAACAAAAAATGACCAGAATGGATCATATTTTTTTATGGGATTTTACATGGGAAACGCGCTAGAGCCCGTGTTGCCCATTTACTACTATTGTCTTTGAAAATATTATATCTTAATGTAGAAAGTAAGTAGAAAGGGAGTATAACGATCTTATCATAGATACATGCATAATTATTTTTGGACGTTTTTAAAATTCTCTAGTTCTGCGGAAATAAATAATAGATAAGTAGAACCATAGGATGAAGAATAAATATAAACGTTGTATATAAAATTGCCTATCGTAACCAAATAACCTAAAGTATGAATAAAAACCTATAACTCTCTTTCTATAAATTATCGCATAAATATTTATAGTCAATGCACACTTTTTTCAATTTTATGTTTCCGACTTATTTCAAATTACTCTAACAATTTATTTGATAACTAGTAATTAGCCGTTGTTGGTTGACTTGAAAATAACAAGTTAATTGTAAAAGCACAAACAAAATCTTGGCAAACGAAGAGAGTACATCGAACCTAAAAATATCAATTAAAACTATAAGATCGTATTGCTTCGTGCGTTGTTTTTAGTTTTGCTGCATTCCTAAATAATTGGACGTTTTTCGTTTACTGACATTTCTACAATTTATTTTAAAAAGTGATTAATTCGTTGAAATCGTCACATTTACATAGGTTCGTTGCCTTAAATTTCAAGAAAAATTTTGTGTAAATCTTTTTTTTTAATCTATTTACATCTTTAATTTAAACCTTAATCCTAAATTATTAAAGTTACAGGTCTGTCTCGTAATGATACTACCAGTATAACAGATTCCCATACATTAGTATACCCATTTATTTAATCTGAACTAGTTTCAAGACCTATTTTCTAATGTATATTTTAAAATAGAAGTTAAAAGAAATTGTAATATTATTATCGTAGTTATCGCTCTCTTGGTTATCCTTTCGATCTGCTGATATAAAGTCATTCTCAATATATGGGTTTCTCTAAGCCCATATACTATATGGGCTAAAGGCTGATTCATAAACTTTACTTTAGCGTTGGCGCTGGCGTTCGCCGTTGTCCTTGGCACTGGCTATCATACACTGCATTTATAAACTTTCGGTTGGCATTGGCGTTGATCACATCTAAATTTCTAACCTTACATTTTTGATTTGGTATTATTAATTTTTGCTTGAAAATTAATACAATCAGAAAATGAAAATGCTCGGCCTTTATTAGGTGCAGTAGCACTGATACTTTGTATTCAAGCAGCACTGAGCCTTCGAAATACAAGTCAACCTAGATACAAATAGAGGCCCATTAACCAGAAAAGAAAGACAAGAGGTAATTTTAATTATTATAAAAACATGAGAAACTGGGATACCCAGCAGTTTTTTAAATATACCAGGATGCGGGTTCCAATATTTGAAACATTACTGCAAATGGTAAATCCAAAAATAATTGTAAACTATCGCTCTGATGGAATTTCTGTTAAAGAGAGGCTTGTAATTATCTAAACAAACATACACAAAACAAGATACAGTTTTTAATGTTTTGTGATCGTGATTACAACCACAGAAGAGTTGGCGGATTCTGTGCTACAACGGCCAACGGCAAAAAAATTAAATTGGTCCATCTTGAACGGAACTGAACTCCGACGCCAACGGCGATCGATGTTTATAAATAGACATATGAGTTTCTCATTTGACTATGTTATACCGCGAGCGTCAGCGCCAGAGCCAACGCCAGCGCCAACGCTAACGTAAAGTTTATAAATCAGGTTTTAGAGAAAATTATATCTCAGAACTTTTCGTTTTGATAAATTTATTGATTTTGTACTTTTTCTTTCTCTAGTTCTTCCTCTTTTTAAGCAATTCTGCTTGTTTATTGGTCACTCCATCTTTTGAGCTGTAGATATTTCTTTTGTCGATTGGTGACTAATCTCTTGTTATTTTGACGACACGGGTCTCCTGCATTCTGCTTACATGGTTATTCTATTTATTTTTCCTATTTTGTGTCTATTTATTTATACACTGTACGTTACATTTTGTTCTAATGTCTTCAATTACCTTCCGATCTCTCAGAGTATTTCCTGTAATTCTTGTCAGTACTCTCATCTGTTCTATTTCCAGTAGCCTTTGCGTTGTGGCTGTATTGTATCTTATTTCTGAGGCATAAGTCATTATTGGTCCTACACTGGCTTTAATTAGTCTTACGATATATAGTGTTATTAAGGCATCCTGTTAGTCTACTTGCCTTTGGTATTTAATCTCCCACTTGGGAGATCTAGTACAAAATTCTCATTTACTTTATTGCCATTTCTTGTTCAATACTGATGCCATCAATTAATATGTTACATCTGGTAGGTTCTTTGCTGACTACTATTGTTTTATTGTTGATAGTATACTTAGGGGGGCTTAATCCAGGCCCTACATTTAAAACTGTTTTTTAGAGTCTCCAGTACGAATGACGTCAGAAAATTTACGCAAAACCAAATTCATTAAAAATCTAATGACCATTGAAGAGTTAGTAAAATATTTTCTATTAGAACGGAACAGTCATCATATTTGTAATAAATAAAAATTATGTTCGGTATCGGTAATTCGCATCGGTATATCGGTAATTGATGAAAATTCGCAAATTTTGTTTGTCAGTTCGAAGAATGTATTTGAAATACCTCGTAGAAAATTGATCAAATTTGGTACGTAATAGTTGAACTTTAGGTTTTAGACCACAAATTTTGATAAAAAATAATATTTCTTTGTAAAATGAATAATAAAGGAGTTATCATATTTGTAATAAATTAAAATTGTAAGGTATCCGTAATTTGAGAAACATTTGCAAAAAAAAACTTACTTAGAAGGATATTATTGCATATTATAACATAATTTTAATTTCCAAACAACTTTTCATAATTACAATTTTTGATATTGTGAAATAAAGGTACTTTACGGTTACTTTAAGATACTCTTTAGCGAAATTCATATTTTGTCATATGCCTTATGAAAAAACTATGTAGAAAAAAGAAAAGATGATGATTTGAGGAAAAGATAATTTTGTAAATTGTAATTTTAAACCCCAGGCTCGTAAGGCTTGTAAAGCTAAATATATAAATAAATGTTATTTCGTTCTACTTATTTTGTATTTTAAATATAAAAACCAATTTCGGTTTTTAAGCGTTCGTCGGGTGCGGTCTTCAAACCAAAAGAAATGGACGTGGTATCTAAATCAAATTGATTACGCGGCTGTTTACGCCTCTTATTGTAAATAACAACAATTTATTTTAATACTATTCATTTAATATATGTCATTCATAATGTAAGTACATAAAAAATTCAAAAAAACATTCGAAAACAAATCATTAATGCATTAACTAACTAACTTTTTTTAAAATCTGACGTACTCCTAGAAAACATTAAGTTCTGTATTATATCCTTTCCTTATTTATGTCATTATGTGGTATTTCTGTAAATATATGACTGCAAGTATTTGCGGTGCGCTACTGCATGTAACAAATCTTCCAAAAATGCTTTTCTTCGAATAACATTTTGATCATTGCCAAATTATATGACCTTGGCATTAACTGCACCTGTAGTAAGCATAGCGAAAAATAATACCATGGGCCAACGACGAACATTTCTAGCTACATTGTTTAATGCATACACTTTATCTATTGTGTCAACTCCGCCTTTGGCGCCATTGTACAAGGTGATAATAAATGGCCTCTTTTTATCTCGTGTGTCAATATCAATGGAGGAAACTTCATATAGACTTGAAGCCAAAATTACATATTTGGCTTTTCTGGGAACCTAAAGAACCAAAGCGCGCCTATTTTTGAAGGCAAACAAGATACTATTATTAGCTCTCATCCTATTTGGAAGGAATTCAGGTAACATTTAAACTTTAGTTTTTTTTTTCAACATGGCAACATTAGAAAGGTTTTTACGTCATAACTCTACCTATATCTATCAATGAAATACCGGTCAACCAGTTATTAATAGTAACATTTCGTCCTTTGTGATAAATAGGTTACCAAATTCGCAGACCAGCATCCGACGGTAAATTGCTCAATAGAAATGGGCCTTCAGGTTGTAATCCTGCATGAGGTTCGTTATGTAGGTGGTAAACCTGGGAATTTATAAGTGCATATATTTTCACACAATATTTATTAGGTTTATTCTGTGTACATTGCAAAAAACCACATCGTCCACGAAACCTTTAAATTTCTCTTCAATTGTAACGTTTTAAACAAACATTGTAAAAATATTACTGCAATTTTGTCGTTTTTTTTTTCACTTCTGGTAGTGCGATTATAAAATCGCATAAGACGCATAATAAATTTAATTTTTTTTCTTTTTCATATTCATGACCAGTCAGAATTTTTTAATACCGTTTCCTTCGGATCCCACAGGTCCTCTGTGAACACCAGCAAAGTATAAAAGACATATAAGTGCTTTTAGTTTAACAATCTCTATGTGCTTAGCATCTCTATCGCGTGAAAAACGATTTAATACTGTCAATATATTGGCTTGTCTATTAGTCAATTAAAAGCAATATTTGGTCATTCACAATACAACTCCAGCATTTCAAAGGACTTAAACATAAACTCTTTGTGATAGGCGATTTTTATTCCATTTGTTTTTTTAAAGCTTCTTTTCTTTACTTTTTTTCTTATAAAAAAAGTTGTTATCACCTGCGTTGGATCCATCGTATTCATTTTTGTCATTAGCTTCTTGCTCGGTATCTGAACCGCTGTCAATATATTCGAGTTCATATTTTGCATCTGTATCCTCTTTATCATTAAAATCGTCCCGTCGATTACCTTCGTCCTCTTCAAACATCAATCTTTGCTTCAAACATCAAAGTTTTTTAGCATCTTCAGGATCCTCCAAGGTATACTTTTCTACAACTTGGCATGATCAGCGTATTTCCAACCTAAAACAAATATAAATTTGTGAACTTCAAAAAAAATCTCCAACCAGGCGTAGGGAATCAGTTTGATGTTTATGCAGTAAGTGTAAGTATAACTATGTAATTTTGCATAAAAATGTCACAAATTTACAAAATTAATTTTGTTACACTAATGGGTGCGGTATATCAAAATGAACAATAATCAAATGTCTTCATTCTAGCAAAGGATATTTTTACTAATGACCAATCACGTTCTGTAGAATAATGAGAGGTGACGATAATTCCCGACTGTTTACGGGACACACATACTGACAGAAAAACATTTGTGTTAAAAGTTAGAAAATGCAATCCAATTATTTTAAATATTTTAAAGCATTTTGGCGAATACAAATTTAGTAGATATTAAAAGATTCAAATTAAACCCAAATCAAATAATTTAATAATTAAACCTAAATAAGAATTTTGTTTTAAACACTTTATTTGCTATTTTTATAAGACAGTAAAAGTAAAAGTTTTTAAAATGATAATGAATGAAAGAAGAAATTATATTTAACTATATACAATTCACACTAGAAGCTAAAGAAGTATAATTTAGTTTTACCGGTGTTGGGTAATATTATTGCAGTCATTTTAACACTTCGTTAACTTACGTTACCTTTATAGGGTAAACTTTCGAAGTTTTCAAATTTCTATCGCACATTTCCTCCTCAATTTTCTTCTCCAAGAAGTCAATTTTCTATTCAACATTGAGATGAAAAGGATCCGATAAAATCATCGGAAGTTAGATAAAAAAATATCAGAAATGGGACACATTCAATTCGTGTCGATCTTTTTAAAATTCACAAACTTTCGCTTAAAGGTTGTGATCACTTTCAACACAACAATGCTAACTACACTCTGGAGGACTCCTTGACTTGCTAAAGACGCCGTTCCATGCAAATTCCGGCTAAAGCGAGACGGAAACCCGGTCTCTTAATCGTGACTTTCTGTCAGTTCCTATCCGCTGCAGGCCCTTTCAAACTTTAGGATAATGCCCTACGAAATTGCGCCCTTCGTACAGAGACGTATGCGGTTATACTTATCATGGGTACATCAGCTGCAGACAATATTGAGTATATTTTGATTTTGATATGTAACTACATGTCAGCTTCCAATTAGAACTATTTTTTTATTTCAAACCATTCTAAAAGGAAATTTCATAAACTAAATTTAAAAGTATTCAAAATAGAAGGCGTGCCTTTACACTTGTGCTATATAAAATAATTGATATAAACTAAAAAAATGCAGAAACGAAATCTATTAACCCACCAAGTCAATTTTACAGAGACTTCATCAGAATAAGGACATAAATTATTATTATAATCAGACATACGTTCCATTAGATCAATTAAATACCGTGAGTTAACAAATCAGAAACTTTGCATTATCTAAATCAGAAATAGACCTTGAGTCACCTGAGGCTAAAATAATCTCTTTTTTAAGCCTCTGCTACAGGAAGTTTAAGAGAGATTAAAATAAATGCATGACTGTTAATTTATGAACTCAAATATCTCCTTTTTGGTTCAAATAAATAAGCTTTTGCGATCAAGTGACCACCCTAATACTATTGAACACGTATTAAAAAAAGATTTAAACAGTAGTAGCTGTTATAGACCTGACATAGGCCTACGACAAGAAATGGAAATATAATCTTTTAAAATATACTAGATGATACCTTGCCGCTTATTCATAATGATCCTAATATCTAATAAATTAAATGATACGTGACATATTTTTTTATATAAGAATTAATGGGGAAACTAGAAAATTTATAAATCTGCAAAATGACTTACCACAAGGGTCAGTTCAGTCTTCCCTCCTATTTAGCATTTACACATCAGATGTTCCGGCTATCATCTCACGAAACTTTATTAACGCTAATCACATGGCACTGGGAGAGTCTAAAAATAAGATATAGATAACGCTGAATCCATCACAAAAGCAGATCTGAGTACTGTGAATAAACACTTAAGGAAATCAGACTTGAAATCAGACTTGAACCCGTTAGAAAACCTAGTTATGGATCTTAGCATCTTGGTTATCATCTTAACCAGAAGGAAACAGAACATTAAGTGTAAAGTTACAATTCTAAAGCACGACACAAATTTAATTTGCCTTTGCATAATCTAAGACCGTAACATATCACATTTAAAACAAGATTTAAAAAATACTACAGGCAAACTTAAAATCCACCACATTATTTACAAGCTGTAGTCATGGAGTCAAATCAAGTTGTTAGTAGTCATCTTTATACCAAAAATCAAGACATCCTCTCCTTTGTGGTTTCTCTTGATGATCGTTGCCTCAATGACATTATTCATTAGCTTTCTTAAAATCAGTCTTGTTCCATAACAGGGTCTAAGATGATTAATGTTAGGCAGTATAATGACAACTAATTCTGGTTTTGGGGTGTCTTGGCAATTGCTATAGGTTTAAAAACATTGTAAAGTACTTTGTACGCATGTAGACTACATTCGACTGATATATCTGCGCAGGGAGTGCCTTTTTTAAAATTGAAAACAAAAAGAAGTCGCAATTTTATCATTGTTACGACGAAGATATGATCAAGGCCGTTGTCATGATGGAAGGGCACTTTGTTCTCCGCCAAATGGGGTGGCACATGTCAAGGCCTGTTTTTTTAGGAAACATTTTTTAAACATCCCGTAAACTTATTATATGGTTGTACATATATCTTGAGGCAAAGCTGTTTGTAGCCCAAATCCTAAAATGATCTTTAATAAGCTGAAATGCATGCCAAGATTTCTAAGAAGTTTCTATAAAAGTATCCATTATATATATATATATATATATATATATATATATATATATATATATATATACATATATATATATATATATATATATATATATATATATATATATATATATATATATATATATATAGAGTAACAATAAAGAAGTACTTGTGACTCGTTTGGAAAAAATATAAAACTGTTTTGGATGGGTTGGAGTCAATAAAAGGGACTATTTGTTGACTATTTTTTACTCGAGCTTTCAATTGTGATTACAAAAATTATCAAGAGCTTCTAAAAAATACAAAATATCTTACAAAGTTAAACTAGAAATAAAAAAAAATTTTGTTCTCACCAAATAAAATTAGTTTGTTGTATAAAACTGCTGCTTACATAATAATTACAAAAAATATTAATAAAAAAAAATTGTCCTATTCTAATAAATGTTTCTCTGAAAATTTTTTATAGTTTCTTAACAAAAACAATTGAATTTGTAAACAAAAATTGAATAGCTACAAACCGCCTAATGACATGCTTGGTTGAGCATTCTTACGTCGATTATTTTCGGTGGATGTATATTTATATTGGTTTTAACTTAATCTATCATAGATCTTTGTCCACAGGTGTTACTACATGTATATTGGTATTGGTCTTGGTGGTCAAAAAATGTCTTGTTTATTCTACGTTCGTTATTCGTGCAAAAGTTTATTATCAGTTCTCCATTTTCGTTTTTAACATTCTCGTTATGTTTTCAGGGTTTTACTTGTTTACCATAAGAGCGTTAAAATTCCCCAATATTATCATCTTCCCTCTGACTTAATCTACTACTTGTTCTAATTGGTCATAAAATGTTTTCCTTGTTGTTTGATATCCACCCAATTCTAATTGTCTTTTTCGTTTCTGTTTCCTTTAGAGAACAAATGTTTATTTCTTTCTCTTTCAGCAGTTGGGTTATTTCGCAAGACCGGGTAAAATTAAAATCCGGTTATTGTACACAAGAGAGATCCAAAATATTTACCAGAACAACGCAATAAAAATAAAAGTAGAAGAACTAACCGACCCTATTTAAGCTGACAATGGGATAAGACATAAAGTTTCCCTAAGTCCTCTTTTATTCAACCTGCTTATGAATCAAATAATAAATAAATTAAGAAGTAAAAAAGGATACCAAATAGAAGAAAACAACAAATAATCTGCTATGCAGACGAAGCAATACTACTCTCTGAAAATGAAGATGATTTACAACGTATGCTGTACCAATTTAATAAAACTGCCAAAAAATGTACCATGTTAATCTCCCCAAAAAAGACACTGCATAGTTATAACAGCATATTTACTGTTGTAAGTATGTAAATTGGAGCTGGAAGGTCAGATAATAGAACAAGTGATGAACTCTAAATACCTGGACATCACATTATCTAGCTACGGAAATCTCCAAACCAACGTGAAAAATTAAGTAAATAGACCAAACAGACTCACAGGTTGCCTGAAAGAAGTAATATAGAGAAATACAAATATCGGGAAAGAAATGAAGGCCAGAATTTACAAAACAGACCAATAATGACATACGCGGCAGAAGCATGACCTGACATAAAGAGAACAAAAAGGATGTTAGAAATATTACTTAGAAAAACAATTAAAAAAATTTATGGTAAGACACTATTGGACAGAGCTAGAAGTACATAACAGATATACGAAGTAAATACAAGGTGGAAAACGTCAAAACCTGCGTAAGAAATAAAAGAGTAGAATGGAACGATCATATAAGCCGAATGATAACAAATAGAGCAGTAAAGATGGTAAGAGACGGTTCCCCAACAGGAACACGATTAGTATAAAGACTACGAAAACGATGGAACGACGACCTACTGGAGGCACATTGAAAAACAGAGAGAGTCTTAAAAAACAGAGGAGCCTATTTTTTTTATTAACGCATTACGGTGCGGCACTATAGTCGCACAAGGAATATAATACATCACCACGGAAGGCAAGAAAATCATATCCGGGGTTTAGGGACCATCTTAGTTAGTTCAGCGCACTCGTGCCTCAGCTGAACGTAGCTCAGGTAATATCGGCGCAATCGTTCTATACCTTATTTTCACCTAGAGATTAAGATATAAAATCAGATGTGGTTTTGATAAGTTTGTGCGAAAATTTACATCACAACGGGTATATAGGTGTAATCTAATTTTAAATAATAAAAAAAGAAAATTAGAATGGGTATTTACGTTTTAATAGCGTTTATTGTGAGTCGTTTTAGTGAATATAGTAGTTCGGTTATATGCTTAAAGATTCTATGAGATGCAAAAAAATATGTAATAAAAATTTAAAAAACTGGACTTTACGGGCATTACAAACAATACCATAAACATACATACCGAATCAAAATATTCATTAAAAAAAAACACATTTAACACGTGCTCAGAGGTCGTAATTACAATGTAAAAAGAAAGTATCTTGTACATTCTTTTCCAGTAGACGACTTCTTTGCTCTGAAATTAATTATCCAAATTTTGAGAATAGCCTAATCTCAAAAAATCTAATCATAAAATAATCTTCTTGCATTGCGACGCTGACAGTAATATCGTATTAATTTTTTTTTAAAATATGTCACATTAGCTAATATAAAATATAACTCTTGTTGTTATTTGTTATTATTGTTTCGGACACCCACTTAATAATTCAAATTTTTTCTTATTTTAATTTAGTTAAGAGGAAGAGGAATCTAAATAAACAAATCTTATCGGCCTTAAAACTAAACATTGTTTCTGCTGAGTGTGCGATGAGATCATTCGGTTTAGTAAAATTTTTAAAAAGAGCGCGGCTAATGTTCAAAAGTAACCAGACAAATTAATAACAGATAATGTCGCCTACCGTGTAAACAAAATACCGAAATATTTAGAATAACGACGTAACCATATATAATTCTCGGTTTGTTATTACATACTTAGGGCACAGAATAATAAACAATCAGAATGCCCAATCTCCATGGAAAATTAAGTACGCCCATCTCGTTCGCGTAGACGTTCCCTGTTTTAGAGGGAGACAGTGCTGTTCAGTGAAAATTTATGTGGTGTGCATAGAAAAATTAACCCGGTTAAATTGACTTACGGATATCATAGACATACTAAGCAATTATTTTATCATTGCTAAATATAATAACATAGATATTAATATAATATAATTAATTATAATATAATTAAACATAAATATAAACAATTACACAATCTCACAAATCATATCTCGATAAAGACCTATTACACCAAATGTGATTCTCAATACAAATCTGTGTTCTGTGTTTCCTTCTAAAACATGGCGATCGGGTGCTGAAAAACTTCAAAGGCGGCATCTGAGAGTGGACATTCTGATTGTTTTTTATTCTGTGCTTAGGATATTGGATAATAACGGACCTAAAGTATCTAGTAGTAGTTACGTTTTCAATATCATTAAAATTCATTTCCAATTGAGCTTTCCTTTGAGTTTAATGTAATAATTTTTTTCATCTAGTCCTGTTTGTTCCCGGAGTGGTCAGTTTACAATTTGACATTAGGGACAAATATTCAAATAGTTCTAGTGGGAGCAGTGAGTGCTGGAATTATAGATCTAAAAGAACTCATCAAAAAACAAATTTGATGAGTTTTTCGAAATAATTTATTCATCCCAAATTGCTTTGTGTAAATTATACCTACATAGATAGGTTGAAATGAAAATAAAAAACAGAAACACGTCAGGTTTGAGGAAGGACCTAATATCTTTTCACAAAAAGGATTTACAAATATTTCATCCTAAAACACCAAAATTCGGTGGATATAAAACAGGCTTTTTAATAACCGCTAAAAAAAGTAGACATGTAAAAAATGTACTTATAAACCTTATTACCAATTACATATATTATGTACCTAATACTTTATTTTGGTAAATTTTTGTATTTGTTTACTCTTTAATTTAAAACAACTTCTTTTGATTAATTGTCATTGCTTTTTACCTATTCTTTATTTTTTTAGTTAGTTTTTTTATATAAAAGTAGAGCTAAGATTGAGATGTGGTGCTACCGCTGTATACTAAAAATAAGTTGGGTGGATAAAATTACAAATGCATAGGTAATACGCAGAATAAATAACGATCCATAAATAATTATGAATATAAAGAAGAGAAAACTTGAATACTTAGGCCACCTGATGAGAGGACAAAAGTACACGTTCCTACAAAATATAATGCAAGGTAAACTTCAAGGACGAAGAAATCCAGGTTGTAGAAGAATGTCCTGGATGAGAAATTTAAGAGAGCGGTTTGGCTGTACCACTAATGAATTATTCAAAACAGCAGTAGGTAAATAAAATTAGAATCGCCATAATGATATCCAATCTCCGATAGGAGAGGCACTCAAAGAAAAAGAAGAGCTAAGATTGTTAATAACATTAATGCTGCTTTAATAAGTGGATTATAGTTTGCTATCTTATCACCTAAAGGATCTGTGCCCTTAATACATGTATGTGGATTTTTTGCCACATACCAATCTTTTATAAGATCTCCATTTCATATGTAGTGGCGGGTCCATCAATCCCTTTCTAGGCGGATAATATGAAAGATGTTCCTACAGCTGTCGCTGTCTCCATTCTCTCAACCATTTTCTCCATTTTTCTTTGTTCTCCCATTCTCCGTCTTCCAATCCTGTTCTTTCCATGGCTTCATCTACCTCATCTCTGAAAGATCTTCTTGGTCTGCCTCTTTTGCGTTTTCCTATGGGGCTCTACTCTGTTATTTTTGCTATCCATCGGTTTGGGTCTGTTCGTCTGACATGTCCGTACCACGTTAATCTTTTTTTTTCAATGTAATTTAAGGTGTCTTTCTTTATATCCATTCGTCTTTTGATTTCATCGTTAGTTATTTTCTCTATTCTGGAAACTCTGCAGCTTCTTCTCCTGTAGTACATTTCTGTGAATCATCATGTTATAAATTCTTTTTTTGTTACTTTTTGTTATGTTTTTGTCCCATAGGATTGGATTCAGTTGTTTTATAGAAATTCTGGTTTCTGCCTTGGTAGGTAGATAATGTTCTTTAAAATACAGTCAAGTTTATGTCATTAATTTGTTCCTTTTTTTTTGTTTTACCAATGTTTTAGCTCATGTAAGCTTATTAAATGCAAACGTTTATTAAGATTGACTTCCGTGAGGCATGCTAGATAGCTGAATTAGTTAGAGCATAGGCACGGGTCGCTTAGATCCTGGCTTCAAACCCTATCCGGTGTCAGTTATTTAGACATTTATTAATTTGGTTGGTCTTTTTTGTGGCTATGTTAATTCAAGCTTAAAATGTACTTGCTCTGTTACGTCGTTCTAAGATCTAAAGTAACGCTTAATAAATAGCAATAGGCTAATGGGTAACTGCAAGACTCTGGCTACAAAACCAAGACCAAAAGTGCAATACCAAGACCAAAACCAAGACCAGGTGTATTGGCTCACGACCAAGACCAAGACTGGCTAAGTCTCGTCTTGTTCTTGCATTTGAGCAACGCTAGTTGATAGTAATATTATAAAATAAGTTATTACGTATTAAGTCGACGATTACGTCTACTGTTGTCAAATAGAAAGACACACTCAGACGCAGAAACAACCGAGTAATATAAGAGAGGGGAAATAAATGTCACGAGATCATGAAATTTGTTATCATGGCATACTTTTCAACTGGAAAGCAAAATTATTTACGTCAAAAAATTACGAATTTAATTTAGTACCTTTAGCTGCTTTATCTGAGGTAATCTAGTTAAAATTAATTTATAAAAATAAGTATATTATGTACTTAATATATTAAAATAGAAAATATATATTTTTACACTAAATTATAGAAAATGCTGAATTTTAAGCTTTCTAACTTTTATTTTTTTATAAATGTTATTTATATTTATATCCAAAACCAAAAAACGGAGTTATCTTGTAGATCAAAACGTCTAGATTCGGGGAAAATGTTGCGTTTACCATTATACTTAGTTTTGAACATTTATTTGCACGAGCGTGAGGAAATTGCGTTTAAATTTTGATTTACAAAACGCTTTAACCCAGTGCTTCCCTGGAGTGCGCTCGTGCTTTCTTGCTCTTGAGAGAGTGTAGTAGGTGTGTGTGAGTTTTAATAATGCTTGGAGAAGTCATTATAAGCGGTAAGGGACACGTTGATGTACTTTTAAAAGGGCTGCGAACTGTTTTTGGGATCAAGAGATTCCACGACGGAGTTTTATTTATAAAGAAAAATGTCGGTCGACTTTTGCGGGTACAATATAAATGCTAATTTCATAAACGCTTTTGCTAAAGTTTCAAATTGTTGCATGTTTCCTAACAAGTTATAGGATTAAATAACATCAATTTTTTATAATGAATGTATTTTTTTAAAAAGCGTTACCTCATAAAAATGTACTAATACAGATATAGAAGTAGAAGTCAATAAAAAGAAAGTAACTTTATTAATAACTGAATAACATAATCTTTTTTAAACATCTAATGTCATGGAACAAGGCACCCTGGCATCTTCCGGTTGAATACGACACTATGGCACTAGAGTAATGCCGGATTAACTATGTTCCTGCTAAAAACTTAACCACCCTCTAAAAGTAGTAATCTCACCACTTAATAGAAAACTAAAATTCATATATTACCCGTCACCTTCAAAAAATAGCTATATTATATTAAGGAAAAATTAAAACTAACCATCTATCACCGTAAATAAAATAAATAGTTGAAGAACTGCTTGCTACCAAAAGAAAATAAAAGAACGAAAATATTTCCGTGAGACAATAAAATAATTTTGGTACATACCGGTTCTTGGTTCTTGACAAAAAATCAAAATTTTAGATCCCTGGTTCAATTTCCTTTTCTGTTCTTCTTCTCCTTCTTCCTTATCTCCTGAAAGATCAGACCGTTTACTTCTCTCTATTCCTTCTCTTCTAATTATTATGTTTACTACGTTTCTTTCATCCAGCCTGAAACTTATTCGCATCTCGAAGTACCCGCTTTTATTGGACCACCTCTGGAAGTTAAAAAAGTGGACAGAAACGTCGGGCACCCCACAAACAGTACAGTCCACCAAAGAAAATTTGCCTATCCTATCAGCTAAGGTGCCAAAACTACCATGTATATTCCTACCACGACCTCAGATCGGGAATCTACCTTTTCGTCTACTTTGCGTTTCTGCTATTATTTGCTCATTCTTTCTGCCACTCCTCTTTTCGTCCTGTCTCTCTTTTTATCCTCTCTTCCTTAACTATATTTTCATTCATTCTTCTTGCCTACACTCTCGCTCGCTTATCGCATATCAAGGCGATCGGTTTCACTGCTTCAATGACATATAGAGCCTCATTTGAAGCATTTGTATAAGCGCTTGATGCCCTAAACAGCATTTGCTTTTGCCAAGTCTATATCAGCTTTGCGTATTTCGCAGTATTCAGTACGGTACATCAAACAGGGGCACCGTTGTCACCACCGACTGGAAAACTCCATTTAGCACCCCTTTTGGTACTACCTAGGCCTCCAATGTTTGGTATTAGCCGTACTAATGCCTCCAGACTTCGGCTTACCTTTACCAACGTCTTTTAGGGAGTCTCCTCTGAACCCTAATTCTTCCGATAGAGACTTCGTGGTAACTTTTGCACCCTCCACGCCTTCAAATATAAAACAAAGAAAAGATTTGTGACTACGTTTCAAACGTCTACGTGTCAAAATAAAAGAAGATATACCGAAAAAACTAAGACAAGAAGGAAATAAGAATATATCAAATATAACATTTTCAATATACAGCCGTAGCAGAACAATTAGATGAAGAGTAAGTAAATTAACCAAAAAGAATAGTATCCGATGATCTAAAACGAGAATGGGGATATATCCTAACAGTTCTTATATAGGAGAAATAAAAGAATGGAATGTTATTGTAGAAAGAGAAATAAAAAAGAAATAAGACTGTCGCGATGAATAATGTAAGCGAGCCCTAGACCAGGAAAATAGTAGACACATACAAAAATAAAGTAGATTATAATGCTACATATTAAAGTTACAAATTTGTGCAAAATAATGAAATGAAAAAAACAGTTTGAAATAAAAGAATTTAATAAAAAAAACAGTTAAAAATCAGGAACGTAAAAAATTATTACTTAATACACACTCTTTTAGAAATCACAAAGGGTAACTATTGAGAAAACGTACACATTAACTTACTAAATATACTTATTATAGGGCAAGGAGCAACTAACAACTCGAGAAACATAAATACAAGAAAACGAAACAGTTTAAATATAAGCCAACATCAAAAGAGTAGAAGTAATAGAACTCGGACTACAGGAACGAATGGCTCGACTTATTGTTGGCAAAAGATTATAGAATATTCTAAAAACATTTACTTAAAGCACCGGTAGTAGAAAAATAACATATTTGATCTGGATGAAACAACAAAATGGTCAATTTTTTAAATTAAAATAATAGTTATGAACAAAATTTAGAGTTTCACAATGCTACTTGATAATTTTAGAAAGTAGCTCAGTTAAATTGTATTTTTGCTAGGAAAATTTTGGGGTAGTTCTGATTTTTTCATTTCATATGTTTTTTGGGGTGCTTAATCCTAATCTGGGGTGTGCAGACAAAATTTCGTGACGCAACATTTAAAAAACAGAATAAACTGTTTTTTTTTTCTTCTTTTTTCGGGTTTTTTGCTAAAAACTCGAAAACTATCAACTTTTGGTAAATGGTCTGTTTACAGAAATTAAAGTACTTGAAATTTTCTAGAAATACCAGTATTAAGTTTTTTTTTCAGACGAATCGTTCGGTTTCTAGTGCGAGTTGAAAATTGTGAATTTTCAGCAGTTTATGCAAAACCCACTTTTTACATTTCAATATTTAATTTTTATGGATGCTGTTATTTGATAAATGGCACCTGTTTTCCACAGTAGTAAGTAAGTAATTAAAAAGAAAAAAGGCAAAAATAATGCAAATTCAGTAGGTAGGTAGAACTCGCTAACAAAAGAAAACTTAAAATCTCGTTACTTATGATCATATATTATTATGATTATAAATTATAATATGCAAAATTTATATGAGCCGTTGTCTTTTGGAAGGTCCTGGCTGAGGTTCTTCGATAACGATGAGTCCTTGTTCTGCTTGTTCTGGAAAATAAAAGTTTAAAGTTAAGTCATTTATCAAGAAGAGATGAAGATTGCAAAATAGATTGTGAAATTAAACATACCTTAAGCATCATACTGAGGTTCTTCGATGGCATCGGGTCCTGGCTCAGGGTCTGATTGCTCCATGGTTAGCGTGGAGCGTCGTTCTCCAGGAAAATAAAAAGAGGAGAGACACATATCATATATCAAGGAGAGATGAATGACTAAAAAATAACTTGTCAGATCCAACATACCTCCCTCCCTTTCTTCAGTTTCTTCTACGTCTATATCAGAGCTGTCTTCTGGGGGCTCAACATTGTTACACATTCCTTCGCATGATGCGCATATTGGGAAACAATAGAGTCCCGCCGTCCTGCATCCACAATTGCGTTGACAGCCCTTTTTACATTTACATGAAATGTACCAAAGTATTGAGTTTGGTGCAGGGTCCAAAGTAGTTGATACTGGCACAAGACCATTACTAGTTTTTTGCCATCCCCACTCACTTGGGTCTTTCTGCTGCTCGTTAGGTGTGGCTTGACTGAATAACCACTGCTGCACCTGATAATAAACTCTCAGTGAATGTTCTCGTGCAGCAGCTTCAGTTGGGGGCAATGAAGAAATGTTGGTCTTATTTTTGAATGATGAAGATACGTATTGTTTATATCTTAAATCATTTAGTTTTGTCTCTTTTTTTACATATAGAGCCGTGAGAAACATGTTTCCTGCTGTGGCAATCTCATCTTGACTTAAATTAGGGTCTTTGAATGCCTCAATTACCGATTGCAAATCTTTGTTCTTCTGCAGGACTTTAAGAAATTTCAATTTCCCTTGATTAAACAATGCAGAAGTAGTATCACATGCGCTACACGCACACACATACTACAACATCTACAACAGTTTAGCACATTGTTGCCGTTTGGAATGTAAAGCGGCTTTAACTGCTTTTAACTGAGTTATTTTGATTTTTTGCAATCTAGCTATAATATTTGAGTCAAAACGTGAATTATCCGTGTTGCTCTGCCTTTATTTTAATTAACTTAAATACTAGGGGAAATTAACTGAAAACCTTTCAATACAAATCTATAAAGTGGGTTTTGCAGTCACACCGGTACAAATTAATAATTTTCAACTTACACTTGAGACCGAACGGTTCGTCTGTACAATAACCAAAATAGTGACATTTGTACAGAACTTTAAGTACTTTAATTTCTGTAAACAGACCATTTACTAAAAGTTAACAGTTTTTGAGTTTTAAGCAAAAAACCGGAAAAAAGCAAAAAAACGATTTCTTCTGGTTTTTTAAATGTTGCGTCACGAAATTTTGTCTGCAAACCTCAGATTCAGATTTAGCACCCCAAAACACATATGGAATAAAAAAACCAGAACTTCCCCAAAACTTTACTACCAGTCTCACTTTACAGTACAAATTTACTGAATTAAAGGCCAATGACGATATATATGGAATATATGCTATATGGCGCTGTGAGATTCCTAGATATTGTTAAAAATCTGAAAAAAGAAGAATTATGACAAAGGATAGTTTTTTAAATCAATTAACAATTAATAGAGAATTTTTGTATTTATTTCAATATTTCTTAAACGTACCTAAAAATCTAAACACACAATACTTTAGTTGTGAATAGTTATCGAAAAATTATTTCTAGCATGTTTTATTCCTCCAGTATATCTGTCAGTATTTTTTTAATAAAATGTCGTAAACAAAATGGCTTAAACAATGCAGTCAGTTATTTCTTTTTGTGTGTCAATTATTTCTTTAAAATGCATGCATGAACACACAGTTTTTTAATTTTCTATATGTTTTGAAAGTACTTTTGTGGTTAACTTTCCAAAAGAGTCGTTGCGATCTTTAAGTAATATTTTATAAAATAATTGTCAGTTCTTTAAATATTTACATTTACCATATATGTCACATTTCTAAATTATTCCATTACTCACGCTTATCTAACACTTGTGACAGTTTGTTAATACAATACATTCTAATTGCCCTAAGATAACACTGAAAGTATTTGCCAACTTAAGGAATTTGCACAAGAGCTTATTTTCTACCCTTTGCACCCTGCCAGACCCTGTATAAATAAGCACAGACAAGAAGAGGACAAACAGCAGATCAACTAATGTACCAATTTCGCGAAAATAAACAAACTTTCCAAGTCATTAACTGCGCAAATCCTGCAATGAATTTTGTATTAGCGTTTGAACAGAAATTTCGTGTTTACTGGCAGGAGAGCGTTTTGCCACTTGCTGTTTACCCAAAACTTTGGAGTTCGCTCCCAAAGCCATTAGCGTATCAATGTGCAGGACACGTCGCTATTTATATTTATTGTTTACTACAAATACGTAAACAATAGTGATCTGTCATTGGTAATAATAATTTTGATTTTAGAACGGAAGCCAAAAAATATTGCTGTGGAAATCGTAGTCGGTTTATTTTACAACAAATCAAGAATGTACTATTTTTAGTGGGAATAAGTCACAATTTGACAATTATGTTTTCAGTTCTGTTTTTAAAATATCCAATATTAATAAATTAAACCAATTTTGTTTTTGTTTCTTAAAAAATTCTTACATACGCCAAAAAGCTCAAATTCTAAAAAATCATTTTAAAAAAGAAACTGAACAAAAGTCTATCAAAGATGCAACTATACCCATACACAATGCCATATAAGACTCTGAAAGATATTAAATTAAATCATTTAAGTTTATACGAAATTATAAAAGTACTATAAGTGATAATTTGGAACGTATCGAACAACATAAGAATAGGATCAAATTCAAAAAATAATTAAACTAAGGAAACTTTTAAACTATCGGTAAAAGTTCACTTAATGAACATTTCCTGTCCTTCAAAAAAACAAAAATATAGCAGTTTTGAAAAACGGAGATCATTGATAAGGTGGTTTCATTGAGAGGTTAAGCATGTATTCAGAAGATATTTTCTAGTTCTTCTTTTTCTTCTCCCTCGTTATAAGGAATTCTGCTTGTTTATTGGAGGATTGATACGTCTATGAAAGGATGTCAGTCCATTTTTTTGCGCAGTAGTCAGATTCTTTTTCTACCTATTGTTGATTCATTTATTAATATGCTGGCCACACGGATCTCCCCCATTCTAATTATGTGGTTATTTTATTCTTTGTTTTTTTTTATTAATTGTAGATATCTTGTAATCTTTTTTGATATCTCAGCGTACTTCCTGCAATTCTTCTCAGTATTCTTATCTCTGGTGCTTCCAGTAGTCATTGTGTTGTTGTGGTTGTATCGGGTCTTGTTTCCGATGCATATCACTATTGGTCTTACACAGGCCTTATAAATTCTCTATTTTTTCTCAGTGTTTTATCTCATGTCACTTTTGCCATATAGTGTTATTAGGGCATCCAGCCAGTCTATTTGCTTGATCTCGCGCTTCTTCTCCAGTTGCAGTTGCAGTTCAAAAGAAAATGTTGTAGTAGACGGTAAAGTGTACTAGTGCGAAAATTTATGCTATGTTTTATATATTTTTAAGATTTAAATAATATTTGTAAAATTTAATATACTTTAATGAGTAATTTTATTAATTATTTATTATTTATATTTTAAACAAATTATATTATGTTCAAACAATTGAATCAATTATAATGTTTGCTCTTAACGCGACCTGTTGACGTATTAACAAAGCATACATTTTGTACTTCTGACAGTGTTCTGACAGTCTTACAGATAAATTAATAATATATTTAAAAATAGTAATTATTATAATTATTTAAAAACGAGAAGTGTGTTAATATGTTAAACAGATAATTCGATATTATTATTAATCGGATGATATTTATGACTTTTAAATTTTGACATTCTTATTTATTGTCTGTATTTTGTTAGTAGTTTTTCATTCAATTTTTAATTTATATCTGCTTAATATATGAGTGATGACTAGAAACAAAATGATCGAGAGTAGTGAATCGATGTGATGAACCGCTATTTTGTGACGCTTTTCGTGACAACGCCATTTTGGTGCGATAGTTTTGTGACGACGCCATCTTGTGGCCCTAGTTCCGTGACGCTCGACTTAGCATTATACTATAGAGAAAAAATCGTACGACGCCAGTATAAAAGCTTCGCTTAAATAAAGATGAAATAATAGGATAATATAAAGTAATATAAATTTTTAAGCAGTATGCCGACTTTGTCTATAAGTTATGAAAATATGTAAATATCAAAGTGAATAATTTAAATCATTATGTTCAAAGATTATTTGATTAAAATATTGTACCTTTTATAAATAGGCCGGCTCCATTGAGAAAAAAGGCAGTAGTCAGCCGTATTACAAGATGGTTTTTTATAAAAAACATTTTTTTTTAAATAGCTCAAAAGGAAACGCTGTAGATTCAAGAGTTGGCTCTGTAGGAGGGGATTAAAATGTATGAAAGTATTTGCGTTAAAATCTGTTTTCATGATTTGTTCAGAATTTGCTACAAAGACATTGTCATGTGGGACTATACAATCTTGTTACAGTAACATAAGACAGTATGTTACTGTAACAGTATGTTTCCACTACGTGGAAAGCATTCCGACTAAATTCTAAACCTACCGACTATTATATTCACTATAAATTAGTATCATGTGTGTTCATAGAGTAAAAATAGATTTTTTTATTATAGCTAATAAATTAAAAATCAGAATAAAAAGAATGTATTTTAAAAGTTACTGTGATGAGTTTAGATTCTGTCACGATATGGTCCCCTAAAGTGAGAATTAATCACGTGTCCATGTATTAAGGAAATTATTAAATTGGAGTGTGTGTTCACTTTTTGAATTAATTGTGATTTCTGCTTTTGATTGACTTGCTTTTTTTCATTGTTTTAGCTAGTTGTCAATTTCATAAAAGTATTCTTGGAGTTGTTGTGTAGCTATGTTGTGTATATAGTTGTGTCATCTCAAATTTACCAATTGTTACATATTATACGTTGCCTTGCGGAATTTCCGTCTTAATGCGATACGTTATTCAAAACGCATTTTTTTCAATTTACTTTTGTTCTGAACTGTCAGTTCTCTAAATCATCATCATCATCATCATCATCATCCAGCCGAATTTTCACATCCATTGTTGGATATACGCCTCCTCCAAACGTCTCCAGTTCTCTCTATCTCTAGCTGCTGCAATCCAGTTTGTTTCTATTCTCCTTAGGTCGTCGGTCCATCGGGTAAGTGGTCTGCCTCGACTTCGCTTGTCGGCTCTTGGTCTCCACTCCAATAATCTCTTCGTCCATCTTCCGTCTTCCATTCTAGCAACATGTCCAGCCCACCTCCATTTTTGTTTATTGATTCGCAGTATAATATCGTCTACGCCAGTTCGTCGGCGTATCTCCTCATTTCTTACGCGATCTTTTAAGGTCAGGCCCAGCATTGATCTCTCCATTCGCCTTTGTGTTACCCTCAGTTTTTCGGCAGTAGCTTTCGTTAAAGTTAAGGTCTCTGCTCCGTAGGTCAAGACTGGTGGGATGCATTGGTTAAATGTCTTCCTTTTCAGGTGAATTGGGATATTTGTTTTAAAAATGTCTCTCATCCGTCCATATGCCGCCCATCCCAACATGATTCGTCTATTTAGCTCGCAGGTTTGGTTGTCTCTGGTTATTCTAATTTCATGACCCAAGTATGTGTATTTATCGATTAATTCTACCTTGTTGTTATTGATCTGTATCTCTTCGCTGGGAACCATATTGGTCATCATTTTGGTTTTCTCGAAATTTATCTCCAGCCCAGCTTCTTGTAGTATGTCATTTAGTTCTTGGAGCATGTCTTTGATCTCTCCCAGATTATCTGACAGAAGCACGATATCGTCCGCAAAACATAGATGGTTTTATCTTTCTCCATCGATGGATATTCCTTTCTGTTGCCATGTTAGTTTTTTAAATGCATACTCAAGAACGGTAATGAACAGCTTTCGGTGACATGGTATCACCTTGCCTGACTCCCCTTTTTATCTTTATTTTATTAGTTGCAGAATATAGACTTATGGTTGTTGTGGCATTTTCATATATATTTTTAATTACATTACAATATCTGTGGTCGATCCTGCAATCTTGTAGTGCTCTTAAGATGGACGGTAGTTCCACTGTATCAAACTCCGTTTTAAAGTCTACAAATATCAATGCCAAGGGACGGTTATATTCGTTAGTTTTTTCTATTAGGGTTTTTAGGCACTGCAGGTGATCGTTTGTGCCGTAATTAGGGCGGAAACCAGCTTGTTCCCGAGGTTGGTAAAAATCCAGCTTTGTGTCTAATCTATTCGCTATTATTCGGGTGTATAATTTATAAAGATGGTTAAGGAGACTGATTGGTCTGTATCTTTCCAGGTCTGCTATATCTCCCTTTTTGTGTAAGAGTACAGTAATTAAATTATTCCACTTTTTTGGGATATTTTGATTCCATAGGCATAGATTAAAGAGCTTTTGAATTTTGGCTATCAGTACTGAGCCTCCTATCTTTATCGCTTTCGTGACGACACCGTCCTCCCCCGGAGCTTTGTTATTCTTCATCTTTTTTAGGGCCTTGTAAATTTCGCTCAAGGAGATCTCTGGAATATCTTCAGAACCCTGATTTTGAACCTTCCTCTGTTGATATTTGACTATATCTAGAGTCGATTGGTTGTTATATAATGTCTCAGAATGATTCCACAATTTGTAACAAATGTTCTCTGTTTGATGTGATGTTGCCATTTCTATCCTTGAATTTGACTATTTGTTTATTTCCATTTGTGAGTTTGCGTCTCATATTATTTTCATACTCTTATTTTCCTCAATGGTTTTGATGATTTTCTCATCTTTGTATTTTCTCAAGTCTTTTCTGATTTCTGTTGATACTTCCTTGTTCATTCTATTTATATCGTCGTTACAAGAGTTTTCGTCGCTTCTCAGTATTCTTCTTTGTTCCATTTTTTTTTTCTGTGTTTCCAGATGTGTTCTCTAAATATGATAAATATGATGTAAGTAATCGAAAGAATTGTGGTAATATTTATTTAATTTTATAATGAAATACTTTATATTAAACCTTATTAAAAACTTGGCTTACATTGAGTTGATTTTATGTGATATTCGGTGGCATTGCTAGATAATTGAATATTCTCGTTGAAATTTAAACTGATAATTTGATATCGTGTTAGCACCTGTAAAGTCTAGATCTATTCATTTTATTAAAATTGTTCTAGTAATTTGGAAATTGATGATAACAGACGCGTAGTTCGATAAGATGAGACTTTACTGAGATCATTTCCTAGTTTTTTTTTTAATAATTTCCTAGTTTTTTCCAATTTTTAGATTGTTAGGCCAATATTAGTCCTTATAATTGGGTTAACTAGGTACATATGTTTGGATTGCTATACCCTTTTAGGCAATTCTTTTAGCATTTTTGTTGCTATTAAGCCAATTCTTGGTGTTTTTTTTATAGTTAGTCTCAAGGTTTGTTCTTTGAGTTCCCTTGGCTTTGTTAGTCTTATTGGAATAACTGATGGTTGTTTCAAATTTAACTAATTAATAATTTCTTGATCTTCTTCATTATTATTGTGTGGATGGAATACTGTTGCTAATTAATCAGTAAGTAATTCTGATTTTTCTTTGCTCATTTTCCATTAGTAATGTGTATCTGTAGTTTTTGGTACTGGTGACCATATTGTGTTAAGTTTTAAGGATACTTTGTTTGGCTTCCACAGTCGTATATATTAAGTTTTGTTAAGTAGTTTTTGACTGATTCTTCGTTAACTGTTAAACGCTTTATCCGCTGGATGCCGCCTTTTTTGCCATTTGGATCTTCTTTTTCTCATGGCGCCATCCCCTTTCGAAGGTTGGCGATACAAATGGCAATTGTGGTTTTGAAAACTGCTGCGAGAAATATTTCTGCGGATGAGCGATCGAACCATCTCCTCATGTCTTTTAGCGATGAGTTCTGGCGTCTCTTTGCATCTTGGTCTTCTTTTTTCGGCAATGAGCATTTTAATTTCTAGTGGAATATTTATTCTATTGCCGATTTTATTTTTATCTGCACCCTTCGGTGTTGCTTCTTTTGCATCGTTTTGCAATAATATCATAAGATCATTTATAGCAGCTCGTATTTCTAGAGAATTTTTAGTCTTTCTTTAAATTTATTGTTTTCATCCAGCATTTTTCGGTAAAGCCCAAAAGTCTGTTCTTGGTCCTTGCAGTTTTGGAGTAGGTTATTCGTTAATTACGCATGTGCTAACTGTTGCAATAATTGGTAAATGTTCTGACAATAGGTCATAACTTGTAACTATGTTAATAAAGGTGATATACCTTTTATGATACAATTCCGCCCTTTTTTGGGAACTGTTAGCCAGTACTTTAATATTCCTGTTGTTGATAAAGATGAGTATTTATTTTCTTGTATTAAACTATAGAGCTCTCTCACCTTTGAATGTTATTAACCTTGATCTCCAGTAAGTGTATTTACCAAATGTGATAAATTTTGGGCCTAACGTATTGAAGAAGGATCCGAAATATTTTTTTTAATATGCTTTAGAGTAGGGATGGCGGTTTTTGACAAAACACCGGTTTTCGGTTATACCGGTTTTTATGTTTACGGTTTAACCTGGCGGTTATAATAAGCCAAAAAAACCGGTTTTCTCAAAAACCGGTTTTCGTTTTTTTTAATCCAACAGGTTACAAAGTTACATTTACAATGCACTTTAGTTTGCGATACTTATTCATAAAATAAAGTAAAATTTGAATTATGTTTTTTTTTTTTCGAATAATAACTTGAGAATGATAATTATGATTGGGATCCAAAATAATACCTAACCCAATCCTAATCACCGTAAAAGCCTAATAACTGGTTTTTACTTTAAAATAAAAAACCGGTTATAACCAGGACAAAAGAAAACAACCGATAAAACCGGTTGTCCCTACTTCGGAGGGCAATATACTGCTGCAATGCTTACAAAATAGAAATAAAATGTTGTCTTAAAAGTAGGTACTTTGATATATTCATATATTATCATAGGAGTATACATATTGCGATTAACATATAATAGCATATTACCACTATTTATCGGCTTTAAAATTTATAACAACGATAACAATAAAATCAAAAAGTCGACTCATACGTGACCTAGCTCAGCCCTTTTAAATCCATTTTAACTGTGACCTTTTAACTTACGTCTTTTTAAGTTCCCCTTAAAGCCGCCGTAAAATTATAATCAAAAGACCGTTAATTCCGTTATCTCTCCACTATAAAAGACAAAAGACAAGCATAAAACTCACAAAGCTCTACCACAAAATTAATGGACATTTTGTTGCACTAAACTTCATTGCGGGTCAAACTTGATCATAATTTGTTTAGATTCTTTTTAAGATACAGTAAGTGAATTCCTAATTTGCTCTATATGTTTTAATTGATTCAAAGATATTAATATTTTATAAATAAAACAAAATGTTAGTCTTTCATCGGATAATGCAAATCTAGTAGGGGCGTTAGCTGTCACGGCTGATGTTTTGTAATGTGATGATACTTTTTATTCGGGCTATTAGAAGTGGTCTGTATTTTTTTTTAATTGTTCATCTGCGAAGTCTTTAATAACTATTATCACAGGCGATGCGAAAAGTATCAGAATAAGTAATGTTTCTGTCTATTTACCCAGAAAATAATGTAAAATTACAAAACTTAGCAGCTCATAATTTTTTTTTCCATCCACATACAAAAATTCATTTTTCTCTGAGAATCATTTTCATTTATCTGCTAATGCAAATAAGTTTAAAATGACTAAAATTTGTTTTGATTAATAATTCTTTGAACTGTCGTTGTACTTAACAATTGTGGATTTTCTATTACATGTACCATAACTTTCTACGTCCTTAGAATGTAGTTATTTGTATTAAAAAGTTCATTAACTAATATTACTCATAAATACAATTCAACTAACAAAAAATTTAGTACAGGAAAGTACTGGTGAAAATATTGCTAGGATATGAATATTTTAAAATTGGTTGTTTATTTAATTTAATAATTAATTAATGTACATTGATTACATTTATTAGTATACTAAATATTATTTTGTAACAGAATGGGTTATTAAATTCAACTTAGTTGTACTAAGTAGTATATGTTTTTATTTTATCTTAAAAACTATAGTCCTTCTTTAACTACCTACAAAATGAATTATGCTAGGTATGTATAACCTATACCCGACGCTATGGAATCTGACATATGACGGGTTTATGCACTGTGAATACGGAGAGGGTACAACCCCCGTTGCATTTGCGGATAACCTTGCTGTACTGGTAGTGGCCCCATATGAGCCAGATCTTAAATACCGGGTTCGGAACGCAGGCCGCATCGTAAAGAAATTTGCGGCAAAGAACCGAAGCCATCATTGTAAAGGGGAAAAGGAACAGGCAGCTAAGTGCTGAATTACAATAGCATGTCTAACACCTAAGAAACAAGTAAAGTGCCTAGGAGTGTCATTGCACCAGAATGGAAAATGAAGGGAACACCTGCGAGACTTGGTCCGGGAGGCTGCGAATAGTGCAGCTGAGTTAAGGAGGATAGTGCGCAACATTGGGGGACCCAAATCCAGAGGGAGCAGGGTCTAACATGGTGTTTTACAGTCGATCGTCCTCTACGCGGCACCAGTCTGAAGCGAGGCGGTAGAGATAACGGCCTATATGAGGCTCATGACAATAGTGGACAGAACAAGTCTGTTGTGAGTGGCATGCGCCTATAGGACTGTCTCTGCGGAAGCCTTATGTACTATCACAGGATGTGTTTCGTTGCTTGTTTTGGCGGTAGAAAGAAACGAGCTCTATGGGAGAAGAGGTCCAAACCTTACTAGGGCCAAGAAAAGACAGCAAAGGGTAAGGTCAATTGAAAGATGGAAAGGAGAATAGAACAACATAAAGAATGTCGAACAGTGGCCGAAAATACTGATCCCGAACATAAAAGGTTGGGTGGACTGTGGCCACAGGCAATTGGATTAGTTCCTAACTCAGGTGCTCACAGGACACGCGTGTTTTGGGGCCTGCCTCTCTAGGTTCGGAAAGGCTGACACAGATGAATGCCTATACGGTGGACACTGTGACACATACGATGTTAGATTGCAACAGATGGATAGTAGAAAGAAACAGAATGGAAAATAGACAGGTGTAAATTTTGTTACAGTGAGACAAATGATTGGGAGAATGATTGACAATAAATTAGGTTGGTTGGTTGTGTAAACTAACATACACAACTGTATCCGTTTAATGAACAAGAAAAAAAGGAAGAAACACTGCTGGACGAACGACAAAGGTAAGAGTGAGAGATGCTGGAAGTTGAAGCTGGAAAAGTGGGTCAGACTGTGGGGAAAGAGGATATGCCCGTCTGGCAATAATGCCGTACTAGGAGCGATGAGGGTCTTGTACGTACCTGGAACGTACCTGGAACGAGACAGGAAGCCTCCTTGCTGATGAATGAAGTGTGTATGTGGATATATGGAGATAAATGAAGGCAGTGCTTTAGAAATGATGCCAGCCTTACAGAGGCCATTCTGCTTCCGGATCGCTGAATGAAACAGGTAGGCGTTCGGCGTAGACTCAGCGACGAGAGGGCATTTTAAAGTACCTCGGGAACTATCGACGGGAGTACGAAGAACGAATACTGCACTAAGGTCAGTCAGGCGGCGTCCTGACTGAGATGTCTTTTGAAGTTCTCTCACTGGAGGCGACCACATCACGCCGGAACCAAGGAACAGTACCTAAACTCATCACATTAACTTATATAATACATTGTTTTATTCTGATTGTTAATTTGTTAGTTATAATAAAAAATAAGTACTTCGAACAACTGATTATTTCGCTATTTTTAAACTTTAACTGTCCATATTTCGAGAACTATCTATATAAAAAGATTATCATGATCGTGCTCAGTACTTTTGACTTGACTTTAAACAAAACTACAAAAGCCGTTACTACATAGTCACTAAACTATTTTTAGATTACTTTATTACTTTTTAGATTATTTTATTACTTAAATAAAAATTGAATTATTAAAAACTCTCTATAGCTACAGTAATTTTTCTACTAATTACGTTCAACAAAATTTATACACAATTTCTGATATAATCAATAAAATACAACACCGTAATTACAACACGTTTTAATAAAAAAGTTCGATACTATCTCGACTACAACATTGAAATATTACGCTTTACACAACTTTTAGATAATATCAATAGAGAGTTAATAAACAAATTACCCCGAGTTAATTTCGTCAAACGTTACACAAATTTCAGTTAGTTCACTGTCATTAACTAGCTGATAACGCATCGGAACGTTAACTCGTCCGATTTAATCTAGCACGAGAAGCTGAAATAAAACAAATTAGAATAAAGTTGATCCCGCACGGAAGTTTACAGCAGGTTTTACAGAGTTTTATTCTGGACTCTGTTATACGCTTAGTTATATACCCTTTCCGTAGAGTAGAGTTATTTCAGCTAAAATTTTTGCATTGTTTGTAAAACGTCAAATTAAAGTTAGAATCATTTTCCAACTTTCGCTCTTTACAAATTTGCTGTTTTAATTTTGTTTCATGTGTGTTTAACTTTCGTTTACACCGCTCTATGTTAGCCATGCCAATGTCAGACATTTATTTGGCTTTAAAATATCTTTGAACATATTTTATACGTTTTTGGGAACAAACTACACTAATTTTAAGTCTTCTGTGTAATTGTCTCCAAGTTTTACGATATCACCACTCATATCCTATATACCCATATAGGATACCACTGCATCACCAGCCTCGTTTAAGTCAGATAAGTTGATTGGTATTTATTTCTTCAAGTTTAAGATAGGTTGCTGTCAACATTTTAATAGTCCAGGTGTATATTTAGTACATGTTTGAGTGATTTGTATCGGATTCGAAGAACTATATACGCCCTGTAGAAAGCTGAAAAATTCTTTGATTTGCAGTATATACACTCTTCCTTCACTAATTTTGGGGAAATAAATCTTCTACTCACAATCTTTAATGGGGTTTCTTAAAGTTGAAAAATAATTAAGCTACCGGTTTCGCTGTTTACAAACTTTTACAAAATTATTAGGCCCCTTAATTGTATTAAAAACCTATTAAGGATTGTGAGTAGACGACTTATTTCATTAACATTAATGAGTATGTGCTCACACCAGCAACCCTTTCATCATTTACTCCTTTTTCAATTAAAAAAATGATGCAGTGGAAACAATGTATTACAATAATTTTTGTTTTTAACTGTGTCTGATCTTGGCCGCTGTAGATTGTTGATTGTTTTAAAGTTAGAGACAGAAATGACAGAAGGGTAAGGCTCAATTCGGTCTGTAGTACCCTTGGTAGCATTTAAATAAAAGAATAGAATGGAAACATTTTATTTGTTTTATAGGATTTAGGTTACTGTACATGAATATTTTTTTGTTAGCCTTTAGGCATAGAGAATCCTTAAATTATCTCTACTATAAGTAAAGCTTACTTTTTAATCTTTACTTACTCTTACTAACTCTACTCTTACTAAGCTCTAGTTATAAGTAACACCCTAAGGGTGTTACTTATAACTGGAGCTTAGAGAAATTTTTAATCACAAATAAGTGAATGACTGCATATATATTTTGGTAATGTAAAATAAATGCAGGTGCAAAGTAAATAAGTCTATAGTTTCAGTAAGCTTGGATTTGCATTTCACCCAAATTGAAAACAATGAAAAGTCTCTCTACTGCTTGTTTCTTTATATAGAGGTCCCTACTAGCATACACAGATACGTCATGTTACTATAACGTCAATGTAGATGAACAGCATTTCTTTTCAACTCGAGTTCTCGCTAGTCTCCTCGACGAGGTGCAACTTCGATACGGTTTAAGAGAATGGTAGAACGTAAAGAGTGCAGATGATAGTGTTTTGCAGGGGTATACTATAGACGTATTTTTGGAACAAACGGTTATTCCTAATATCGTCCAGTAGCTACCAATATGCTTGTATTTGCTGTTCAGTAAATTCATTGATGAAAATTCTCCTAATTTCTTTTTTTCTTCATATATAGATAGCCAGTAGCGTAAACCGGCATGTAATGTTACTATACTGGCTGTATGGTTAAAGTCGATTAATCCGATTTAACTCGATTTCTCACAAGGTTTCCTTCATATTCGAGAGTCATTCGTAAAAAACAGGTTTACTCCGCCGATAAGAAAAAATGCGACGTACTGGAATAAATCTGGCAACACCGTGTTACTCATTAACTCTCCCTTTTTCTTACTCCACCACTAACGCCTCGAAGCACTGCTTAGTACCGGCCTCCACTCGAGGATGAAGCTTTTTGATCGGTGCAGATGCAAAGTTCTTGCTGTGATACGTTTTTTAAATGCAAAACGGATCTCACCTATTGACATTTATCTTTAATTATGAAAAGTTTATGGGGCATAACATTTTCGTATATAGTTTTCAGTAATCAGTGAATGCCGAACGAATAACGATCGGGACAGAAAGCTTTCAATTTCAGATGAAATTATCGAAAAATTATGATAATAACAAAGCAATATTGCTTGAAGATCAGAGGTTTGCCATTAATTAACGATCTTCCTTTACGTATTCCTAAAACTTCCTACACTGCAATTTACGTCCAGTGGTGTGAAACTTCTCCTTGACAACGTTCGCCTCATATCTCAAATCAAACTGAACAGCTGCTCAGATATTTTGGCTGAACTCTACTTAAGCCTCAGGCCGACCTAGGAACAAGTGATTATCACTTATACACAAAGTAAAAGAAACGCTTGGGTTTATTACACTTCAGTACCGATAATGAAGTCAAGAAAGAGGTTACTCGATTCCTTAATAGATTGGCAGTAGAATTCTGTAACATGGGGATAGAAAAGTTAGAGTATCTTCTGCAAAATGTTTCGGTAGAAACGGCGATTATGGAGAGTAATAATGTAAATGTGAAGTTTAAAAATGATGTATAACACTAAAAAAATAAAGCTGTCAATTTTTTAAATTCATGGACACCTTATTTTACGAATGGTGCTCATATATTCTTTTCGATATATCCACTAGTTGTCATTTTTCTTTGAGGAAGTAAATATTATATAAGTAGATAAAAGTAATTGTAAATATCAATATAGAATAAAATATGTATATTTTAATTTGTGTATTTTATCTGGAGTATTTATAAAACGTAACATTAAATGCTGATAAGTAGAAAATTGTATTTAAGATAAAATAAGAACCTCATAAAATGATAAAAATAAGCTCATATTCAACATCAAATTATTTAAATACCTAAGTGTATGAACACATTGATGCAGATTGTACACCTTGATGTACAGATTGATGCGATTAATCGGTGTGTAGACGACAACATCGCTATGCGAAATTTTCGCGAGATGAACGGCTATGGCGATTAACGAGAACCAAAAAATTGGTGCGACGATATCTCGCAGTGACAACGTTAGTTCTGTGTTATAATTTGTTAACGCAGCGACTGCGTTTTCTCTCGTTATCGTTGCGAATTTAGATTGGTTTCAACAGAGAAATTCATGGAATGGATAAAAAATTATTAAGCGCTTGTCACACGAGGATTAGATTATAAAAACATTAGAAAGAAGGATCAATTATGGGATGAAATTGGCCAAGAGATATATTTTTTAGGTGAGGAACTGAAGAGAAGGTAGAGAAGTTTACGTGATTCTTATGTGTGATACTTAAGAGTAATCAAAACAAGAACTGGACAAGCTGTACAATATAAAACATAGCAATTCACTGAAAGTATGAAAATGTTACAACCTTTCGTGCTTCTTGCGAGAACCTCTTCGCATGTGCCGGAAGTTGCGACTCAAGAAGAGTCTGTAACTGAAAAAGATGATTGTGTAGTTGTTTTGGATAACAAAGAGAGTGAACTTGATGATATAATTTAAGTACCCTTACCTACAAAAAATAAAGAGTCTGCTACTTATGCTAATACCACCACTCCAATTGTAGAACCAGAACCAAAAAAAAACAAAAGTGAGAAATGTACACAATACGTAACCAACAAGTTCAGTTGACTCTATTATTAGTTATTTTGAAAGCACAAAACAAAACAGAAAAAGACTCAACAGATTTATTGTTTTTATCATATGCTTATATCGTCGGTTTAATGTGATCAATGAGACAAAACACATCGTCGTCACAGCGACTTATCGCAGCAATATTTGCATGCCATTAAAAAACGCTGTCGCTTAGATTGCGAGATAAATCAAGTCGTCGACGAACCGATTAAATCGCAGCAATCTGTTAATTCGTTTATATTAGGACTGTGTGGCAAATACCTGGTATGATCCTTTAATTAGATATTTTCACCATCTTAAATGCATACTTTCTTGCATATTTCCGTGCGTTTTGAAGATATTTTCATAGCTTTATAGATTAGTATTTTTTAAACATTCCTAAAAGAAGCACCATGAATATGTAGTTTAGTCCTATAATTTAATAACTCTAAAATTGCATCAAAGAATATTAAAATTATATATTAATAAAGGTACTTAACTCCTAAAGTAACATTACACTGCAATTTAATTAATATTTAAAGTGTATGTTATCTACCACCACTAGGTTTAAAAGACAGTTTAAGTAGATAATGTTGTCGTGTTTTTATTTTATGTTTAAGGCTTTAAATATTTTATTTAAATTAACAGAAAAAGTCACGAAACCAAAAAGAAATTGGATATAAACTAAAAAAATGTAATTATTTACATTTACGAGAAAACCAAAACAAAAAACTAATGCATGCAACAAAGGACTGCTACACCGGCAGATTTAATAAAAAGCTTAAATAAAACAAATTACAATCAACTTTATCCTACACGGAAGTTTACTATGAGTTTTACCCTGGTCTTTTGTTTTTGTGCGGGTTATATTCGAAAAGTTTTTCGTTCGAAAAACCGTCTTCGGAGTGTAATCGAAATACACTTTTTAATGACAAAGAGTAGAACTTTTTTTTATATTAAAAGTCATGACAGCAATAAATGATTTATTCTGTTTTTCTGTCACTTTAAATAAATAGATTACAGCCATCAGGTTGTTATTTATTAGTGAATTCTAAATTAAGCCAAAAAAAAGTAAAATAAATATAAAAAAAAAAGAGGTTAATCTTTGTAAATGGGTATATTTATTTAAAAAACCTTTAAAAGGGCCACATCAATAAAACAAACGTTTTCGGACCACACAGTCCATCATCAGGTTTTTAAAATCGAAAAATGCCTAAAAATAAGTATAAACCATTTAGTTAAAACAAACGAGATTGTGAAATTTTGACTATGGTTGAAAAGCAAAAAATGGTTATACTTACTCGGTCACAATTCCTGAGCCAAAAAAATACTAGGGTAAAAACCCTTTAAATTACATTTAGTTATGAAAGATTGTACATTGTGTTGTAAAATAACTGTGATGTTCAGTATTAAATTAAATTTGACTAGAGGTAACACATGGCTCAATCGGTTTCCAGAGCCGGTGAGAGAGAACCTCTACACTCGGAGAACAGCTGGGAACTGTTATAATTAATAATTTTAAGAAATAAAAGGTGGGTTAATGGATGAAGAGTTTCTCTTCTAATTCATTCAATGTTTCTCTTCCACAATTTTCAAACAAAAAACAGAAAGACCAACTCCAAATCCTCAAGTCTATTCAAAATAAAATTAAATCCCACAATCTTATCATTAGTAAAGCAGATAAAGGCAATTGTCTAGTTATTTTAGATCAAAATTCATATAACTATAAGGTCACCACATTCCTTTCAGATAACAATTTCACTTTACTCTCCGAAGACCCAACAAAAAAGTTCATCAACAAAATCAAAGCCACCAATAAACTTTTTACAGAATTTCTCTCAGAACATGACGCTTCATATTATAAAATACCTAGTAACCCATTAACACCCAGATTGTACGGTTTACCTAAGATACATAAAGAGGGCATTCCCATTCGTCCCGTTGTTAGTTTCCTAAATACTCCAGTTTCTATTTTGTCAAAATTCATATTGAATCTCATTAACAACATGACGAACTTCACCCCTCGCTTTGCAGTCAAAAACACTATTCATCTAGTCAACAATCTTCAACAAATAAATCTTCATCCTAACATCACAATGCTTTCGTTCGATGTCAGCAACCTATTTACTTTAGTCCCCAAACAAGAAACTATTAATCTGGTCCAGTCTCTTCTTCGAGCAAATTCTATCACTTTGTCTACCACTAACTCAATTATTCAATTATTACAAACTTGTCTAGCTCAAGACTTTTTTGTTTTCAATAGTAAATTTTACAGACAACCTGATGGCTTAGCCATGGGTAGTTGTCTTTCCCCTTTCTTAGCTGATGTATTTATGGATCACTTAGAATCCACACACATTATAAAAAAATCCTGAAATTCTCCATTGGTTTCGATATGTTGATGACTGCTTAGTCTTCATATCAGGTAACTCAAATTCAGCTGATCTATTACTCTCTAAATTAAATCAAATCCACCCAAACATTAAGTTCACTATGGAACTAGAATCATCTCAATCTATTAATTTTCTTGACCTTACCATGACCAGATTAAACGACCACTTCGATTTCAGTATCTATAGAAAACCAACACAAACCGACCATATCATACCTTTGTTTTCCAACCACCCAATGTCACACAAATATGCAGCCTTCCATAGTTACATTCACCGATTATTAACAATTCCACTATCACAATCCAACTACCATACAGAAGTTAACACCCTTAAACAAATAGCATTCAACAATGGATATGACCCCAATATCATTAACAAACTTATAAATAAGAGACAACTCAAACTATTGAGAGAGACTGCGTTTCCCAGAGACTTAACCATCAAACCTTATTATGTTTCGTTGCCATACCTTCAAGAACGTCTTTCTGGAGATCTTAGATACATCCTAAAAAGATCTGTTGAGAATACCCACATTTCTTTCAAAGTCCCGAACAATCTAGGACAATGTTTAACCAATACAAAAGATCCCATCAACTACATGGATCGTAGTGGTGTTTATAAATTACAGTGCTCTGATTGTGATGCTACATATATAGGTAGAACCTGTAGATCACTAACTTCTCGTTCCTTAGAACACACTAAAAAAGAGAACACTTCCACCTTCTCTCAACATCTTGCACAACATAAACATACCCTCAACATCCCAGAAGATGTTTCTTTGTTACATAATATTTCCCAAAAAAAATTTCTAAAATTAGATCTATATGAAGACTTGGAAATAGTCAAAGAAAAACAAAATAGCCCCAATTGCGTTAATCGTCATGTATCTTTCAACCGTGACTTTCAACCTTAACATCGTCAACTTTTTTCATAGTTCACACTTCACAATACTGCCCTACTTTCTCTGCCTTATTTTCCTATACAAACGTCAACACCTTAATCCTACACAATCTTTTGTTTCTTCAAACACCCATTCTCTACAATATCGCCACACCTTCCTCTCACAAATTTTCGACCCCAATGTTAACTTCAGAACCATCCACATCCATCATACCAACATATCACTATCTTATCCACTCTTCACTTCTACATCACTTTCCTGTCAATTTTGTTCTCTTTCATTATTTCTTGGTCAATTCATATATTAAACATGTATCCAATAGTTTTAATTCAGTAATCACTCAAACATTATCTAACAATTTATTAAAATTCATAATCTACCATATTACAAAGAATCCTTATCTACCATTGTCCACCTCCTCTCGGTCAACAACTTAGTAGCACACTTATACAACAAATTTCAGGTTTCTACAAACTGAATTTAATACCACCAAAATAGATTTTGTTCAGGGTGCTAGATACTTTAAGTATAAAGGACCCCTATTATCTCTAATTGTTGATTAACTCCTTTTCTCCTTCAACCGGCCCCCCTCCCTCCTTTTCTTCAGTCATTTCCTTTACTTTTATTCTCATTAGTCTCTGAGGAACCCAGTCTTTTCAATTTTAAATTCAATCACATAGGTTACTACTTTAATTTCTTCAGCCTGTAGATTTCCACCTTACTAAACTTAATTTTATTAATTTTTCACCATAGGAGCAGTCTTAAATAAAGTCATTTAAATATGAGGTCTGATATTAGCTTCAAATATTTGTTATTTAATTTTTACCTTGTCCTAGATGTGTTAAACATAAAAGGATAAATTTCATATATATATAAGCTAACCCAACATTAAATACACTTTAGACCACATTCCATACGACGAAAAGCAACATAAGTTGCCTAAGTCACAGGTCATTCTATTATTCATGACTATAAAACCATCATTGATTTCACATCTTTTATACCCTAAATTAATAAATAAAAAAGTTTTTAAATCCCAACACCTAGATTGTTGTTATTATTTTTAAAATCATCAAAACTTGTTGAATCTTTTAGCTGTAGTAATACTATGTACAACTATTATAGTTTTTGTTGCATTGACATTCTGTTATCTTCATCCTTCAAAAGTATCTTGTCAATCAGTTCCCAGCTGTTCTCCGAGTGTAGAGGTTCTCTCTCACCGGCTCTGGAAACTGATTGAGCCATGTGTTACCTCTAGTCAAATTTAATTTAATACTGAACATCACAGTTATTTTACAACACAATGTACAATCTTTCATAACTAAATGTAATTTAAAGGGTTTTTACCCTAGTATTTTGGTGGCTCAGGCATTGTGACCTAGTAAGTATAACCATTTTTTGCTTTTCAACCATAGTCAAAATTTCACAATCTCGTTTGTTTTAACTAAATGGTTTATACTTATTTTTAGGCATTTTTCGATTTTAAAAACCTGATGATGGACTGTGTGGTCCAAAAACGTTTGTTTTATTGATGTGGCCCTTTTAAGGGTTTTTTAAATAAATATACCCATTTACAAAGATTAACCTCTTTTTGTTATACGTGGTATACAGCCAGCTACAGGAATTTTTCCTTGTGGATTTTAAAATAAATATATTTTACACATGATTTGTATAACTATATAATTATAGTATAGTATAATAATTACTGTACGTAAGGTTACTTACTGCATCTTGTTGTTGTTGTTTGTGTTTAAATGACTGCGGACACTAAATCCGTTCGTCAATTAGTAATAATAAATAAAGTAAGGATATAATTATTTTCCATAAAAAAAATTAACACAAAATTTATACAAATTTACATCCCACGGGAGTCGAAGAAAACATTAACGTAAGGTTTGGAAAACCGTATTTGAATATTCCTTGTTAATAATATTGACTGAAAAATTACTGAGTACTTACATGATTAACCTTCCGTCGGTCGCAACTTACACTTGTATAAAAGCTGTCGCAATGTATCAAAATGATACATTTAATTTTGGCTTAAAATAACAGTAACAGCAATAGTTTTTGGATTGAGCGTGGTTAAGATTACATCCAATGTTCCTTTTTTATTGTTTGTGTAAATACATTGTGATAATAAAAAATTTATTTTTATATGTCAATCCAAAGACGTGACTTACGGGTAAAAAGCTCAAATTTACTAACACGCAGTCAGATATCTGTGGTGTTTTAGGTGTGTTTTTTATTATTTTTATAATTTATTCCTTTAGTAGGATTTAAAACATTTATATATTATTAAAAAACGGTATCTTACATAAAAATATAACCTAGGTACTCATATAAAATTATTTGATTTCTTACATTACAAATTGGTAAAAATAAAATGTTGCCTTCCTATATGACGCAAACATAAAATATATTACTTTCTTCTAATCATTTTAAACAAAAAAAAATCTTTACTTCAGTTCATTGCGGTGGCGATCTGTCACTTATGTGTCACTTGAGTCTTCTTGTGCTTGTAACCTTGAGTGATTTGATGTGCACACTGTGGTTGTATGCTCGCCACAAATATATCGTTTACAATTCTAGCCAATGGTTTTGATCAACCTGGTCCTTGGTGATGTGTAACATAAAGCACAGCGACGACGCTTTGTTTAAGCTTCATCTTCTGCAGCCACTAGTCCAGCTTTTTTATCGAGCTCTTCCGTTGGTCTAAATCTGCTGAGAAATTCAGAAAGAGAATGTGGTATACCTTGTGTCATAAGACTTCTTTTTTGTAATTGTGGTAAGGCTAACTTATGACCTAGTTTTCGAAGAAACAAGCGACGCCGTATATTATCCTGTCCATCTCCGATTGAAATTACTTGGGCATTATTACCTGCAACGTTCAGCATGGACAAAAAGTCAGACCATGATCCAACGACGTGTGATCATGTCTGATCTATAAAATCGTCGTAATGCCAAAAAGATATAATAGGAACATCTCGATTATTTTTTGGTACGTAGAAAATAGTGAAGTGTAGGAAATAGCATCTTAGGTACGCTGATGACAGTATTGATAACCGATAAAAAAGAAGAAATATTTGAAATGATGAAAGAACTGGACGTAGAAGCTGGAAAGGTAGGCCTTAATATTAATTACAGCAAGTCCAAAACCATATCAAATACAGATGAAGACATCACAATGAGAATCGAACAAGATGAAATAGAACAAGTTCAGGATTATATATATATATATATATATATATATATATATATATATATATATATATATATATATATATATATATATATATATATATATATATATATATATATATCTGGGTTAGACTATAAAACTTAACAAAGAATAAAGACGATAGAGAGATAAAAGATAAAAAGACGAGTTAGACTGGCATGGGCGGCATTTGGCAAACTAAGCTACATTCTTAAAAACAAAAGATATCCACAGCATCTTAAGACCAAAGTTGGTGGTAAGTAAGACCTTATAAGTTGGAGACCGTGGGAATATAAACGAAATAGAAAAAGACCCCAAATGAGATATGCAGATGATATCAAGAAGCACGTGAGGTCTAGGAGGATAACTATAGCGACAGACAAAGATGGACCAAAGAAGGCTAATAAGATAGATAGATAGGAAATAGTGAAGTGTTCTCCAAAACCAAACAAAGTTGACTGTGGTGGTCGCCCTTTTACATAAATTTAGCAGATCCACTGGCAATTTTTTTTTATTTTTTTTTATTGTAACATACGACAGTCTGTTAATTTTTAATTCAGTAACAAGTTGCACTTCTGAAAATCAATTATCTGTAATTACATTGCGCCCGTTTCATAAATAGGTTGCGCCAATCTTCTAACGACATCAGATGGTTTATTACTTTGTTCATAGGGTCCCTGAGGTGGCTTTTCAGCATATAATTTTAGGCTATAACTATAAAAAGTAACTTGTATCATACATAGCATAAATTTTTACTCTGTATTTGGATGGATTTGGAGGGATATATTGTTTGATCTTGCAACGTCCCTTAAAAGCCTCCAGTTTTTCGTCAATAGGCACAGACTGTCCTAGTGAATGGCTATGTTTACAAGTATGAACAAAAAATCGTTAAAGAGTTCACGAATCAGCACAATGTTGTCAACAGCTTTCCTTTCAGGTCTTGTAATGCGGTCATCGAAACGCAGACATCTCATAAGAAACTTGAACCTTCTGAGACCCATAAACAGTCGAAATATTTCCACACCGTGTCCATATGTACCCCAGAGATCCTCTAACATCATTTGTTGGCGTACAAAGTTCCTGCCAATGTAAAAGACCTATCAAGACATTGAGTTTTGTCATGTCCGTGTCAGTGGCATCACGTTATCGGTCAAAGCTATCCCTTACTTTAAGATTAATGTACTGGTTTGTAAACCTAACTGTTTTTAGTAGTATTATATTAGAAAGTATCTAACTTAAACATTCTATATGTAACTTAGTTAGTCGTGCTTTATGTATTACTCCTGGGAGACGTGTAACCAAGTTATGTGGCTCAGTGCGTTGCTTCTTCGCGCGGTGTTTTCATTCATATAGTAGTTTTACCTTTTCCAAAGTAAAATAAATTGTCGTGTCAATCTGGATCTTCTTTTGTCCCACTCTCTTCAGTATCAGAGTCACCAACTCTTTCATCCGTTGGCTGATCTTTCGTATCTGTGTCCGGTTTCACCGATCCTCGAAATCTTCCACTTTGTTAGGGGCATCTTCATTTTCGTCGTCTTCTAATATAAATTTTCGAAGATATTCTACATCATTTGGATTATTTAGGTAGTAAATCTGCTTTGTAGCAATTATACTAAAAATTAAAATATAAATTAACACTCATCAATAATAATATGTTGGCCGAAAATAGCCTAAAATACGACCAAATGAAAACAACAGTTACACTTTATGTTGCAATGTATAAATATTATACAATATTCTTGTATGTAAACAAACTGAATTACTAGGACGTTACGGATATGACTGTAGAAGCAGTAAAATACGACATAGGAAGGTACCATGAAGGTAGGTTCTTCTTACGTTAGGTTTCAATCCTAGCATTGAGAATTGTCGAGCTTGTATTATTTTGATACACATACGAACGACGGAGGGTTAAATTGTCTACAACATATTTATAAACAAAAGATATTTTTTTAGTTTTCTGTAGTCAAATATATTTTTAAGTACCGTTTGCAAGCTATGCGGGATACCATATACACATCTTTTATGGTATATTTATGACAGTCAATTTGAAAATGGTATATACTATCTACCACATCACAAATTAAACAATTTGGAGCTTCCCTGTTTAAAAATAAATGTCCGTGTGTCTACTTACTAAGGCGCAATCTCAGTCGTGTTAGGATTACTTGGAGTTTTTTGCCTGCTGCTGTTGGTTGTCACGGAGAAATGCTACTTTCAATTTGTTTTAGTTTCGAAACCAAATTCTGCTACTTCCAGTAAAACGCATTGAACACTAAATTTGTTTAAAAACAAACTTTTAAAACATTTTCCACACTCCGTTATTCAACCTCTGATTCGTAATTACCAATATCATCGCGAAAACTTACATCTGCTAATTTATTGCCTTTGATACCAATATGGGAAGGTTTTCGCAAGAAGTCTATCGTTGTGAGGCTTTCTTGGGCTTTCCGAACTTTTAATTTTATTATTTTCTGTATAATAATCATGAATATGTTGCTTGTGTGAGTCCATTTCAAATAGGTAAAAAAATAGTAAGACTTACAATCAATTTAATTTAACTATTGGACGACCGGTTTCCCTTTCTACAATAGGCAAAGCATCTTCAGGTTTCGATATAAAGTTAAATAAATGCTGAAATTATAATAAACCCATATTAGGGAGTTGTCTAATAAAGATAAACAAAGTAGATGTTATAAAATTACAATAATTATGCCAATATTACATGTCTGGTTTTTCAAAATAAATAAAAAGTTATAAAAAGTTTTATTAGACAAGGTAAGACCCACAAATTGTTATAAAATAGTCTATTAGATTGTAATAAATTAATAAATGAGCAAATAAATAAAACATTACTTACATGCGGGTACTCTATTAATTGATGGATGGTAGAACATGGTTGAAACTATCATGTATTGTTGAATGGAGAACTTAAGTCTGCTATTGTAGTTATTTGACAATAAACGAGAAGTTCTTAAGAAGATAGATTTGATCCAATGAATTAGAGATAGGTGTAATGTGATTATTTGTTAGATGAAAGTGATGTTATATACCATTGTATTATTTAAAAGTTATTTATACATATTCAAGACATATATTTATGAAATGTGTATTATTTATTGAGTATTTATTTTATGAAGGTAAAATGAAGGTTATGACAATGAATAAGATTAGATGTACAAATTGTGTGGGTGTGCAATTATTTCAACTTGTAATTATCAAATTTCTTTGATAAAGTTCTATTGACAAAATGGTAGATTATTGAAAAGTCAACTATATAAAAATATTAAAGTTAAAACCATTAAGGACAATTTAAACACACAGGAACATAAAACAGAAGAAATGAAACAAACATTAAATTTAAAAAGGGGAAGGACTTGTATGCACTACATCTCAGTCTTGGAGACAATGAGTTTTTTTATGTTATCTATTAGATTTTAGAGGTAAATTTTACATATGTAGGTTAAAATGTGACAGTTCTTCTTCTATTTTTCAATACTGTAAGTTAAGTTATCTAGTTTTATGAAATATGCTAATATTAATGAATGTCTCTAAATTGTTTTAATTAAGATTTTATTTATTTATTTCTTTACCTATTTTTCTTTATAATATATTTCGGGTAGAGATTTTACATGGCTTTACTGAAAAAGAATAACACCACAGTAGAATTAGTGAAAAGGTCAAATTTGACGGGTCTGTCTAAATAGCTCCACCAACTTCATGTTCGGTTTTTCATATGTCGGTAAATATTTTAAGCCAGCCTTTTGTACGTCTGGTTCGAGAAAAGGTTTTAGCTTTGGTTTAAAGATTGCTAAATTTGTTTGATCCTTAATATTTAAGGCTAATGATACGTTGATTTTCGATTCTGTTTTAGTCCATGAAGGCTAGTTGTTACAGTTTACTGGAAAAACTTTTGTAAATGAAATATTTAATTTCGAACAGTACAGGCGAATTATTTCATAGCAAGGTTTTATTGTGTGAGATTATTTATTAAATTAGTTTATGTAATTGTCATTGAAGCAATTGTCATACAAAAGTTTATTTGGATCTGAAGCAATAAAAGTTGAGTGAGAAAGTGTTTAATATATTCTTCGATAAAGTAGGGGTGACTGACCAGTTTCACTTAGTAAGGTTTCGATGGAAGTTTTCCGGAATGCTCAACGAGCAATTCTAATGATATTAATATGTACAGTGTCAAGATTTTTAACGATCTTATCTTGATTACATTTCTGTGCTCTTTTGCACAGTTTAATAAAAACTTTCTTATTCTAGAGGCTTCTGTTCTTTATCTGTGGTTATTAAATCATATTAACTTTGCATTAGTTTAACAGCTGTTCAAGTTAACTGTTTTTGAGTAAAGAAATCTCCAATAAGCTTTTACAGAGGCAGCATTTTCTGTCCATGAAGATACATTCATCTTGTAAAAGAAAACGGCTGTCAGTTTCTAATGAAAAAATATCTTTTGTCTTAGCAAGTGCAAGATCACTTGAAGATATTTCTAAGTAAAGAAAACAATTTTGTCTCTCTCTCTCATGTAATATAATATTTTTAAAACTGTAAGATCTTCTTCTTTGTAGGAATTGTGTGTTTTTATATTAAAATTAAGGCATGTGAACATATTTTATCTTTCATTTTACTAAAAACAAAAATAAAGTATTAAATTTACGTTATCTTCCTAATCGAAATTTTCCACAACGCAAAGAGTAAAACATAAATGTAAATCTGAGTTCTTTGGTAATTGAATATTCTCAGAAAGTTGTAAATTTGTAATCACCTTTCGCACATCGGTTTTATTACAAAATTATCGTAAAATTTGAAAGGATAATAATGTTTTATACGTTTCGAAAATATCACGAACTAATACTTTGTAACAGACGAAGTATCTTCCCGGGATATTAGAACATCGTGGAGGAATACAAGTAGGGGAAAAAGGTTTTGCTCATGTTATAATTATAGAACATATTTAATATTTAAAGTTGGTAGACTGTTATCAATTTTACATGCAAACTTACTTAACTCTGCTGCACATAAGTAATATATATATATATATATATGAAAATCACTATGTTCTTGGAAAGAACCGCGTTGAGAATTTAATGTTCGACGTTTCGGCTCCAATTTTGGAACCATTATCAAGAGGGATACGGTTCGGTTCGAGTTCGGGGTCTCAATCTGGCTACTCCCCTCACTCGAGACGTACCAGTAACGTGTTCTATATTATAAATACAAGAACTGCTTCTCGGCACTGAGGTCTCAATCTGCCTACTCCTCAGTGTCGAGTGACAAACTGGCTTATACGATCTCTAGCTGATCCTTGTTTTGACGCTTTTCCGAAAGTTACGTACCAAAGTATACATATATATATATATATATTATATATATATATATATATATATATATATATATATATATATATATAATATAAAGGTCTTCATTCTAATTTTATTTACTGCTGTTTTAAATAATTTGTTAGTGGTAAAGCCAAACCACTCTCATTAAATTTCTCATTCAGGACATTCTTCTACGGCCTGGATTTCTGAGTCCTTGGATTTTTCCTTGCATTATATTTTGTAGAAAAGTGTGTATGTTTGTTCCACATTCTGTATTTATAATATTATAGTATAGGATGACTATCAAATATTATTTATTTTATACTAAACGAAATTTAAATTTTAAACAAAATTTTTATATAATATGAAACTTTTTTATTACCTCCCATTAGAGGATTTGCATTAAATTTGTATTAGTTAAAAAAACCGTAAAAATATAATATATTCTGCGGGATCGTATTATATTTTAAATACTTATGATTTTATTTTTATTTCAGCTCTCTGGCCATGAACAACAACAATAACATAACCAACCAGGCTAACAATAATAACAACAACGTTAGTAGCAACAACAATAATTTGCTAAATGCAACAAACGCAAACGTCGTCGCGTTGTCGCAAACCAAAAATGAGCAAGAACAACCAGATAACGACACGATAAAGATGTTCGTAGGACAAGTGCCTCGTTCGATGGACGAGAACGACTTAAGGAGAATGTTTGAGGAATACGGCAGGGTACACTCGATAAATGTACTTCGGGATAAAGCAACCGGAGCCAGTAAAGGTAAGATTTTATTTTTTATTTGATTTGAATGCAAATATTAATCTTAACCCCCTCTGTGGCTCAGTGGTAAGGGCGCCTACCTTTGAACCTAAAGGTCGTGAGTTTGAACCCACCTGGGTGGAAATTTTCGTTTATTAAAAATTAATAAATGAAAATAATTTCTACCCTTGTGCGATCGGTACTCACCAGAGGGACCGCAGACGTTCGGATACAATTAGCGTCTCCTAGCAAAGACAATGACGTCGACTTTGCTAAGTATCAAGACAATTACTCTACACACACACACTACACTAGGTACCTGACTGTACCATGCCAATGATCATAGTTGTCGAGGCATTAACTCAATAATAAAAAAAATATTAATCTTACAAGATGATAGGAAAAAAAATTAAAACTATTTTCTTTGTGCTCTTAGTTGTTGTTCTATTCCATTTTTCCAACTTTTCCCTAATTAGTTCCTTCATCCTTTACAATTCTTTTAGTTTCCATCACTTTATAAAGTATCTCATTTTCATAATTTTTTATAATATACTCGAATCCAATCCATTCAAGTTTTTCATGTATTTAGATTATTACTATACTTTCTAGTTTTTTTTTTAATTTTTAAATTACATCAACTACCGATTGTTTTTAGTGAGGGGACAAATATAATAATAGGTTAATATATATATATATATATATATATATATATATATATATATATATATATATATATATATAGTACAGGTTGTTTACAACTGTCGTTGTTTTCCTGTCCCTAGTTTCCATCGTTTCCTATCTCGGGTGTCGGCTTCATTTAGCTGTCTTCCTTCCATGGCTTTATTCACGTCATCTCGCCAGCTTCTTCTTGGACGCCCTCTTTTCCTTCTTTCAGTTGGGATCCATTTTAATATTTTCTTTGGCCACCTCTCGTCTGCATTCTGTTTACATGACCGAACCAAGTTAGTTGTTTTTTCTGGACTTCATCTATAATGTCTTTTTCTTGCTCCATTCTACGTTTTATTTCTTCATTGCAGATTGTGTCCATCCTTGTCAATCTACAGCTTCTTCTCATAAAATCCATGTCGGTGGCTTCTAATTTTTTCCTGTTTCTTTTACTAGTGTCCCATATCTCTGCTCCGTATGTTACCACTGGCTGACTAACTTAATAGGTTAATTATAAATTTAATATTATAGTGAGGTCATGTACAATCAAAGTAAATTAAAAAAATAGGCAAATATGTTGAACCTACATAAATATATAAATTCAAGTTTACTGCTTCTAAGATTACTTTTATTTTGTGCCTTAAAAACTGAAGTATACTTTTAGGTGAATTAATACTACGACCTATAAAAGTACAATAATTTGTTAAGAATATTAATGTCCTTTATATACTTACTTAAATAGGTTTTTAAAATTAAAATTAGATCCTGAAACTTTTATAATATTGTCGGGTGTTGAGTTTCTATGTACTTTTTTAATTTAGTCACAACAGTCACATAAGAGAGATTTGATTTAAAAAAAGTTATCATGTTGTGCCCTATATGCAAATAAAATGGGGTGATCTAGCGAACAGTGTTTATTAGACACTTTGAACTTGTAGCTTTTTTGCACTTGATAACAGCGTGTAGATTGATGCATTCATTTTTTTATTCACTTAGCACGCACTTTTTGTTTTTAACTAAAGGTTTAACTAAATAAAATCGGATATTGACATTGAAATTACAGTTTGTATTGCTTCAGGAGTATGGTAAAGCTTTCACCTTACCTTTGCAGACCACTAAGAGATGGTCTGCCAAATGAAACGAACTTTCTGTTTAGAATCGCTTACAAAATGTAATTATTGTTTTAATAGACAAACGATGAAATTACTTTTATACAGTTGCTTTAGTAATAGCAGAGTCAATATACTAATTTTCTAATTTTATATCAGAGACAATTATATATATACACTTCATCTAATTTATATAACGATGCACGTCATCGGCGTCATAGCCTGTGACGTCATATGATACCAACACGAAAAATTTAGGGTTTAGGTGTGTTCTTTTTAGAATCACTTTACCGAGTACACTGACATTACAGCCACTAGACATATTTTATTATATACGCGTAGAAATAATATTTAAAAATTTCTATTAATATTCACTTAAAGAAATACACAATAATATGTTTCATTTAATTTGTATAAATCCATTATAAAGAGTTTTTATCAAGAACATTTTTTTGGAACACACTGTAACTGTAATCGAACGAAGGTAAAATTTTGGCATAAATTGGTAGCACTTATTTGACAGTTGCGGTGTTGACACTTTTTGTAGTTTATTATTTTTAATTTTTAAAGTGAATACCTCTTGTTTTATATTTTTACCTATTTAATAAAATCTGTTCTTTTTAGAACAAAATTAGTGTGTTTTATTTCAAACATGTCACCTAAGAATTTAAATAGTCGTTGTAAAGAGATGGTAATACTTTTGCAATAATTATGTGACCTATTTGATTTAAAATGGAGTCAGGATTTTTTTATACTTTGGCAACTATGTCAACTTCGATCTCTGACGTAGATAATGACGTAAGTCGTTATCTAAATTAGATGAAGTATATATATATATATATATATATATATATATTATATATATATATATATATATATATATATAATTATATACTAATGACAGTAAACAATGAGATATCAGATATCAACTTTTATAGTTCGTTTTATAGTCAGTTCGTTAATGTCTGTGTCACGTTTTACGTTTTGGTAAGTCATATATATACATATTTTAAAATATCTGTTTATCCTTATACATATACACATTTTAGAATCTTGACAAAGGCAAGGGTTTCCTGCCGAAACGTTGATTGATTGCAATGGAAAATAAAATCTAGTTCCACATGTAACATATTTTTATTGAACCTAAACCCAAGAAACATTAATTTTATATAATATATATATATATATATATATATATATATATATATATATATATATATATATATATATATATATAATATAAAACTGTTTTGGATGGGTTGGAGTCAATAAAAGGGGCTATTTGTTGACTATTTTTTACTCGAGCTTTCAATTGTGATTACAATTATTATCAGAGCTTCTAAAAAATACAAAATATCTTACAAAGTTAAACTAGAAATAAAAAAATTTTTTATTAACTCACCAAATAAAATTAGTTTGTTATATAAAACTGCTTTTTAAAAACTAAAAATTTTTTATTTCTAGTTCAACTTTGTAAGATATTTTGTATTTTTTAGAAGCTCTTGATAATAATTGTAATCACAATTGAAAGCTCGAGTAAAAAATAGTCAACAAATAGCCCCTTTTATTGACTCCAACCCATCCAAAACAGTTTTATATTTTTTCCAAACGAGTCACAAGTACTTCTTTTTTCTTATATAAAATATATATATATATATATATATATATATTATATATATATATATATATATATATATTATATATATATATTTTGCCTACCTTAGGGGAAGATTATGGGGGTAAAGATGGGGCACGCAAAATAAACGCTACTTGTGCAAACAGCACTCAGGGTTTGTAGGAGAGCTGGGGTTGTAGATAAGTAGAATCAAATGGGGGTGGATTGGCACAACTAAAAAAATATGAAACAAAAGGTCATGAATCTGTTGGGATAAACAAAGCAAAAAGAAACGGGAAACACCTCTAGCAATTTAATATAGGGCGCTACTTTGAGGTGCCTAATTATAATTATTACACCAGCTAGTTGTAACTAGAGAAATAATTATTAAAAAATCAAAACATATCTAGGCGACATTTTTGTAACGATAACTTGGGATACTATTTAAAACAAGGGAATAATTTAAAACAAATAGATAAAATGTTAAGAAATAAAATTTAACATTTATTGATGTCTTACCACAAACAGTTACAAAATATAGAGAATACAAGAATACTCAAAAAAGACAACACAAAAATATTACCTCAATAGTCGCAAAATACAAAAATACAAAAAACTTACATGTCATCCATTTACAAACTCTAGGAGTTGGAGATACTACAAAAACCTTACAAATTGTTACCGCACAGAAATTCACCTTTTTTTTAAACAAAAAAAAATGAAAATCAAAAATAATAAAACTAGCTGTCTTATGTAAATATTAAATTTAAAAGAGAAAAATTTAAAATGACAGCTAAACTCAAAACCTAAAATTTACAATTTTTAATGTTACAATTTCCAAATTTTAACGAAAGCAATTATAATTTAAAAAAAATTGTCTGTCTTTGCTTTAAAATTTGTAGAAAATGTTACCTGGATTTTTCACTAAAACACTTTGGATTTTTTGTAACTAGACGTCACTGGAATTTCTAGAACCATAACTGGGGGTAGACCTGGGCTTCACTCTCTGTGCAACGACCACACGAACAAATCTATATCCATACTGCCAAAATCCTTGAATGATAACCAGAGAGAAATAAAACAAGGATGGAAACGACGATTCTTCCAATCCTCACTCAAAACATTAACTGAACCATTAACTTCACACTGCTAGGTACACATTTTTTATGAAAAGGAACAAAAACAGAAAATTTTACAAATTCGACATGAATTTGGACATAACGCTGAACCGCTCTTGATCGCAGTTCCAACGAGAGTCCTCTAATTATCCTCAAAATTCATTTATATAAGTTAGACTAAACAAAGCACTTGAAATAAACAAAACACAACGAAAATTAAGACGTAGATTTTTAATTTGAAAACGTAGTTCATCGGTCGGCTTAAATCAAAGAATTATCGACTGGAAAATACGCAGCCACGAAATAAATAAACAATTCTAAAATGGTTTTTATTACTTGGCGACGATGAAAAGAACGAAATATTATTTGGATTTTAAATTGAAAGATACGACCTAAGAGGCATTGAAAAAATTCTTCCTTATTATATTGCACATATAAGGGGATTTCAATTTAATACACATACGAGGGGATTCCAATATATTTCAAAGAATTTATATATTAAACCATTTGTAAATGCTACAATAAATAAATATATAATATATATATATATATATATATATATATATATATATATATATATATATATATATACATATATATATATATATATATATATATATATATATATATATATATATGTATATATATATATAGGTGAATATGTGATAATTTCAAGTAGTAAGTAATTATAAAAAACAGACCTTTTTGGATTTATTATTGTGTGAAAGGTTTCATACTTGTTACATTCAAGGTAAAAATATGGGTATAGGTGACTAATCTTAGAATTTTGGAAATTGCATAATATAAGGACAAAACGCTATGTCGAAAATAGGGATGCGTCATTATCGCTTGGATAATCTGCATAATCTATAGAAAGATTCCTTCCTCTTAGTACTAATGGTGGTTGTTTCCGTGGCTCCAATTTCGAGTTGAACTACTATTTGAAGTACTGCCTTCTTGGCTAAAAAATAGTTTCTTTAATCCATTATTAAGTTTAAATCATATTAGTGATTTGCTGGTGATACGGAAAATTACAGACTATCGATATATTTTACGTTTATTTACTGGCTTTTTGTAGTTATTGACTGTAAGATGTAATCTAGTATGTATCATACATTGTTTTCCTATCTCACATATCTTTCCTATAACCTCTTTTAGCAATTTCATTTAAATTTCTGTTACGTTACTCCATGTTTTTGTCTAGGAACATCCATGATAAGTATCTGATTAAATTAGGTATTGATATCACACAGTAAGTTATCATTTTAGTCTTTGAGTCTATTTTACGATGTAGAATGGTTTTCTTTATTGCATAATATTAAATATTTGTTTGTCTATCCATGCATCATCTGATATTAAGCTTCCCAAGCACTCATTAGTTATTATTTTTCAACTGCGTGTCAAATAACTTATATTCACTGTTATCATTATTATCTCTTATATTTTTTAAAATTATGTTTCTAGTTTTTTTATGTTTATTTTTTTTTTTCGAAATTATGACATTTACTCAGTATATGTTGTGTCTATTGTGGTTTTCTATACCATACTTTTATCTGTGCTTAGTTGTTTCTCTCTCTTAGATGTTTTATTAGTCTTGTTATTAAAATATTAAAATGGACTAAACGATTTCCATGTTTACTTAAACTTTTATTTTGATCTTTTGGTGTAAGAAAATGACAATTTCAAACGTCACCTAGTGATCCACAAATATTATTAGTAACAGAGTTATACAAACTTGACAATTAGACAAACTTAGTTTGGAAACACACTAAAGTCATGTGTTACATATTGGTTATCTAACAGGGGCAATACCTTCTGTTCATGTCGATAAATATATATATATATATATATATATATATATATATATATATATATATATATATATATATATATATATACATATATATATATACATATATATATATATATATATATATATATATATATATATATATATATATATATATGTATGTATATATATATATAGAGAGGAAGAAGTTTTGTGATCATAAAATAAGATACATGCACATCGTCCTTCTTTTAGCTTAATGAAATATTCATTGAATCTGGTGTAATATCCAAAATACTTGACTATTGTCAGGCAATAATGGTATAATAAGTTTAACAAAATTATACCTTTTAAATCCAAATAATACACATTTTAAGATTATGCCGAAGCAAAACTTTTATGAGACCAAAGAGAAGATTTAAACTATAAAAGTTTTCTAAAAACCGTGATGTTTATTGATATTAAAATATGGATTCTATCCTTGTGCGATCGGTACTCACCAGAGGGACCGGAGACGTTCGGATACAATTAGCGTCTCTTAGCAAAGACAATGACGTCGACTTTACTAAGTATCAAGACAGTTACTCTACAGACACACACACACACACACACACACACACACATACACACACACACACACACACACACACACACACACACACACACACACACACACACACACACACTACACTAGGTACCTAACTGTACCATGAGAATGATCAAAGTTGTCGAGGCATTAACCCAATAAAAAAAATATGTGGATTCAAAAATTGGAATAATTATTTTAAATATTTTTCATAAGTAGATATGTTATTACATTTATATTTTTTAAACTGAACATTCGCGCGGTTATGTATAATAGTGGGTGTGTATTTGTGACTGTTTCTTAAAATTTAAGTTGTTTTTATTTCTTTATCAATAAATATATTAATAAAACTTTTGTCATAGTAAATATAAGTTTTTTTATATATAAAATATTTAACGTTTTAACCTATCTATATTTTCTACAACAAAGAAAAACTCACTGTATTACAAAAATATTTGTCGTCTGTATGAACATCCATTTTAAATTATATATTCTGTTTTAAGAGTAACAAAATAAACATAAAAACTAAACACATTGTATTGCCTCTTATAATTTGACTAATTAAAATGTTGGTGCCTCATCCTGTAAATGAAATGGTTTTTTGAACTTTTGAAATAAGTATTCTTTTATTCGATTTTGTTCACATTTATGTTATATCTTTATGCTTTAATAATTGTCATCTTTAAATTTTAAATTTAGTCCAGTCACATAAAAACGGACGGTTTGGATGGATGAATTTTATATTTACAACAAAAATTTTAATTAAATCTTTTATCTAGTCTTCTACTACTAGGTTTTTAAGATAATTTTATATCACTTGGGGATTAGCACAGTAAAATAAACATGCTATGTGCCAGGACGCTCAGTTTGTGTCATCTCCCAGTTATTACATAGTGTAGCAATTGAGACATATATCTACCTAATCTTTCGGCATATAACCATAAGTGAATCCATTGCCAATACGAGTCCAACATTAGATTAGTGAGGCACACTAACTGCGTAGCGTGGAGCTCCACCCTCCACCTAGTACCTGTGTTGCTACATTAACACCTGTCCGTTATCCTAACCACGGGCGAAGATGTGAATGCTGGTAGACCGACCTCGCACGTTGGAAAGGTTGCCGCCAAGGAGTCATTTCTCCATCACTAGTCGAAATAGTGGACACGTACCACAAGCTCAGGTCCAGCGCTTGGCTAGATGTTTAGAGTTTGCGATTCGTTTAAACGCACTTATGTGTTATCTGGAATGAGATTAGGGTTTTACATGAGTTTGCCTCAGATACTAAGAACGTAGACTATTGACCAGATCGCGTAGCTTCCGGTGTGCGTTTCTCCCGTATGCATATATGTGATTTTGGGTACTTTCATATTTTTTGTCATTCTTTATTTGGTTTTCATTGCTAATTTGCTTGTTTTTTATATGAGTACTTTTATTGCAGCTATAGTTGCTGTCTTTTGGATTTAGTTAATAAACATTTGTTTATTATAACTCCTGGGCATTTAGCTTTGTTCTGCTATTTGATGGGTCTCTTTTGCACTATAACCTGTTCTTTTGGGTTTTTTTCTTCTTGAAAAACTGCACGAAAAGATAACTTCCCGAACAGATAACTGCCTAAGTCTGACTATTTTTTAGTAAATACTCCATTCTGTTACTCTATCCCGTGCCATGCAAATATTTTTACAGCTATATTTAGTTTCCTATCTTTTGTCGTCATTGCAGCGGCGTCTGCGTAAATGCTGAGCATTGTTCCCGGTTTTTCTGGAACGTCTACTGTATATATGCTATGCAGAACTGGTGATAATGTCTTTCAATGTGGTACTTAAGCTTACGAAGCTCTATCTTCATATAGCATTTGTGATATTTGGAGTTTAAACCTTCGGTCACTTAGATACGAGAAAATAATGGTACTGTTTTTGTCATGACTCCCTTTTATTCATAAACTCTAATTTATATGTCAATAGTTATTTTACACTCTGTCAAGAGTTTACCTACATCCAAGAAGGCTTCTTCTATATAGTTGTTGTCGTTGAATCCAGCTGCTATGTACTCTTTATGTCTGAGCACTTATAGTTCTCTAAAATATGGAGCTTTTAATCCGAATTTTGCCTATTAATAATCCTAGCCTGCCTGTCTCTGATTGGAGTCTGCCTTGGATGACTCACTCTACTATCTTGTTGAATTCTGAAAGTAAGCTAGTTGGCCCGTAATTTTGCGTAAATATATTATACTTTCCTGATTTCAGTATAATTATTACATGGGCTTTCTCAGGATAATGTTACAGAACTTCTTATTTGTAATTTTTCAGCCAGTAACATTTTTTAAAATGTTCAGTAGCTTAGGTGTCGGAACTGGAATGTAGGGTAGGCAACCATAAGTTATTTTAGATGATGGTATCACTGATGTGTTGTTTGTCTATGTAAATCGTCGGACCTCATTATTATGAAAATTTTGGTTGTCAGAAAATTGCGAAGGAGAGGGAGAACCGAAAATTAGTTTATTTAAAAGGTCTTTGGGATAATCGATGTGGGACCAATTAATATCCCTAGTTTTTTGGGCCAAAACCAAATTTATTTTCCTCTTAGATGGATGTTGAGAATTAAAGTTTATGCATCGGTTACTAAAACAAGGTTTACGATACCACTCCGTCCTTAGCATGTCATCACTGTCACGATGGATAAGCATGTCTAAAAAGGAATCATACTATCAGCCTCTCTCATAACCGTAAACTTTATGTGTTTACATTGGGCGTTAAAGGTGTTTAAAACATCAGTTACTTTGTTTTCAGGGACCGATAAAATCAAATTATCTACATATCGTTTAATAAAAGGTATGTAAAATGGTATCTTTTCTTTACACGTTGTTATAAGTTCATCCAACGACAAAAAGTTGTTTAAAAAAATTACCATTGGACAAAACTATGTTAGAGCCAAATATTAATGTTAAAATTCTTATGAAATCATCTAAACTGATCTTGGTATGCGGAGAGGTGCTGTTCCAGTTATTTTTGATGCTATTAAGAAAAACATATAGTGGTAAGTTTGTGAACAGTGACACAACATCTAAACTAATCAATATGTAATTATTCCGAACTTTAACATTGTTAATGAAATTACTAAACGTGAAAGAATCTTTAATATAGAATTCATTGGATTCGTTGTAGGAAATTGTGAGGATACCTGTAAGCTACAGGAACTTAGTTTCCTAGTGGATCTGTAAGGTGTTTAGCAAGTTTACTATTAGAAGCTTCAATAAAAGAGACAATAGGCCTGATTGAAATAGTGGGTTTGTGAACTTTAATTAGTGTATAAAACATGAGTGCAACTGCATTGTAAATTTTTAAGGATTTTGCAACTTCTGTTGTTATGGATTTGGAAGAAGCTAAATCCGAAACTAGCTTGTTCGCCTTTTGTTGGAGGGTGTACACCGGACTGTTCTTAAGTGTGATGTAACTTTTTGTGTGATTTAATAAACTATTACTTTTTTCAATGCAATCATTCTTATACATTGTTACTGTTACATTTCCTTTGTCATTCCTAACAATGTAAATTTCTGGATGTGATTTTACAAATTGTTTACACTCATTGTATATTATGTTCAAAAAATGTCCTTCTTTACTTGTTTTGTGTAGAAAGTTAGTAATAATATTGGTGCGTTTTGATCTTACGATGTCCTTTTCTTGGTCTAGAACCCAAGTTCTATTGATACCTGTCTTCTTGATTTCTGACTCTCTTTTTGACTCTTTTTTTTTTGTTCTTATTATTATTTTTTTATTTATTAATTAGTATCTCTAAATTTTCTTATATAAATGTTCTTTTTTAGTAGTACTATTTACTAGTACAACATTTATGATGTTTTCGAGCTCTATCATTTTTTTCTTTATATTATGTGGATAGCCTATTTTAGGGAAGTTTCCAATTTCTATTTCAACTAGTCGTTTGACCACTTTTTTCCCTATTATTATGGTGTCTTTTCCCATATATATCTGCTTATATCCACGTGCCTTTTTCTAGGAATATCGGGTTGTGCTATCTTGATACTTTGTTTAAGGTTCAGATCTCTGTTTTTGGTCCTCACTCTACTTCCTTAATGAAAATCGTGTCATATGTCTCCTTGCTTTCTACAACAGTTACCCCCTTTAATGTCACTTTCACTTGATGTAAATCGTTATCGTTAAAAAAATCGTCCGACCAAATAATCGCAAGAAACTTTGCATCAATCAGTACTTATTTTTTCTTTAATTTCCTATTTTCTTATTTAATTGATTTTAAAATGTACGAAATACACAAATATAGTGGTCTATAATTGAAAACTGAAAAGTAGTCAATTTTGTGAAAGTTAAAAACTATCAGTATTAGATGCAAACTGATCTAGAAGTTGTAATCTACTTTTTATTTAACACATTTACACAAACATTTTGATTAATATTGAGAAATAAGTTCTATTTGAGAAGCCTAGAAGCCAAAGGGTACAAGTGAATAAATATTGATAATGAGAAAAAGAAGGTTTAAGTTTAACTCTCTTTTAAAATTATAAATAATTGTTTTATAGAATGATACACTTTTTAAAATAACTTAAGAGTGTTACATAAGCTGTAGAATAAGTTTTAGATCTTGTCTTTTTGCCCTTATATTATAATCCTTGATAAGGGGATAATACTGATCACTTGTATCCTTGGCTTTCAAAAAGGGAACCAAATATTTACTAAACCCTTTGGGTTTGTTTTGTATATTAAAAGTTGGATTGAGTAAAAAATACAACTGTGGTGAAAATAATGTAATTGAACACAAAATCATTAAGAGAATGATTACAAATCATTACAAAATTATTTAAATCGGTTTAATACTACCATTCCTGAAGTATAACGAATCAGTTTCTTACTCGCTATCAAAAATGTTTCTTGGCTCTTCGGCAACTGGAGTAATAATAGCATTCTGGTTTACTTTGACAGGAACATTGTTAGGTCCATTAGCGTATTGTAATATGTTGAAGAAGTCGTGGTAGATAGGGGAAACGTATGGCAAAAGTGACTTTAAGTTGTCAAATTAAGTTTCTTGAGTTTTGGTTTGTCTCCTGTTGCTGCTAATAACGGGAGTTCGTTGAGAGGTCAACCAGCTCTTTAGGACTTTATGGTTAGCTGATAAAAGGTAGGAAGGTTGACGCTTTCTGTGTAAAACAGTGTGTATAGATATGCTTTCTCAAAATACATACGCTGCATTTTACCGATACCTGGTACAGTTTTCCTGAAGTAAGGTTCTATTAAATCTAAAGACAAAAAGTCATCATCCTCCATGTGCGTCACCATAAACTTCCTACTAGATTTCACTATGATGTCGGCCCACATACTTGATACATAAACCTGCTGATGGTTTTTGTTTTTCGCTTTTTCGATAATCCCAAAATCACAATACATGAATGAATGTCCCATTACCAGAAACCTGTGGTAAACAGTATCAATTTATGTCTTCTGGACTACATAGTGCCAGAACTTTGCAATATAATGACTTTTGTTTTAGCCACTACAGTTGTCACTGTACAGAATTGTGCGCTTAGCGGTTGGTGGCAGCGTCTGGATGTATTTTCAAAGGCAGGAAGCAATTTTGTTGCAACCATGATTACCTTGGTCTTTATGCTACAAAACATATGTGACTGTCCAGTGCAAACATTGTGCACAAAAAAATTGTAAGTCCAAAGATGACGGCTATAGTATGCTTTGTTGCAGATTAAACTATGTAGGAGTTGGAAGCGTATTTTGTAAATCAAAGCATACAACTACAGTAGTTAAGTCATCTTTGAAATCCGATGCATCATTATCCTTTTAATTTTTTGCAGATTGTGCCTTGCGCAAGTGGAATACTTTTTCAATTTTTGCTGCTGCAGCTCTTTCTGGATCAACACCATTATCAATAATATTATATAGTATATCACATCTGTCACACGTATCGGTGTGAGGTCTCTAGAATGAAGGGTTAAAATTAGTACGGAAAATATACCTATAGTAACTCTTCTTCACAGGATTCACGTTTCTTTCCATACAGTTCTACATACAAACTGTAGATTTTTTTATTGTCAGTTCCACGCTCAAATACTTCACATTTGGAGATCTAATCCTAAAGTAATGGCCACTGTACTTAGGAAGCTACTTTAAGTGCTCTTTGATTAAGTAAATGGTTTCATCTGTTATTTTATTCGGTAGAGCTTTACGACCTCTTTGGTCCTTGTAAGAAACCAAATTTGTGCGTTTATTATTGACATCAAGGGTTTTCATAAAAAAAAGCCTTACATACCATATACCCTTCCAATGTGTCAGTACAGCTTGTTCTCTTTACATATCTCGCATTAGGTTTTTTTCTTATAAGATCTTGAAGTCTCATGCAAGAACATAAAAAAAAAGATTAAAGGTCCTTACTTTCAAGTCTCCAATAACTGTCAAAAATAGATTGGCACTTGTCATTAGGGATATTTTTATTACAACTGTATCTACAGTTATGGCTAAACTCTTCCATACACTTTCTTCGATGCACTGTTCCTTTTCGGTCAGTATAAAGGTGCCCTTCATTTCTTGCCTGCTTTGCACGTACCCGAGACCAATTGTCTGACCTTCTCAGCCTTCTTACCGGAGTGTTTGTTATGTTATTTTCATGGTCCTGATTTAGGTAGTTCAGGTTCGACTTCGGATTCACTGTCACTGTCACTAGATTGAGGCTGATATGTAGTATCTGTATCTGAGTTGTCTGAAAAAAGTTTTATCTAATAATAATCTGATACACAGATTTTATAAACACAAACTATGGGCTTTGCAGAATTTTTACTTACCGCTAAAGAGGTTATGTTAAGACTCCTGTTCTTCTTATTTACAATACTTGCGATGTTCATTTCGATTAAGGTAGCAAAGCTTTGGTTACTTTACTCTTAAAGTTGCTAACTATCGTAGAATAATATGGGTAAAGTTTAAATTAAAAGATACGACAGCAACATTGTCGACAAGCGTGTACAACATTCAACAACAAACAACTTTGATGACAATCAGTTGGAGGCCAATGGGTACAAGTGGCTCTTGTGCCTCATGGCTTCTCAAGAAAACAGCTGATATTTGTAGTAGTACCTATACGATCCGCTAGATTGCAGCACTGTTCAATGATACGCCTGTATCCCTTTGTCACAACAATATTTGACTCCATAGCAACTACTTAGTGCACTTAACTCCATTTTGTTTAAAATTGCACTTGTACCCTTGGCTTGGAGGCTCCTCATTTCATAACGATATTTACTTTCGGTGATAATTTTCAGCCTTTGATTGAATATTTTTGTCGAACATGATTTATTAATTTCGATTCATAACTTTTTAATATTGTAAATATTGTAAATATTGTCGCCCCTATTTATTTATATATATGTAGCATATGTTAGCTTACAGATATTAGGTATTTATTATTTTGCAGATAATTTGCAGTACCCATTATAACCGTACTAATATTTTCGCTCCACTTTTTCACCATTTCAAATTTAACATCCATTTTGTCAGGTAAAAGTTTTTATTTTTTCGTTTCTTTTCTTTGACTTCCCGTAGCGCGGAAGTAAAACGCATTCGAAAAACTCGTTCTCGTTGCCGTTTTTCATTATTTTTCGGCCGCATTGAAATACGACAAAAGAATCGAAAACAAACAAAAAGTTGACGGCAAACAAATGAAAATTATCTATTATGCGACGTACATACCCGAAAACAAAACATGTTCACGCTCTAGTAATGTTTGTCAAGCAAGTAGATTATAAGCAATATATTGGATTTGTCGTTAGTTTATTTAGTTTGATCAATGTCTTTTAAAAATATACATAAATATACTAAAAAAGAACAAATATTCGCTGAAAGACGGAATGTACAGAAATTGATTTCAATACATCCTATGGATAGGAAAAATGTTTTATATTAATGGACAGAAACGAATGTGTGAAAAAAGTGTTACAAAATAAAAAAAACAGGGGAGCAGTTAACATGATTTAAATGTTGGAATAATTTCTCTCTAATTGTTGGTTTGAATCTGACTGTGTCATTTGACAGGCATATAGGTAAAATTTGTTGGTTTCTTAACAATAGCTTAATGTCTTAGAAATGTTATCATTCATTGAATATGTCAACATTTAGTAGATATACCCGTTTTTAGCCTAATACAATTATTAAGATGATTCTATCTGCATTGCAAACGATTTATAAAAATCTATTTCCTCTTTTTGTAACAAATTTTGGTTGCGCTTATACTTTTATTACTTTGTTCACGAAAATATTTAAAAAATAGCTCTTGTATACAAAATCGTTGATTTAAAAAAAAAACACTAGAGTAGGGTGTTTTTGGAAAGTGGCATGAGTAAAAGTGAGGATAAATTTTGTGTGATAGGCCATAATAAAACGATAGGAGGAGAATAAAGAGCGGATGTCAAATTGAACGAGAAAGTTTAGATTATTGTGTTTTTACCATCCAGAACAAGCGATCCAGTTGAACACAGTGTATTACAAGTTGTATTTCTGTATGGTTAATTCGGTGATTATGAAAGGCAAAAAGAGACCAAGTCGAAAATTCCAAACTCCTTGTGTCCGAAGACGTTCCAGTTTCTGTAAGTAAAGAAAAGAAGCATTCTATAAAATTGGCACGAGGCACCAAGTCGAGGAGAAAAATTCTTGCGCCTAAAGATTGCTGGTCTTATTTTGAACGAGTCGGAGATTTGATTTTGTTTTGAAACTTTGTGAAAGGAGAAAGCAAATTTACATAATCAGATTAACACATTTGTTGGAGAACTTGGATAGTTTGTAATAACACAGTCATTGAGAATGGCTGTCCATCGGAAAACGTCGCAGAGCCTTCATTAAAGCTCAGTCAAAGTATTTGTCTCATAAAAGTTCTGTTTATATTGTATACCATATTTGTTTTTGAAAGCCATATACATTTGTTATTATTGGGACATAAAGAGTTATAAAGTTATTGTTTTAAAAATTAGAACTCATCCATCAGACTAAATAAATTTAAAAGTAAAATTAACATCAGGATGTTTGTATAAAATTAAAATTTATTTTTCTTAAGAAGTAATTATTTAGAAAATTTCACATTAAATTTGGTTTATAAAAGAGATAACAAAATTAAAATTTTTTTTTTCTTGGCAATAAGATAAAAAAGTTTGTACATGACAAAGATTAGAAAAACAGTTGATTTTTTTATATGTTTTATGGTAGAATAAATAAGTGGTATTTGAAAGTTTATAATTTTTGTTTACTATTTTTTTCCTTGTTGATCATAGAGAAAGCAAGCAACTGATAAATACTAAAAACCACGAAATACAGGTAATTAATATGCTAATGTGCTCTGAGAATTTTAAATTATTGCATAATTTTATTTATTTTTGATTTGCTTTGTAATTAATAATTAACGTAATTATGTATTATTATATTATGTATTATTATATAAAGTTTATTATTGAGAGTCAGCTTAATCATATAAGGAAGAAACGCAGAACATAATAATATATATTGAGATAATATTAAATATTGGAGAAAGGAAGATAATCAAAATGTTTAGAAACCTAGAATGAACTTAAATGGCGATTAAAGAAGTAATTTATAGGTTATATGCTAGATAATATTATAAAAAGCATTTATGTGAGGGCATCTTTAAGAAATTAGCATAATAGTTTGATTAAAAGTTTTTATTTTGCAATGTATTTGGTTATTTTTAAGTGTTATGATATTATAAATAGATTAAGATAAGTAAATTTGTTATATTGGGAAATTTTTTGAATAAAAGTGATATGGGACATTGAATCCAGGTGAAATTGAACAGAAAGTGGACATTTGAAATAATTATTATGAATTAAAATAGTGTTGTTTACTAATTTAAGAGGATTAATTTATAATAAGTTTACATTCTGATAAAATTTTTAATAGAAAAGTAAAGAACTGTCTAGTAGTTTAAAATAAGACGTCAAAAAACGTCTAAATAGAAAAATCTAGTTTTTGAACCTCTTTTCTTTGAGAATATTCGTGAACATTGAAATATCTACAAAATAAACGAATCTAACCTCTTTTTTTTCGAGAATATTCGCGAACATTGAAATATCTATAAATACGCTGTCACTTTGAGCGTAGAAGGAGATTAGGAAATTAGAAGATGGGAGATTAAAAGAATATTAAAAAGAAGAATAATTATAACAAACTATAACAATTCATTTTGGAAAAAGTCACGTTTTTGATAATATTCATAGAAAATCAAGCAAGCAAACAGTAATATATAAATTATTAATAGCTAAAAGTTAATCAAGTAAAGAAGAAAGAATATTTTACTTAACGATAAATGTTAATGAGAAAAAAATAATTTGAAATGGTGGAAGCTGCTAATTGAAACATTTTGGTTTATTTTGGAAAGTGAATTCATAAAAAGAAGGGTAACCAAAGGCTGATAACAAGGACATTAAGTGGCGATTAAAACCTTTATTTTGGAAAAAAAATTCATTTAGACATTCAGTGACATAAAGGTGTCAAATTTTGTTAGTATAATTTAATTATGGTAATAAGAACTTTAGTTGAAAGATAAGTTGTTTTAAATTTAGTGTGTGTTTCCTGATAATTATAGTAAAGATAGTTTTAAAAGTGCTTACAAACTAATTCTTTGAGAACCGCTAAAAAAACCCTATATATATGTTACTTAAAAATACTCATTGCTCATAATACAATGCACAAACAAAATATCATAGCAATATATATATATATATATATATATATATATATATATATATATATATATATATATATATATATATATATATATAGATATACGTATGTATATATATATATATATATATATATATATATATATATATATATATTATATATAACAGTTAACAACTATTAAACAGGATTTAAATAGGTTTGTTATATTCAACCTGGAAAAATTTTAGGATCTTATTCCTTAAATGAATTTTATCGCGGCAATCGGGTGTTGTAAACGATCTGTATCCAAATATATGAGTGCTTAGTCAATACATATGACATCAGAGCTTACAACCGACAAAATGTAATAAGAGACCACATATTTAACCACTTCAAGACAGTTGCTCATTTAGCGTCAGTATTTCGGTACAGAGTATATTTTTCTAAGATTTTGTGTTTATTTTCGTGAATAAATTGGAATAATTGTTAAGTTTTGGTTTGGTTACGAATTCTGCTTATTAATAAGGTATGTACTTTTAATAAAGTTTTATTATTTTTATTTATTTGATCCTGTAAGAGAAATTTCACAAAACAGCAAAAAAAATAACCCTCAAATTTAAAACATGGTGTAACATCTTTTCCCAAAGTTTTTTGTTAATTCTATTTTCATAAATTGTTTTTCAAAATTGTAGACTATAATAATCTTTGTTAAAAAACTTTAAAAAAATATTTTTAAGGTAACTTTCGCCTATTTGAAAATTAAAATTGTTAGTGATAAAATCATATCACAAAATATTTATTTTTCAGCTGTTTTAACAATGAAACCTAAATACACATATGACAAATTGCAAAAATTGGATGATGATGATGTGAATGAACTTTTTGGAGAAATTCTCGACGATCAGGCAGTTTATTCAGATATAGGAGGGGATAGTGATGCTGAAGATGATAGAACCATTTCAACAAGTACAAGACACCAGTTAGCTCCCGTGGTTTCTGTGGTTCTACAACTAGTAGAGGTAAAGAAATTACAAGCGTAGCTCCAAATATTAGTAATTATGACTATGACAGTATAGCTGATCCAAATATTCTATCCGAAAATATAACAGAAAAACGATATGTACACGCCAAGTTTGAAAATGATGATATATGTAGTTCTTCTTCAGAGGAAAGTGACGATTTTGGTTTCACCAAAAATAGCCAAAACTCTATGCTAATATCTACACTTCATTTTGACAGACCTTTTGGAACTAGAGTTGAGGTAGACGTATCTTCACCCATGAAAATATTTTTAAATTTCTTAGGTCTAATGTTTGCAGTAATTGTACAGCAGTCAAATATATACGCTGCACAGAATGGTGTTCAACTTTGTTTGCATGAAGAAGAATTAAAAGCATTTCTCGGAATTCTGATATTGATGGGAATTCATATTTTACCATCAATTCGTTTATACTGGTCAACAGATGAAAATTTTTTTGTTTCGAGGATTGCAAATGTGATGACTCTCAAAAGATTTTTACAAATTTTAAGATATTTGCATCTTAATGATAACACCAAAATGCCAAAAATGGGCGAGGAACATTTTGATAAATTATATAAGGTTAGACCTCTGATAGATGCGTTAAACAGAAGTTACCATGATGCCTTTTTCCCCAGTCAAAATTTGTCAATAGATGAAAGCATGATTGGTTTCAAGGGCAGAAGCTGTTTGAAACAGTACATGCCTTTGAAACCAATCAAACGAGGTTTCAAAGTTTGGGCCATTAACTGTGCTGCTACCGGCTTTTTGATGGGATTTGAAATTTATCAGGGAAAAAGTAACAAAAGTAGTGAAGTAACTTTGGGAGAAAGCGTTGTCTTAAGCCTTTCTCGGGGGTTTCAGGGGTTTGGGTATTGTTTATTCTTTGATAGATTTTTTACCACTCTTCCATTGCTAAAGAGATTGTTATCAGTGCAACTTTTTGGTTGTGGTACCATGCAGTCAAATAGAAAATATTTTCCAAAAGATGTTTTAGTTGAGGACAAAAGAATGAAACTAGGTGAGCATGATTCTGTTATGTCGGGAGATATATCTGTTTCAAAATGGAAGGATAGAGGTAAGAAAGCGGTGATTTTGGCATCAAATATGCACAATAGTAGTGATACTGCATATGTTAAACGCACAAATAAAATGGGAGAAAAGGACAATATTATATGTCCTAAAAGTATATCTGATTATAATAAATTTATGGGTGGTGTCGATTTATTTGACCAACTTGTCGGCACTTACTCAATCTCGTGGAAGTCACGTAGATGGTGGCTCAAGATTTTTTACTATCTTATAGATAGTACTATAGTAAATTCATACATTTTATATAAAACAACAGTAAACATGTCACAAAGTTCAGACAAACCACTAACTCATCTCTTGTTTCGCAGTCAGTTAGCTAACCAATTAATTGGTGGTTTTAATTCTAAAAAAGAAGAGGACGCACACCACATAATAATATAGTAATAACGAAGGCAACTAAAGTGAGTGGGAGAGTGGTAAAAGGCGGATTAAATATATCAGATGTTGGTATTCACCTTCCTATCAAAGGATCATGCAGGAGATGCGCCTACTGCAGCACAAAAAATAAAGTTAAGCGTTCAAGAATTGAATGCAATTCTTGCAAAGTTTCTCTTTGTTTGGAGTGTTTTAGTCCTTTCCATTTACCAAAATAATCTTATTTTTAATAATAAATTTCCTAAGAATATTAAAAAGTTTCGTTTTTTAACAGAAGTTTGTCTGTGTTTAACAGTATTTTAGTTAATTTGATTCTTTCTTTGTGTTGTTTGTTTGTTTTTATTAATAAATTTCTTAAAAAGTATCAAAAATTGTGTTTTTTAGCAACCAAAAAATTGTGTACACATATTTGACCACCTAACAATTGGATTCTAATATGCCCCTAAAAGGTTAGTGGGCACATATTTAACCACCAATAATAAGCTATTTACAACACTATAATGCACATATAAAGTTAATTAAAACGTAATTATTTGAATACAAAGTGATTTACATAGTTAGGTCCATTAATTTTCATAAAATAAATTGGACCATTCAGGTACTTTTCTGGTGGCTACATATTTAACCATAAAGCGTTAAAGGGTTATAAGGAATACAGACATTGTCATCTGTAAAGTATGTGGTTACATATTTAGCCAGAAAGCGTTTACGGAAATGTTAACAAATTTTGTGTGACCGTTAAAGGGTTAAGTCGGAGTTAGCGACACTTTTATTTATATCTCGTGTTTCTTCAATACAATAATTGTTGATGGTCAATTCTCCACTTTCTCTTAGCACATTAATATTAATCAAGGCAAATTGTTCTCAATCCACCAATGTTTTTTTGATGGTGAGAAATATTGGTGCAAGTAGAATATTATCTTGTTATTAAAAACTATTGGCATCTATATTACACATAAATCCGGCTTTAGCAAAGCGTTGTTTTATTATCATCTGCGACAAAGTAGGCCAAGCAACTGGAAGCCATATCAAGGCATTGGTTATGCTAACGTTTTTCACTATTTTTCTTAAAGTAGCTTCTCTAGATCATATTAAATTCTGGATAATGCCTTAAGGTATGGAAATGTGAGGTACTATTAATTAAAAGAAAAATAGGTTTAACATCATCCAGTGTAGTCTTGGAGTGACAGGTAATAATACCCAGAAACAATAACATTTCTATTCTGATTTCTAGTATTTGTGTCAAATTTGTAAAGCTATGTTATTATAATGTCCACTGTCATCAATTTGTTTTTTTTTTGGAAACCCATTCAAGGGGCAACTTTAATATATGTTTTCTTGTAACATCCAGGGTTTTTGCTTTTGCTTATGATAAATAGTTCATTCTTTTTATTACCTTTCACATTTGCACAGAACAAAGTTGTAATTCGTTGTATTTTACAGTTTTTGTTTCAGGTCATTTTTAAATTTATATCTTCTGATTGGCAACAAACAATAGTAAAGACCAGTCTCATCTGCACTAAATACATCTTTTGGGCCATAATTATTTGAAAAAACTAGAAACAGATTTTCTTTACAAAATTTCACATTTTCTACATTAACATCAACGAATTCACTACATATTGCTTTTAAAAACAATGTTGTGTCGACGATGAAATTTGTTTAGCCAATGATTTGACTTTAAGAGCTTTGGCTTCAATAACAGATCCAGATATTTACAAGTTCATGTTATGAACCTTACAAAACCACTTGAACACAGTTTCATCTACAGTAAGTCCCTTGGGTTAAGTAAATTTTCTGTTTTGGTTAGCGCTACTCTATAAAACAATTTTTTGGCGTTTTCTGTACTTTGTAAATAGTATTGTTACTTCTTGTTCTACCAATTTTACAACCCGTTAATTCTGGTATTTTTTTTAATACATTAATTATTATACCCATGTTTTCTTTAAAAGAATGGCGTTTCCTATTTTTAGCCATACTGGTTAGTTCCTGAACAACACTAATACCTCGGTACAAAAAACTGCCAAATATTACGCACCAAGAAGAACAAATCAAGAAGCAGTAGGTAACTTTAGTTAATACATATTTTCTTCTGATCCACTCCATTATTAAAGGTCTACATAAGATGATGGGTGCCTGCGGTTATTTAAGAGAATGGTCGGTATAAGAGTACATAAGAGAAAGAAGAAAAATATTGTCTGACAGTGTATAAACTTCCGACAACGAAACAGGCTTAATTTTTTATAGCTAATAAGAACAGCTGAAGACGGAAAGAAGTTTGCAAGCACCATTGAGGAGAGGGCAATTTAAGAATAAGATAAGAAAGTAAATACTGAAGAAAATATCTTGACTATAATTTGCTTAAATATTTTTATTATATTTTGTATATCTATATGCAGAACTAATACCTTATTATTTTTATCTGTTTATTACTTACAACAAAGATATAACGATTGTCTTTATTCTTTTTTAAATTTAATTATTGAGTAAGTCTTTAAATCTTCTCATTTTTAATTGGATTCATAGTGAAATACATCAATATTAACTTTCGCAAATTTCATTTTAGCTGCCGAAAACAATACCTTAGCAGTTAGTTTTTTACTAGAAAAACTAGGATTAACGACTGAACTTTTCCCTTCAGTTTTTTGTCTTCCATAGAAATAGGATACATTAAAGTGATGAAAACTCATTAAAAATTTTTCAATCTCTCAACGATGAGTGTCTTTTTTCTGCGAAAAGTTTTTAATGAAAAGGTTCAACATCCCGACATTCTCGTCCCATTCAGCTCAAGCTACAGGACGGCTTCAATATATTGTTCCATAAGAAGTGAAAATTAAAACCTTTTGAAACTTAATTGTGACTAGTTACTATACCTCGTTTTATAAGAAGGCCAAAAAGAAATTAAAAGCTGCCATTATGTTATGAGCAGTAGAGAATAAAAAATGTCCAGTAGGCCATGTGCCCCATATATCGTAGAAATTAAAATATTCTATTGTTTTCATTTAACAAACATCTCAGACTATACAAGAAAATCCAAAAAAAGCAAAAAATCATTTTTTTTATATTTCAACCCCGATAACAGGGGTGTCCTTTATCACTTAATTTCGAATTAGAAATGGATGTGGGTTATCGTATGATACATTAAAATGAATATAGGTATATTGTATACCTACTGCTTTTTATGCGACCTTTATATTACTAAAAATAAGCATGCAATTTTTGTAGATGCTTTAAACTTTCAAGCATTTGTTAAGGCTGTAACCATCGAATGACCTATCAGAAACGGTGTATGCCAATTGGTAGGCATACAAATACCTCCGAAAGGTGTGAGCTAGTGTAGAACAACAAATCGTACAACTTTCTTTGGAAACCAATTCTTAGGCGTCGTCTAGCTCACTCTCTCAGGTGTGGGAACGTCTTATACGCTTATACTAATATTAATATACCAAGATATAAACTAATAATACACTTTCTTTCCTTGTTTAATGTGGCTTCTCAAAATGTCACTTCCCGTCTAACAGTATTTTTGCCCCCACTACCATTACATTCCCTCTTCTGTCTTTTTGCTCGATGAACAGGCTACCAGAATGTAACAATAAAACACTGAACGGTCGAATCCATCAATTATTTACCAGAATGTAGTTGTTAGTTGCTGATTTTAGTTGTTTATATTATTATTTAACTTCAGGGATATGTTGAATTTCCATAGCAGAGACCACCTACAGTATGTTACTTCCAATGGTCAACAATGTGCTTCGGAAAGTCCTCACCCACAAAGATGGACAAAAATTAATATTAGAGGAGAAGGTGGTAATATGGACCCCCATTTTGATTTTTTATTGTAAAATTGATGTTATTAATAAAAAACAGAGATTGTTAGCTTAGTTACGATATGGTGTTAGTTACCGAACACATTGTAATAGTTAAAGCCGTTTAAGACTTCATTTTACATTTTTTTTAAATAATTTTTTAAAAGTTGACACATTCCTCAGAAAACGGGATGTGCAGTTAATATGGCCCCCATGGTATTTGTAATATGGACCCCCTTATTAATTTAAAGAAATATTGGCAAATTCTGAAAATTATAACTGCATTGAACAAAAAACCTTTTTATTATACATAAGTAGATAGAGTGTATATCAGTAGATACAGCATAATATGTATGTATAGGTAGATATAGTCTAGTCTACAAAATTAAAATGTCCTACATGGTAATAATGGACGAACAACGACAGAAATCGCAGACGTACTCATCCTTCTCTGCCCCTGCACATTCGTTATGTGCCCACAGTGAACACATGAGACACTGAACCCATAGTTCCCCCCGCACGCTGTTGGTGAACTTTTCATCACAAAAAATACATGATGCGTCATCTTGGTTTGGTTGAGGCTCTCCAACTGATAGATCAAAAGGTGATTCACCGGAGCAAGTGGAGAGCTGCATCCCGTCATCATCATCATCATCATCGTCGTCGTGACTGCTGTCAGCTGGACGTTTGTGTTTAGGGTTGTTCTTCTTTGATTTTTCAGCGTTGGCACGTGGGGTACAGTCAGACTTGGCTGCTTGTCCTTTAGGGCTAGCTTGAGGCCCAGAACAAGACGGTATGGGGTTATCAAACGTCACAGCGCTAGTTTGAGGTCCGGGACAAGATGGTATGGGGTTAACAAACGTCAAACTTCGAGTGACACTTGTTGAAGCACCTCTTCCAGTGCCTTTCCCATTGCCACGGCCATTGGCACGGCCACAACCACGACGACTTGCAGCAGGTTCTTTTTTTGCCAGAAAATCTTCTAGCTCACTTTTATAAGGAGAACTAGTAATGACGTTTGCGATGCAGGGTTTTCGTCCACGGTTTGATTTTTTCTTTTTTTCTGGAACGGGGTAAATGTCTTTAGGAGACACAGCGAAGGTTGTTGGTGGATGAGGATTGACTTCAACTGCAGGAGTGTCATGCAGTCGGTTATCAGTGTTCTCAGCCTGATTTTCGTTTGGTGCCTCCTCCTCCCCTGCAATGAATTCATGGTCTTGAAAAATATTTCTTTCCAGGGGGTAAATACCTGTGACCCAGAATCCATTTACAGCGTTTACTCCTGTGGTACATCGGAGGTACGCCTTTCCCAAAAAGGACGCAATATCGTAAGGCCCAACAGGTCTACTTTCATGAAGCATCCACTGTCGGATATTTTCACTGTAGTGAGTCTTTAAAGCTCCCATAAAAGTGCGGTCTAGTGGTTGCAATTTATGTGTTGTGTGGGATGGTAAGGACAATATCGTGATGTAATTTTTCCTTGCCAAATCGATCACATCAATGTTTCTTGTGCGCGAAAAGTGACCGTCAAGGATAAGTAGTATGGGCGAGGTCTCTATTGGATTTATTTTTTCAATAAAATGAGCTAACCAGTCTCTAAACAGATTTGATTGATCCCACCCAGACGGGTGAGCTCTTCCAATTGACCCAGGAGGAGCTCCTTTCATAAGGAGATCAGACATGTTTATCCTTGGGAAAATCAACATCGGAGGGACATAAGATCCTCCTGCACTCATTGAACATATGACTGTGACCAAAGATCCACGTTCTGTCGCAGTTAGAGAACATATTTGGCGTTTACCTTTACTGGCAATAACTTGTGGTATTTTTGTCTGAACTACACTCAGGCCCGTTTCATCCACATTCCAAATACGGTCACCTGGGTATTTGTGTTTTGAATATTCGGACTCCAGCAAGTCATAAAAGGCATTAACTCTTTCACGAGTAAAACCTTTTGCACGAGCATATGATGTTCCAGTTGGCTTTCGGATTGACAACTTGTCTTTGTGTCGTATAAGGAAATGGTCCAACCAAGCCCTGCCAGCAATTTCGTTTCTAAAGTTGGTTTGAATCCCATTTCTAATTGCTAGTTGGTAAGCCATTCGACGAACATCCAAGCGAGTGAACCTGTAAAATTTTGCCTCCATATACTTCAGGTACTCCACTAGTTCATTTTCCAGTTCTTCAGGTATAGCTGGTTTCCTACCTAGCTTTTTTGTATGAACTTCAGTGGCTTCAGATGTACTTGTCTCTTTAACATATCTTCTTAAAGTGGTCTTAGGCACATCAAAATGTTTAGAAGCCTTTTTGACACCCATTTTCTTTTCAGTGACAGCTGCTACTGCTTCTTTCATTTTGTCCTTGTCCCAAATTTGCCTTTTTCTGGCTGGTTTGGGTGTTAAGCTGATTCTAGGCATCTGAAAAATAAAAAAACCACAAATATTGAAACTGCTTGTAATGTGGACCCCGGGGTCCATATTACCATTACCTAGGGGGCCCATAATACACACATCTCCAAGTTTAAAACACGTGGTTACAAGATAAAATGTAAAAGACTTAGACCATTCTAGTCTGTGTTAAACTGTAGGTAATAACCTCTAATTCATATGCACGATACTTAGAACTAAGTTATTATTAGTTATGGTAAGTTAAAATCAAGAAATTTACATACCTTTCAAAGTTTTGAAGATTGACCAAAACACAAACTACTGCACAATTACTGAGTGACTGCACTTAATGGCTCACAGCGCTCCTACCGGCCAGTTGGTATACTAGTGAACTAGTTCCAGCGTTCTCCACTAGATTTCAGCACTTTGTTATTAAAATACGGAGGGGGGCCATAAAATATGCAGGGGCCGTATTACCACCTTCTCCTCTAGGCAAAGAAACTAGAATAATGAACTTTAAGTTAGTAACATCACAACTTTGTAAATATGTCCTTGTCATATAAAGATTACAAATAAATACAAATTTTAAATAACTAACAGAAAATTGTCAAGGATAAAATGAATATAATTACCATATTTATTAGTTAAATTATATTAACTGCATATGGAAATAATAGATTAAACAATTAAAAGTGGCGTGTAGTTTTAGGTTAAGTTAAATACACACTTATAAAAACACAGAAATAAAAAAAATATCAAATACAAAGGTACTCACTAAAGCAATTATCAAATTAAGGTCATACAAAAAAAAATTATCAAATACAAAGAAGAATGATCTACTTCTACAGAATTGAAGTGACATGACAGAGCAGTGTTACCAACTGACAAATATACTTTTTCGGCTGAAGTGTATCATAGAATATTTTATGTGTTTTCTTATAGAAAATAATGGGGTCTGTATACAGAAGTTAAAAGATTAAGTAAAAATGAAAAGTGGAGTTTAGATTATGACAGAATATTTAATAAAAAGAAAGTTGATTTAAGGATTACGCGCCAACTATTTTTAGAATAAAAACAGTCAAATAAAAGAGACAACTTAATTAACCAATTACATCAAAAGAAATAGAAATAAAATAACTATTCAAAATAAAATTACAAGACTATGGAAAATAACTTTCATTATAATGAATAAGATGCAATAATATTTACAAATAAATAAACTAAAATATTTTAAATCTGAATAAAATCTTCATAGATCACTTATTTTTAATTAACCAGTGATCTATAATATTTTTTTTTCTTCTTCTTCTCCTTCTACTTATTTTTCTTCTTCTTTTTCATCATCATCATCTATTTCTTCTTAATTTTCTTCTTCTTCTTATTTTTCTTCTTCTTTTGGCATCAAAACCCTGAATGGGTCTTATTTATGGTTTTCAGGTCGTCTTCTACGTCATCTAACCATCTCGTCCGGGGCCTTTCTTATTTCCGCCTTTCATTGTAACATCTTCTTTGTCGTTTTCGTGTCTTCTTGTCGCTGAACATGTCCCACACATGGCAGTCTTTGTCTTTTCGCAAATCTTACAATGTCATCCCCTTCATTCAGTTCATTAACCTCGTCGTTTCTTCTGATTCTCCATGTGCCGTATTCCTCTTGCACCGGGCCATATACTTTTCTCAGTATCTTTCTCTCGAATGTTCTAAGTTGGGCTTCCTCTGTTTTCGTGATTACCCAGGTTGCACAACCATAGGTTACTACGGGTCTAATCAAAGCTTTGTAGATAGTAATTTTGGTTCTTTTTTCTAATAATTTCGATGTCATTAATCTCTTATTAGCATAGTATGTACGATTTTCACTGGAAATACGTGCATTAATTGCGCTACTTACGGAATTCTTCTGATTGATTTCTTTTTTATATCTGTTATATATCTGTTTATTCATGTAATCAAATGATAAATATTAATATATTTGTTGGAAGTGAATCTATGATATTCTTAGTTCTTAAATCACTATTTAGTGTTTTATTACGTTTACATGTTTAATAGACCACATGTTCTTTAGCTTTTTTTATATTGTTCTTTTTAGATGAACTGATGATGCTTTCTGATTATGAAAGCGAAACGTCTTCAATAAATAGATAAAGTAGCCATCAACTTTGTCTTTTTTCTCCACCTTTTTGACCGATAAAAGAACCTACCACTCGTCTGAGTGGTCCTTAATTTATATATATATATATATATATATATATATATATATACAGTGTCGGAAACAGTTTATGGTCGGTATGGACCTTACGTGAGATAGAGTGAGAAACAGCTGTTTAAAAAGAGAGAGGTATATTAGGTCCGCCTTTTATATCGCCGAACATGTATTTGTGGAAGTAATAAAAAAGGGGAAATTCAACGTTGCCAAACTTATTGGTTTTATTTGACCTGTTGTCTTTTTTGCATTTGAGCAATGTTATAAGGTAATCAAATTTGGGCGAAATTGATTTAAATGGCAGCTTACTAGTTTTTTTTATTGGGAATATGCCACAAGTTTACTTTACAATAAGTGTAATATAGCATCTTGATTTCCACTTCGGAAATCGTTTTATATAAATAAAATTTATTAATGTTTCGTATTTTAAGTACGATTTCCGAACTAAAAATCTAAACATCAAAATAAGCTTATTTTAAAGTCACATTGTGCCTTATTCCCAATCTGAAATAATAAACTGCATACAATAACGCCAAATTAGAAAATCTTCATACACAATAATTATTTGGCATGGCAACGTCACGCAAAAGGCGCAAAATTTCGGGTCAATGTTTTTTAAATGCATTCATTTTTTTGAATCCTGACTAAACTAATAAATATTTTTGAAAAATTTAAACGCAGAATGAAACAATACATTATTACCGAGGGTCGAAATTTCCTGAAAACTCCTATAATGTTTATTTTAATGAGTTATAGGTGTGAAAAAAATTAGTGTGATTTTTAATTTCAAATATCTCATTTAAAAAACTTTTTGTTTATTGTAAGGGACTTTCGGCCCTCGGTAATATTGTAATCTTTCATTCTGCATTTAAATTTTTTAAAAATATTTGTTAGTTTTCTCAGGATTCCAAAGAAATGAATGCATTTAAAAATTTTAATTTTCGTTAAACAAGTAACTATGATTGTTTAAAAGTAATTTCAAGTAAGAGAGTACCTACATAAACAAACATAATGGCTATTATCGTTTATGTGTATATTTATTGAAGTAAAAGAAACTAATGATATATTTATTATAACTTAAAAAATAAACTAAACAATACAAATAGTACTTACATACAATACTTGATGAATATAGTGGTTAAGTTAGGATATGCATAGCGATGGCTTTTCAACCGTTGTAATGTACTCTCGATACAGGTGTACGTGTAGATGAGTCATCTTCAATTAATTGATCAAAAAAACACCATGAACTTAAGTCATCTTTATTGGTTTCTTTTTCTTGTACTGGTTAATTTTCAATAGTACAATATTCTTCAAGTTCGTTAATTATAGAACTAACCAGCTCCTTAACTTTTTTTTGTTTTTGTAGCTTCATTTTTATCAGAAAAACCCTGCACTTTAAATCGTGAACCCATAAATGTACATAATGACAATGTGCCGTTCTGTTCTATACCTCTAAATCTTTTTGCTAAACCCGATATTAGTAATTGTACTATGTCGGATACTATGGATGTAAGGTTACCGTTTGCTAAAATTTTATTGCAAAATTCTTGCAGGCAGCGTACCATAACAATCACTGAACTACCCTTCAAGTATTTTTGGTCACTCATTGTACTTGTTATCTCTTTACACGGCCGTAAAATTTTGGAAAGTTGAGAACAAATAATCCAGTGTTCTTTATTTAGATTTAGTCTAAGTCTAAGTCTGAATTATTTAATACTAATGTGGAACGGATTACCTTTTCTAACTCGGTCATTCTTTTTAACATGTAATAGGTGAAGTTCTACCTAGTCTCCACGTCTTGGATTGGCCGTTTGGGAACTTTGATATGTTGTAATTAATACTTTAAAAGCCTTTCTGAAGATATGGTACTTTTTTGAAATGTGTTTTTTGCAGAATTGTCGAAAAAAGGACTTTTTATTTTATCTATTTGTACACGACAGCATTTAAGTGCGTCCTCCACCAATAAATTTAACGTATGAGCAAAACAACTTAAATGTTTTCATTCCAAAACATCTTTAATAGCTTTGCCCATATTTGAAGCATTATCAATTACTGCAAAGTTTACTTTTCGTTTTAGAACCCACTGATTATTAATTTCACTAGTCGCTGTTTTCTGAATGATGGTTTCCAGAAAAATGGCAGCAGCTTAATAAAACCGTTTTAAATACTAAATTTTCGGTTAAATAATGTCCTGGCGAAGTAAGTCTCAGTTACTCCAGATGTCCAGAGGTCAGTCAGAGGTAGTAATACAGATATGTTTTCTACTTTTTTAACAACTTGTGAACTAATAATTTGCTCAGTTTTGACATAACATTCCTGAAGTGATGAACCTGACAAAGTTTTTCTTGTTGGCGGTTTATATCCAGGAATCCACCCTGCAAACTGTTTAAAAGCTGGTTCTTTAAGTATGAAAAACAGATGGAACGAGTCTTTGCATAAGTTTAGTAAATCTTGAAAATCAACCAGTACAAGAAAAAGAAACTGATAAAGATGGCTTAAGTCCATGGTGTATTTTTGATGAATTAATTAAACATAACTAATTTAAACATACACCTGTATCAAAAGATATAAAAGAAGTCGACATGTATTTGTCTGATGATATATTACCCACAAAAAATTTCGAACGGAGATTGGAACTGCCCATTACCGTGGTGGAAAAACCATCGCCATGTATATCCTAACTTAACCACTATATTCATAAAATATTGTAGTATTGTAACAAAATCTTTTCCTTGTGAACACATGCTTAAAATCTGGTTTAATTTTGAATAAAAGAAGAACACGGTTAAAAAGAAAAGTGAAAAAATATGTTTTTAAATGTCAATGTAGACGATTCGCGATTTAATAATGTGTAATATAAATGTAAGTACTATTTGTATTGTTTAATTTAAGTTTCAAGTTATAATAAATATATCCTTCGTTAGGTTCTTTCACTTCAATACTTATACACATAAACGATAAGAGCCAATATGTTTGTGAACTCGCTAATTTGAATACTGCTAAACAACTGCAACAACTAGTTACAGTTAACGAAAAACGGTTCCCATAAAAATTTAAAAAAAGGGAGAACCCACCTCTAGTTTTTCAGGTATATTAGGATCGGAACCAGAGAATATGTAAAATATCTCGGATCGGAACTAATCGTCTGACTAATGGGCAATGAGTGTTTAAAAATATTTATGGAGGGGAGACCAAGAGGAAATATGATTGTAATCTTTGTCTTTATCTTTGTATATCTTTGTCAATATTTGATTGATAAGATATATATATATATATATATATATAACTACTTTAATATAGCCATTTATTTTACGGTCGTCTAGACTAAATTTATCATTTCAAATAAAAATATGATTAAATTCTGGCTTCGATCTCACTTTCAACGTTCATTTCCATATCGGCCAGTAAAAAGTCTCTTGGCACGTCCCAAAGGCCTCATGAAAATTTTTCGTGATGAAAAAACGTAAAAAATCACATCTGTTCTCTCTCTTTTCTATTGAACGTGCTCAAATATAACGGTCATTACTGTCAGTGGTCTCCTTCCTCTCCTTATTTGCCCCCGATCGATACAACAAAAATAATAAGGTAGAAATCACGAGGCACGACGTGCCTATTACCTTCAGTAGCGGGCACAAATCCATCCATGAGGCCAATTAAACAAAAATTTAGAAAACTCGAAAATGATTGTCTTAGCAGTAGTTTAAAATTATAGAAATATGGGCAAAAGTGTGGTGCGTTAATTGTTGTAATAATGATAAAACATTATTCAATTAACATGCTAATGCAACGAGTTGAACAAATACTATTTTGTTTTTTTGGTCACAATTTTGCTTTAAAATTAAGTTAATTTGACGTTTGGATTTCTACTTAGGCAATCATTTTCAAGATATAAAACAATAATAAATTAAACAAATTTTGTTTTTGTTGTATGATAAAAAAATTTTCTAATTATTTATATTTATCTTATCCATTTATATTGACAATTAAGATATAAATTAGTCATTTTTAAGTAGATTATTTTAAAAGGATGTTCCAAAGATTTTTGAGTTGCATTCCTGGGACAACTTTATTCTTTAATCGAATGAACTATCATACAATAGAGTCAGCTCAGATACGCAACTAAAAATATTGGCAATATCATTTTAAAATCATCTACTTAAAAATGTATAATTTATATTTGAATTGTCAATATAAATAAGTTATATAAAATTTAATTACTAGAAGAATTTTTTACCAATCAACAAAACCAAATTTGTTTAATTTATTAAAGTTTTGTATTTTAAAAACTTGTTTTGAGTAACCAAAATTGTGTTTATTTCCAACAAAAATAGTGCAATGGTCGTAAATGCATTTATACATAAAACAAAAGCTAGGTATTGATCTGTCTCAACAACCCTTATTCATCACCCCACTGTTAAACATGTATTTTAAATCAAACTCTAATAGTTTGTTAAGAAGCCCAAAAATACAGCCTAATAAAAGAAGACCCTTATACGGTAGAGGTTTCCGTAAAATTCATGATAGCTAGCATTAAGTACAGTAGACATGCAAGCTATCATGAATGATTCCTTGTTGAAAGTTTAGCGCGTGTTTAACAACACGTTTTAAGTAATTAATTAAGTAATTTTATTTTATGTCATTGCTAATCTGATTACACACGTATTTGTGGTACACTTAAAATAAATTTTAAAAAAGACAGCAGATGATAACCAATTGTTAAACTAAAATTAGTATTGCAAAAATTACAATACAAAATTGCGCCTATGCATCTAAACTATTAAACTTGGAAATATTTATCTCAAGTCATGAATTTTGAATAAAATAAATATCTTTTATATAAAACCAAGATTATTCTGATATTTATATTAAAATATCCAAATAAAATTATCAAAATGTAGAATTTTATGAAAAAACCGATATTATTGATCTCATATGTACAATATTTGCGAAAAAATAATCACAAAGAACTAGATAATAAATCAGGATTTCATCAGGTCATTCAAAATCTCGTTTTGGAAAAGGTGATAGAATATAATAAATTATTAGTTTTATTATTTGTGAATTATGAAGAGACCCCTGACATAAAAAAACAACAAACAATGTTAAGAGCTTTGACAAAGTGTAGAATTATTAACTGGTACAAAATTCTATTTAAATTTATATATCGAAACTCTACTGCTAGTATTGGGTTAAAAGACAGACAAACTCAAAAAGCCGCATTAGTCGCGGAAACCGACGATGATCTCCAAAGAGTACCAAACATTTTCAATACAACACGCAAGAACTACAATTTAGTAATCTTAACAGAGAAAATTAAATGTACAATAATATGCAGATATCCACTACGATGTAAATTTACGATGTAAATAAAACAATAAGTTAAGAAATGCTTCTTCGTCTTCTTCTACTTCATGGAGATCTTTCGATCTGTTTAATTCTGAAGCTGCCTCTGGTTAATTTCCTGAGAAGTAGATTGCCAACTATTCGTCTATCTTTTAGGTGGTCTTCAGGGAGGTCTTGTACCGGGCGGAATGTTTTCTGGGACAATTTTTGGGAGTTTGTTCTCATCCATTCGTATTACATGATTGTACCACATCCTCTTAGACTGCCTTCCCCATCTATCCTATCTGGTAAGAACTGCAGTTTAAATATTTGGGAATAAATATAACTAATTACAGGAAGATTAAAGAAGAAATTCGACAACTAAGAAGTCTTGAGCAAATAGAGTAGCGAGATTTCTTATTGAGATAATCTGGAAAAACAAGATACAAAAGCAAGGATCTCTACAATACCAATTAGACCTATAATCACATACATGGTTAAAACGAGTCCCGACACATTTGGTAATTACTGAAAATAGTTTGGAGTCCATTTGGGCTGTAAAATTGATTTTGGAAGATAAAATATGCAAGTCTCGGACATAGAATGTTTAATGAGAGATAGTGGTCTTACTGTATACTTTATTTAGTTTTCAGAATGTTTAGAGTTTCGACTATAGGAATGTTTGTGAAGAGCGTGAATAGTGAAATAATAGTAAAACTTACGAGAATGTCTGACGGTGAGAGAAGGTATTGTTTAAGAAGTTCGATGAAATGAAAAGATTTTTTGACGAAGGATGAAAGAAGGTTGTAGAGTTTTGTTCAAGTGCTTGACCAATGGTAGTGTATTTTCATTGTATGCACTGTCAATGGGCCGTAGATCAATATCGGGTTTATGAATTTTGGATAGGCCATATATACGAGGAAGACTTTTCACGAGGAATTAGAGATTGTTTTATGTCAACAGGAAGAGAAGTTTTATTGATACAGCTTTTGTTATTTTTTCTGGTGTTTACCAATAACACCTAAAATAGTACATATATATAAATATAAATATATACATATATATATATATATATATATATATATATATATATATATATTATACAAGAAATACTGGATATTAGTGACTGTCGATATAAACAATATATGTTTATGTATATATATATATATATATATATATATATATAAATATATATAATGAACTAGAAGTATTTGCTGACAACAAGGAAGTAAATTTTCAATATTGGGTTTGCAGCAATAAAAATGATACGTGTACTCTTTTAAATTTTTATTCCGAGCTTTCGGACATGGTTATGTCCTTCATCAGGGAGCTACAAATGTGATGAATAGTTTGTTACAAGTTTGTATAATTAATTAAAGATTCGCTACTTACAAACTTAATGAGGTTGGATCATCAATGATTTTCTACCATGTCGATAAAACTTATCACAGTCTGTCATATTTTTACATAAAACTTATTCCTATATTTAAAATTTTTAAAAATTGCTTTACAATCACAAAAACTTACTTATTATACACACATTTCTGACATTTTTATTCTTAATTTTATTATATCGTCATTAGTTTTTTCTCAAGACAATTCAGTGGTTTTTATTATTAGATACTAGTACCAAATTATAGGCCTATCATTAGATGTATTGTGGCTATATAAATTATTTTATATTTATTAATATCATAAAGAAGTGAAACTTTAACTTGTCAATGTTTCAACACAAAATTTATTAAATTAACCTAAAGAAATAAGGTCATAATTCTAAAAAATATTACAATTGAATATGATATGGTTTTGTATGACCCCAGTATCTGTGTGTATAAAAAAATTACTAAATTTAAAAACAATTAAAAAAAGAAGAAGAGAAAACTTTTATTTCATTTATTAAAAGTCAATTGATAAATTACTGTTTGTGTTATTGTTGCATTTATCTAGTAGTAACCAATAGGAGAACAATTCATTTAGATGACCAATATCCGTTCTATGATTCATTGCATTGTTATTTTGGCAAATGTAGGCCATTTCAAGAAAAAGTCTTTTGGTGATGTTACTTTCCTGTTCTACTACTTTGATGTTATTGTAATCTATCCGATGCCCATTTTGAAATGCATGTTCACCCAATGCACTTCTTTCTGGATGTAATCTATTGTCAGACTTGTGCGATATAATGCGGTCTTTAAGGCATCTTGATGTTTGACCGTAGTATACTTGTTCACATGATCCGCACGGTATACAATAAACAACATCCGTTAACGACAAGAGTGGGGATTGGTCTTTAAGTTTAGAAAAAACTTTGTTAACTGTTAGTACCGTTTTATATGCAATTTTGATATTATTAAGTGATGAAAAAATTCTACTAAGTTTATGCCCAATGTCCTTAATGTATGGAAGGGATACATATTTTATTGTCGTTTGTTTTTGTAAAGGATCTACAGGTCCAATTCTATCGTGTGATAAAGACATATTTTCCTCGTTTCTTAAATGACTAGTTAAAGTTTGTGGAGTGTTAAACAAAATTTTCTTCAGTAGTATACTTGGGTATGAGTTTTCAATGAATAGGTTATACAGGATTTTTAGATTTTTGGTATGGAAAGCGGTATCACTGATTTTAAGGACACGATTTTTTATTTCTTTAACTAAATTAAGTTTCATTGAATATTTATGGTATGACCAATAATTGAGATATCTTCCTGAACTGAGAGGTTTTCTATACCAATCAACTAGCAAATGGGTACCTTTTCGTATTAACCTGGTATCTAAAAAAGGTACTGAACCTGTAGCATCTTCACGTTCTAATGTGAATTGAATGTAAGGGTTGTAACTATTGAAATACCAAAGTATATCATTTATCCCCGTGCTTGGTAATGCTAAAATTATATCATCCACATATTTTTTTATAAAATGAAATTTATAAGGTAGGACAAGGATGATGGTGTCTAGTATGTGGTCCATTACATAACAGGAAATTATTGGTGATATAGGGTTCCCCATAGGTGTACCAAAAGTTTGTTTGTAAAATTTTTTGTTAAATGAAAAATAATTATTTTCGAACAGAAAGGTTAACAGTTTGAAAAAAGTTTCTTTATCAATGTTACAATGTTGAGCAATAATCTCCCATTTATTACTAATGGCAAGTATACATATATTAAGATAAACATTGCTAAATAAGGATACTACATCTAGGCTCGCAATAACGTAACCTTCCGGTAATTGTGTGTTATTAAATAATTTATTAACTTGAAATAAGTCTTTAATATAGTATTCATTCTCACAATTGTATGCATTTGTTAAAATATCTGTTAAGTAGTTAGCAATATTTTCTGTAGGTGCCAATAGAGGCTAAAATTGGTCTAACAGATAATGGGGTTTTGTGTACCTTTGGTAGACAATAAAACTTTCCAGATATACCTTTATAGTTAGATAATCTCTTTTTAGTTGCTTCATCTTGTTCGTCTTGTTGTTTGACAATCAAAAAATAATAAATATATATATATATATATATATATATATATATATATATATATATATATATATATATATATATATATATATATATACAGGCCTAGCACTTTAATTAAACTGTACTTATGACAGCAGTAGTTTAACTATTAATATTTGTAAGTTGCTTTGAGTTTAGGTTCATAGATCACATTTAATTAACTAAAATGTGATATCAACTTTTTATGGCTTTTTGTTGATTTGTTATTTTTCAATTTCCCTTTAAAAATATCCAGTTGAGCCTTATCAATATCCAGTCAAATTAGCTAATTCCCAATCTTTATAATAACGTCATCAACAAGTTGGTACACTTTTTGCAAATCCAGCTACAAGAATGTCTAAAATAAAAAAGAAGAATTGTATAAGGTTAAAAAAAGGCTTATTGGCCAATTAGCGTCCAACAGAAAAGAACATTTTGTGGAGAAATTACCATTAGCGTAAAATGTAAATGTAGCATATCTTTTTAATTTTCTTTCTTCTCTCCTCTACATTCTTTTCAGGGCCGGTCTGGAAGCTCGCTTTACGCTTGCGTTTTTATGTGTAAAAACAAACCTCGCAATAGTTTTATGGCTCTTAATGTTTCTTGCCAGCAGCGCCTCTAAATTAGGTCACGTTCATAAGAATGCTGGAGGTTTATTTGAAAAATCCCTAGACTTGTTCACCTGAAAATTTAGTTTTAGTTGCCAAGTATTAAAAAAACCGTATAAACTCACAAGCAAGATGCGGCTTCGTTTAATTCGGGGTTGAACTCTATACACTTATAATAAGAATAATTTTGTGATCTCGTTAGCAAGTATTCTTCTTGTATTTTAGGATCATTGGTATGGTTTCCGTTTTTATATATTTAAACAGTTTAGGCAAAAAATAACATAAATGTAATGTCGGTGAGTAATGAATTTTTATAAAGTTCTATTTTTAACATGTTATTTAATTTTATAAGTACAATTATTTAGTCGTATTTTTAAAGTAATTTAAATAAACATCACTTTGTATCGTAGGATTAAAAAAATTCATACACAAATAAAGATCTCACAAAGAGATTATTAATTTATTCGTACAACCAGCTATGAATTATATTAGATATACTATCAGCATCAATATATAAATATTATCGGTGATTTTAAAGGTATTGTTGGCGAACATGATATAAGGGATAAAACAAACATATTGAAAACAATTAAGAGAACACAACGATGCCAGATAACCAAAACCCATAAATTATATTTTATCGAACAGAAGGTTTCATCATTCCCAAAGCTTGTAGATTCGGATATTGACATCGACAGTGATAGAAAGGAATAGAAAGTGACAATAAGCTTTATATACAGTATACTTATGGAATAAAATTGATTGTGTCCTTATTTTAGAAAATAATAAAACGACTTTGAGATACTCGTCCCGAGCTTTGTTTAAGGTTTGAGGTGAAATATTCCGTATTTGTGTAGTTATCCTTTCTTTAAGGTCTTCAATGCTAGTTGGTTGTGTTGCAATATACTTTGTTCTTAGGATAACTAAACAGAAACAAATTCAAAGACGTAATATCTCGCGTCTTAGCTGACCAATTAATAGTACCCCTTCGTCCAATCCATTTATTGAAGAAGATATTATTCAAGTAATTTGTCATCAGTAAAGCATAATGAGGTGTTGCACCGTCCTACTGGAATTAGACAGTTTCATTCGGTAGGCTTGGATCTATTAGATTGGGATATAAGTTAGCCAACTGAGGAAGAATATCGTCTCTTAGGCATTATAGTATTTGCGGACAACTTAGAAGAACTACAAGTTCTTATGAACAAAATCACGTATTACGGTCAATAATATGGACTCAATAGAAACGTTAAAAAGGCAAAGCTTATGATAATTAGCAAGAAAAGGATAACAGAAGGTCAACTCTACGTCAACCAATCTCCTGTGGAAAGAGTCATGCACTACAACTATCTCGGCACCATAATAAATGAAGAATGGACCAACAATTAGGAGATTAGAGCACGCATCGCAAAAGCTAAATCTATCTATCTTTATACAAAAGTAAGAATGCTGCGATGCTACGTTTTCTCTGTCCTGTTATATGGTGTTGAATCGTGGACCTTGAACGAAGATAGGTGTAAAAAACTGGAAGCATTTGAGATGTGGCTATATCGGAGAATACTTAAGATCCCATGGACTAAGTCACAAATGAGGAGGTCCTTAGAAGAATGAATAAGAACCGAGAGTTACTGATCATCATCAAATCTCGAAAGTTACAATTCTTCGGACGTATTATGTAAAATAAATCCAGATATGCTCTCCTTTAAGCCATCCTGCAAGGAAAAATATTTGGAAAGCGAGGTCCAGGAAGAGGAAGAACATCTTAGTTAAAGAACCTCATAATCTGGTCCAATACAACATCTGTGTAGATTTTTCGCGCTGCTTCAGATAAGTAAAGATTGCCATGATGCTCGCCAACATTCGTAACGGATAGGCACATCAAGATGAAGAACCTCTCTTTTCCATGTAAATGTTGATTCATCAGAAAAAAGAATTGTGCCAGGAGCTATTTCATTTGTGTTAATTTTATCCATAATTCCTTCGAGAAATCCATTCTACGATCTGGATTGTCTTCTGTTAGCTTCTGCATAAAAATCATTTTATATGGATAAAGTTGTTCTTCATGAAGACACCTTAGGACAGTTGTGTGACTCACATTATTTTGACGTGGAATTTGACGTGAACTTGACATTGAATTCTCTGCGAAACTTAAAAAAATATCCACTTTTACTTCATCTTCATTGAAGTTCGGTTTTCTTTTTAATGGTTTGTCATGTCCAAGTTCTCTGAATTCTGCATAAATTTTAGACAGAATAGCTTGTGAAATATTGGACAACTGATGATCATTAAAAATAAATCATTTAAATCTCAATTCGGTGTCAATCATTAAAATCTCAATATCAAATATAAAATATACATTCATCATTTATACATTTAAATACATCAATATACATTATCGAAAATACATTATTATTACAATATATTTTTATCATTAAAATACATAAATACAAAATTTATATACCTGCTATATAAAGCGGATAAATTTTTTTAACAGATCAAAATTATGATATCTATATTATAAAAATCCAAAAATATTCAAATCCTATGTTTCTAACAAGTTCGTCAATTCTATAAAGTTGTTTTCTTGTCGTATTTAAGAAAAAATTCACTTTAAACAATTGTTTAAAAATAGCTACTTTGCACTGCTTGGCTGCTAGCACAAATACTTCACAACAATTCTCATTATTCACTTTTTATTCAACCTGTAAAAACACAAAAATTAATTTTTCTTTCCCCCTCTCATACTTTGCGCAGTTCACTCTCGCATGTACCATACTCCGAAAGTGGGATGATCACAAAAGGCTTATCTTCTCAGAGAAAAGACTACTCTTATAGTAGTCTATTTCGATTTCTGTCGTTGGTCCGGCTGGTGTTTCTCTTTTCTTCTTTCTTTTTAATAACTGCTCGGATGTAATTGTGTATATTTTTTATCCATCCTTACTTCCCGCCATCTTTAAGATCATCTTTTTCACAGTGACAGGTTTCGTTCCTATTTTACGATTAATTCTGTTTTTCTTTACTGTTTATCTCTTACATTCCAGCATTGTGTGAGTAAGGCTAGGCGCATACACATCGAATTTGGACGCACACTAAACGATATTTATTCGATGACGTTTTTTAATCAATAAAGGTTTGTTAGGTGAAGTACACAAAATCCCAATGAGCCACACAGAACCACGTAACAACACGGAGCGACGTATCTTGAGCAGTGTCAAACAAACGCAACTGGTCCTCTGGTCGGTCGATAAAGATCGATGTGTGCAACGACCACGGCAGCCGTGAATGCAGTGACATTCATCGATCGCCACACGACCATCACACGACATCGATGCCGTGCCGTTTGGCGATCGATGTGTGTGCTCGCTCACATTTGTTTCTTCGCGCCACCAAAGGAATTTGTTCGACCGAACTTTTATCGACCGTCCAAATTCGATATGTGTGCGAGGGGCGGAATAGTGTCGGAGTATTAGCAGTAAAAGGCATTTATCTGTATCTGTCTTTCTAAGCGTATCTATTAAGATATCCCGTAAAATACTCATGTCCTGTTAACACTAATTTCAGGAAGTAATCCAGTAGCCTGTGATCACAGTCCGCTCTATTCCTAAGGCTCGGGATTAGCATCTTAGTACCCAGGGCAACATCTTTCGTGTTGTTTTACTCTTCTTGCCATCTTTCCATTGATCTTTCCCTTTCTTCTTTTTTATGACTGTTGCCAAACGCTTTCTTCTCAGTGATGTCTCCTTTTTACTGATAATACATGCAGAGCAACACAACCCATGATATTCCACCAGGTGACCGCAGATATATTCCTGTAGACTTTTTTCCTTCCTTTTTTTCGTTGTCCTAGCGGTTGCCATTGTATGGGTTTTGTACTGTGTTTGGGTTGTTAGTTATTTTTTCTCAATATTTTGAGTTTTACCCATATGTTGCTTTATTACTTCAGTCTGATTCGTTCCTATATGGAAATATATAAAGATCTTACTGCTTACATTATTATCCGTTTCTTGTTTTTTTTTACGAATTCTTCATGTTTATGCGCGATAAGGGATACTTTTAAGTATGTTACTTTACAGTATACCTACCATTAATGCTTTGTGTGCTTGTGTGATTATTTTATTTATTTCTTGTAAATCGGTGCTAGTGTTCTCAAAGATAACAACCAAGTATTCATATCTCAGACAGCAGAAAATTGTCCGTTTTCGAGGTCCAGGTTGTCTGGGTCTTTTTATATATACAGATATTTGGTTATTTTTTTAACTCTGGATAAGCCTTCTGGCGTTCCAAAACTAAAACAAATTCAATGTGAAGAATTGGTCATAGACTTTTTCTAACACCCTGCAGAAGGCTAGATAGTAAAACATGAATATAGTTTTATATATACGGTAACTTGCACGGTACTTCTATTGTAACTCAGTATGAATTTTGTTTGAAAGAGAAGTTTTGGAAGAACTAAATATTTCTGTTATTATATAATACCAATTTTACAGACAAAAGCAGATACAAAAGTATATTATTGCATTGAGGGAATTACTCACAAAACCGACAAAATTCTTAATATCTAAACCCCCCAACAAAACCTATCGTCTCTTGTCCGATCAATCAAAAACAACATTCCAAATGAACATATAATTTACGAAATCCTTGTGCACATTTCCTCCAAACTTATAAGCCTCCAAACTATAAGCCAAACAAATCGTGGAATTTAAAAAAGAATTTATGAACATTACATTTCTCTTCGCAACTCCGATTTAACTTCGGAACTAGGTCAACACCCCCTTATAGAGGTAACAAAATTTATTTTAAAAACTCCAGAACTATACCTTCCGTCTGCTTTTATAAACCAATAATTATCTGAGAAATCAAAAAAATTTAAAAAGCTAAATTGTCTTAATAATAGAGCTGACGACATCCGATTACCCTAAATATGGAGACTTCTCATAAAGGAAATACCATCCGTTTCACCATTTAATTAAAATCCTGCCATCAAAAACGTTCGCGCCAACCCCCGCGTGAGCTCTTAGGCCAAGCTCCACCCAAACCACGTCACCATCGACGGTATAAATGAACTGTCCGCTTTTTCCAGTTGCAATAATGCATTGATTAGTGATTAGTCAAGTAGTGTTTAAGAGTTCGGGATACTGAGATTTCGGAAGCCCTAAAGAAGACATCAGAGAGAATGTTGACGGTTGTCCGTCCGAGAGCATCCAAATTAAGGTCATACGCAACTATTTAAGATAGTGAAAAAGTCCGCGTCTAAACTCGCCTCTCTGTTATTTCCCTTTATGTTATTATTCCCTTCATTAACCTTGAATGTTGTCATAGATTCTCATTAATTCCCTAAGGGTGAAATTGATGCCCTACTATTTGTTCTGTATACGTTCTTTTATAGTCAAATCTTTGTAATGGTATTTACACCTATCCTATGCCCTATAAACTAATAATACGTTGCTTATTAGCCATTGGGATACAATGTGCCAGGAATAAGAACTTACTCATCTGTCCTGCGTAAAGTACTGGAGTTTTCAGTCTCACAGTCGTTAACCGACACGGTAGGTCTTTACTTATTTTTTAATTAATCGTCAAGAGACAGATTGAAGTCTTTTAGGTAAGAACTGAAATAGGTAAATACAGATAAGGTTTCTTTTTAAAATATTTTATTTTGATTAAGTTAATAATTTAAGCCAATATAAAAAAAATTAGATTTTTTATATGATGAGAACTAAATACTACAGATTAACTCAAGAAATTTTACTACAAGTTTTCGGCAAAAGATAATCTAAAGCAAGACATATTTCTGGATTTAAAACTTGGTAAAATAGGCTACTAACTACTATTCCGTTCAAGAATATAGTGAATATTTATATAATTGAAAATTTATACAACTCTATGATATTATATCTGCTAAAGATCTCTCGTTATGTAGAGATATCAAAGAAGTTTTTAGATATGCAATAAGTATCAAATATTTTAACAGCAGCAACAGTGGTTTGCTTTTATTTTTCTATAGCTTTTGTATAAATAATCCGTGTAGTTTTAAAATGGCTTTATAACTATTCTCTGTAGTTATTTCTTTTAAAAATCCAAATGGCTTTAATGAAAGTCAAACACAGAAAATAATAAGAAATGCTAAATTAAATGAAATGTTAGCTTAGAATTAACAAAAACCAGAAGTCACTCGTTATTCTTTCATAATAAAGTGTCTAAAAACGTAATTAATTGTAAATACCTAAACAAGAAAATGATACTTTTTAAGCCTATAACTTAACTTGGGGTTAAAATTTTTAACTTAAGCTCAGATTCATTAAAATTATAGAACTAAAATTGTACATGAAATCAAAATGTTAAAAAATTTTAATCATTTTTTTTTATTAATTTTATTTAAGATTAAATGGTTTTACTAGTTATTTTTCTGATTCTTTTGGTGCCTATCTATTACTGATTGTTTGCCGTTAAGATATAAAAAAAAGTTGTAAACTTAAGGTGTGTATGAATCTTTGCACGAAACTTTTGGCTTTATTAATAATAACAATTTTATGATAGATGTTCAAGATAAGGTAGAACTGTCCAATTTAATTATATTCAGTAAGTTAAACAATAAATTGTTTAATAAACTCATTAAGGATAAAACCTCGCTTGATCATGCTTTAGAAGAAAGAAACAACAGAAAATTTTTATATTTCCAATTTCACCTTAGAGATAAAGATCTTACTAACATTAATTATTTTAAAGATGAAATCCAACTATTAAACTATGATCTTAAACACTCCATTCTCAAAGATGTGTCAATTAAAAAATATCTTGAGAATCGCCCCATTGAGACAGACATAGTAATTCAAAATATCTTAAAAACCCTTTCTCAATGAACGTCTACTCGACATTCCTGTTACTGCTTCTTAAACAAATTTAAATTCAAAATAAACTCATCATCTACTTCCATTTTTTTTTATTTTCTTGCAGTATTTTTGTCAAAAAAACCAATTTATTTATTGTTTTCCTAAAATCTTTTAATCCAAACATATTTCACCACAACTTAATTTTAAGTAAGGTGGACAAGGGCATTTGTTTGATCATTTATAAACGTGACTCCTATAATAACAAAGTTTTATCTTCTTTAGCAGATAACAAAACAATTTTACTCTTTCATTAGCTAATCCTTTTAAGGGACTTATTTCTAAACTTAACGATAATATAGAACAATTTTTTGATTTTTTCTTTGACCATGATGCACCATGTAGCAAAATACCTAGTAAGCCATTGATCCCAAAGTTGTATGGGCTACCCAAATTGACATTTCTATTTGTCCCGTTGTCAGATTCGTCAATACTCCAGTGTTCCGATATGTTGATGACTGTTTATTTTTAATTTAAGGTACTCATGACTTAGCTTATCACCTACTTTTTAAAATTGACCATTTCCACCCAAAGAGTTAATTTACTATGGAACAATCTTCCAATGCTCTAAATATTCTAGATTTGTCCACTACCAGACTTAACGACCAGTTAAATTTTGGTATCACCGAAAACCCACCCAAATGGATCATGTTATTTATTCTACATCCAATCATCCTCTGTCACATAAACATTCCGCTTCTAGAAGTTTTATTTACAGATTGCATACTGCACCAGTGTCCTCATTTAAATTTTTTTAATAGTCATCCTTTTTTTATTTGCCGTATTGCCACATTCCAGTAAGAGCCTAAGAAGTTATCCATTGAATTCTGACAGACAACTGTGGGGGAAATCTTTTTTCGACATCTACGTTACGGAACAAGACACCCTGGCATCTTTCGGCCGAGTAGGATACTAAGCTAGAAGACCCCAGGGTAGTGTCGGATTAACCGTGTTCTGGCTAAAGCCTTAACCACCGTTCCAGAGAAGTGGTCTTGCCACTCAACATACAACTAAAATAAAATACTAAAAATTTATAAATAACCATACCTATTACAGTAAATCAGAAAATGTTTAGATGTTAGGCCATAAACTAATAAATAATATTAAATATAAATTCGTAGATGTCTGGCTTAATTTCCTCCTCTTTCCTTCTTCTTTTTTTTTTTCACCCCAGAAATCAGACAGTGTACTTCTCCCCATTCTTTCTTTCCTCTCAACATTATGTTTACAATGTTTCTTTCATCCAGCCTGAAACCCATTAGCCTCTCGAAATCTCCCATCTCATTTGCCCATCTCTGGCAGTTTAAAATGTGGGCGGGAGCGTCCGGTACTTCACGAACAGTACAGTTTGCCGAGGAAGATTTGCCTATTCTATTTGTGAAGGTGCCAAAACTACCATGTCTAGTGAGAAACTGCGTCAGGAAGTAGTCTAGTTTCCTGAACTTACATTCCCACCACGGCCTCAGATCGGGAATAAGCTTCGTCCACCTTGCTTCTTTCCATTATCATTCGCTTATTACTTCTGCCACTCTACTATCGTTCTTTCTCTCTCATTCTCATGTATATTTACATCCATCCTCCTCGCATGTATACACGCATCCATCTTTACACAACAAAACGGTCGGTACCACCGCACCAGTGACATATAGAGCCTCATTCGAGACTGTCCTATATGTACTAGACACCCTAAGGAGCAGTCGCCTTTGCGAAGTCTCCATCAGCTTAGCGTATTTCGCAGTGTTTAGTACACTACACCACACAGGGGCAGCGTAGGTTACTACCGACTGGAAAACTCCATTTAGCACCTTTCGTTTGGTGCTTCCTGTGCCTCCAATATTTGGCATCAACCGTATCAACGCTTCCAGATTTTGGTTCGCCTTCTCTACTGTCTTTTGGATATGTAATCCGAACCTTGGACCTTCCAACTACCGGACTCCCAGATATTTAATTGATTTAACCGGTGCAACCTCCACACCTTCCACTATAAAGCGAAGAGTGGATTTTTCCCGGGTCCCTTTGAGAACTACCACCTCAGTTTTTTAGGCGCTATCTGTAGATCGTTCTCTCTGATCCACCTACTAATGCGACGCAGGGCTGTATTAGCCGCATTAGCCATGTCCGTTTTCTGACTCGCCTTCGCAACCAGTGCGAGATCATCGGCATAAGCTACAAGAATGCATTCCCTTGGCATCTATAGCCTCAACACCCCATCGTACAGGACATTCCACAGTTTAGGACCTAGTACTAAACCCTGCGACAAACTGATGCTGATATCTTTTTCTCTTATGGACTTGTCAGTAAAGTATCTGTTAATTACGTTGACCAAATATTCACTAACGCCCAATTCTCTAAGCCTGGACATGATTTTTTTCCATGGTGCCGTATTAAAGGCATTATTGACGTCGAGCGGGATGAGAGCCACCCATCTTTTTCTATCCTGCGTAATTAAAGAGGTTACTTCCGTGACCGCATCTATGGTGGACCTTTTGGCCCTAAAACCATATTGGCGATCGTTTAGCGCATGCTTTTCTTCTAGCTCTTGCTCAAGGCGGCCTTTTATAAGCTGTTCGTATAATTTAGCTATCGAACTAAGAAGGCAAATTGGCCGAAATCGTATCTCTTCCTCTTGACCTTTATCTTTCGGTATAGGGACAACCTTAGGTTCTTTCAACATTGTTGGAAACTGCTGTTGTTCAAGCAGTTTGTTTAGCAATCTCAGAAACATGTGGAGTATTTTAATGCGGCGAGTCTTACTGTCTCCGGTATGACTCCATCTATACCACGTGCTTTTTGGATTCTCATCCGTTCAACAGCCTCGCCGAGTTCCAACTCAGTGAAAGGTTTCGCATATACGAAACCAGTAACTCTTTTACGCCTATCCTCCACCTGAGGAATAAGTTTCCGTATTAAATGGAGTTTCTCCTCCTCAGGCAGTGGGTAGGGTGTCTTTTTCCCTTTCAATTCGGTAAAGGCAATCTTGAACTCTACCCCCAGAGATCCTTTTCGATATCCTAAAGCAGGTTACTCTACCTTTCTTTCTTAAATATTCTTATCTCATTCCTCTATTCATTCTGCATTCGCTTTAATTTATTTATTTTCTCTTCCAAATCTACTGTTTGTACTCTTCTTAACCTCTTACACTCCCTTCTTACACTCATGCAGTTTGTCCTCAGATTTTCAAGCTGCTCTTTTCACCAGTATGGTTGTTTTCTTTAATACCTCCCATTTGATCTTATACAAGCCAACTCATATGCATCAGTCAGACCCTCAATTAACTCAGATACATCCTCACATACCGGACCAATCAAGCCAAAAGCGTCTACAAAAACCTCCTAATTTAAACATCTCTTTAGATTGATATTTTCATTTTTACGTTTCTGTCTTTTTCTAGTTATTTTAAAACTCACATACTTATGTATATCGTATAGCGATTCTTCTTCCAAAACAGTCCAGCTTACGACCCTATTTAGAAATTTGGTTAAAGCCAGTGTGATGTCCAGAAAGGCTTCATTATTAAGTCTCACTAATGTAGGTACCTTACCGTCATTTAACACAGTAAGCCTCATTGCGTGGATCCATTCTGATAGGTATTTACCTCTCCCATCTTGCACTCGTATTCCATGGACGATCCTTCGCATTCAGGTCACCAACTATGACGACCGGTACAGTCTCCATCCTAGCCTCTTGCATAATCGAGTCAATGTACTCTTCATATACTCGAAGCGGGATATTTGGTGAAACATAGCAATTGTATACTACCAGGTTTTCGACATATACCTTAACATAACCATTTTTAATGGAGTGTCTGGTAATGCCAGCTCCTCGATTTACCACGTACACGGCCACGTCAGATTTTCAATCTGGAATGATCCTCTGTCTAGAGACTATCGAGTTAGAATCTATGAGGAAGCTTTGAGCATATTAACGTATGTATTAAAAACGGCATAGGTAGGAGGCCGCCTGATGTCACCAATATGGCGGTGACATCAGGACCAGACTCAATAATATTAAAACTTCACTCGTCATACAAATATGACTAGTTATTCTGAAGATTTAATCATAATCTAAAAATGTGCAATACATTTTTAATAAACTATGATTTATTTATCCCGCGGTAAACACTAAAAACACGATATATTATACATAAAGATAAATTCATACAGTCAAATAATATTAATTTATTCTCTGAAGTACGGGCCATTACTTTGTTTACATATTTGTATACTAACCTGTGGAACGATATTCCTGAAGATTTTTTATTAACATTACTTCTGCTACTGTAACTACGTTGAGAACAAGAAACCATTATTATGCACTATCACAATATATTACAGTTTCTATAAAATTATTATAAAACTGAAAATATTCGAAAAACAACAAATGTAACCAAATATATACGATCTGTCAAAAGTTTCAAAACAATAATACCAATATGGCCGAATTGAAGTCGTTTTTAGTCATGTGATGTCCTTCCATAGATTCTAACTCGATGCTAGAGACCAACTTTACGTTGGGCTCCTGAAATAGGATAATGTCATAACCTTCCCTTTGTGCAAGTGCCTCTGCAACATAGTGAGCAGCCCTTGATCTTCCCACATTTATTTGTAGAAACTTCCTAATAAATAATAGTCAGCCTTTAGATTATTTTTTAAAATTATGTTTTTTATTAGATATTGCTTTCTGATAACTTTAAAATTTTATTTAACCACTTTTCAATAGACATAAAACTCATATGTTCTTACACACAGTGTATCCAGTAGTTGAAAACATCCTTAAAAAATGTAATCCTTTATCATTGACCTAGTGTCTTAAGAATTATTATGTTCGTTACTTACATTATGTAATTTATGAGGTTGTCTGACCTCATTATGTGGCTAGTTTCAACTTCTTTATGGACGTAAGTATTAACCACATTTTTAATTTAACACTCAAAATATTACCCTTTTGTTTTTATTTTTTAGTGGTTGTACTAATTTATAGATTTTTCACTGATGATGGTATGATAGAATTAAAAAAACTCTAAAAATTAAAAATCCATTGTGGATATTTTTTCAAAATTTTAATTTTAAGTTTTTTCAGATTAAAAGATAATATTTTAGTTAGCTACTTACATATATGATTAAAATTTACTGCTGTATGACAATTTTAATTAATAATGCTTAGATAATGGCGTAAAGGCTATTATGGCACTAGATTATTAACGTGAACATCAGTCACTCAGAGGTTATTATTTTTCCGAACTTAGTGCATAAATTTAGTGCATATTTTATAAAACCTAAATATGCTTTTTAAAGGATTTTGGAACAAACAAAATTTTTTTATGATATTTGAAAATGACATTTTTCGATAAAAATAAAATTATCTTTTCTGCGCCCCATTCGTGGACATATTGCATATGGCTTTCATTTTTTCACATATCTTTTCGAATATATATTTAATTTAAAAGTAGCTTTCAGTAAAGGAACATTTTTTTTATAGTAGTAAATACCCGTCTCTTTAAGTTTTTCAATTTATTTTTAGATATTTTACAAATTAAGCTTAGTATTTTATTGTCCTGTTTCCATTATATTCGAAGAAGCTTAACTTCCATCTCAGCAGATTCGAATTCCCTTGTCGAAAGAGTCAGTAATCAATTAGGATATCCTTCCAATCAAAACCGCTACCTTTCTCTCGATCCGGTGACCCAATTTATCTTCTCTTAGTTTGTGTTTCTGTTACGGGGCATTTCATTGAATAGACAAAAAATATTTTCTAAATATAAAATTTTGATATTGCAATACATTGGTACGTTAAAATTTTGTTTAAAAAAAATAAAAAATTTGTTATAAATACAAATAATTAATACTTTTGACGGATTGGCTTAACAACTTTTTGCAAAAAGTCCGGTTAACGGAGAGTAGGGTTTTATTTTACGTTTCTTATTCTTTTATCTTTTCAAGAGTATCTAGTTCATTATGTGTTCACCAGTGGTCCATTCCACCAGTGTATTCTTTAGTTGGAATGTTACCAAATAATTATCTTCGAACGCTAATATGACAACCTCTAGAATTTGTTCAGCAGTCAAGTCTAGGTCCAATATAAGACTTATACTCCCTTAAATCCTGCCTAAACAATATTTTAGGTCTCTTTTATATGCTTTTAAATTGGCTTTCTAAGGATTGGGATAAGTTTTTCTGAAATTCCTTTTACCTGTAATTTCCGAACTGATATTTTATGTCCATGGTCTGAATAAAACAGATCGTCCGCCATATTTGCTATTTTTTATCAGTTTTAGCCATGTTTGGCTAAACTAGTGTTTTGGCCATGTTTTCATGGCCACTATTTTATCAATTACACCTTTGGTGTAATAGGAATAGTGAAGATAGGAAAGTTGGTTTTTATCTATGTTTAGTTTGTCTAAATAATGTAATGTTGCAGTCCATTTTTTCGTAATCTCTTAATAGCTGTTCCAACTTCGTTAAAAATATTTGTTAAAAATATTCATTTGGGAGGTATGCTGATCAGAAAATTTTCTACTTTATACTTTCTCCCTCTATAATCTTCACATTTGCCGACGTTAAACTTCTGACACAAAAATTCACCAACAGCAGTGTTTTAATATAGCGTTTTAATAATATACAGATTTTAGGAGCTTCGGCAAAACGGCTAAATACAGCGTGGATACCACTTATGAAATAAAAATGTTTTTGTTCTTACTTTAGAAAATAATACAAGACGTCGAGATACCTTAACTCTTAAATTTAAATATGCGATTTTTAAATAAAAATTTGAGTATACAGAGTGATCTACGCAAGTCTGGCATAGTTCATAATCTGTATTTTAAATGAAACACCCTATATATTTTATGTTTATAAAAGCTCCTTAACAACCTGATATCAACGAACTATATCATGTATGGTCTATTGTGAAAAATACTAGGTGAAATTTTGAAATTAAATGTAATTTTCTTTAAGACAATTAATTCATAGAATACCTGAGGTAATTGATTGGATTACATTAAAATAAATACTCCAAATGTTTAAAATGCTCTCCACCTTGTTGTTGGCAATAACACAGTCTTTTATAAAACTCGTCCCGAACTTTGTTTTAAATTTGAGGTGAAATATTCCGTATTTCTGTAGTTATCCTTTCTTTGAGGTCTTCAATGCTAGTTGGTTGTATTGTATATACTTTGTTCTTGAGATAACCGCATAGAAAAAATCCAAAGGCGTAAGAACTGCCGACCACTCAATAGTACTCTTTTGTCCAATCCATTTGTTAAAGAAGATTTCATTCAAGTAATTTCTCACCATTAACGCATTATGGGATGTTGCACTGTCCTGCTGGAACCAGACAGTTTCATCCGGTAGGGTCGGATCTGTGGATAGAGATATAAGGTTGCCAACTGAAAAAGAGTATCGTCTCTTAACATGTTTAAATATTTTTCCGCTGTAAAATTACCATCTACAAATATAGGACCAATAATATGATCTATTTATCGCTCCGTTCAATGTAAATGTTGATTCATTAGAAAAAAGAATTGTGCCAAGAGCTATTTCCTTTGTATTAATTTGATTTATTATTCTTTCGCAGAAATCAATTCTATGATCTGGATCGTCTTCTGTTAGCTCCTGCACAAAAGTTGTGTGACTCACAATATTTTTACATGCTATTTGACGTGAACTTGACGTTGGATTCTATACAACACTTAACAAAATATCCACTTTCACCTCATCTTCAATGAAGTTCGGTTTTCCTTTTAATGGTTTGACATGTCCAAGTTCTCTGAATGGTGCATTAATTTTAGACACAGTATCTTGTAAAATATTAGACAACTAAGGATACCTCTGATTAAATAAGTTTACTACTTCAACTTGACTTCTACAATTCTCCGCGTAACCAATCATCATTAAAATCCTAATTTAATGGGTCTCAGTTAAATATTTCATTTTTATTTCTGCAAGAAAATAGCTTTTAATTAGAAATTCATTAGTTTAATGATAAATTTCAATACACCAACAACTGATTGATAATAATCTGTATTATTTACCGATTTAGTTTAATTAGCAGACTGTCCAGACAGTTTTTACCTATTCATGACAAAAAATATTAATACGGTTACTAAACAGAAATTTTCTCCAGTATACTGACACTTAGAGTAGAAGTGTATTGTCTGTATTTAGCTTATTTAAAATAATACCATAACAAGTGATAAATTAATAATTTCAAAATTTTACCTCGTCTTATTGATTATAGACCCTACATGATTAGTTTGTTGAAATCAGGTTGTTAAGAATCTTTTAAAAACATAAAAATTTACAGGGTGTTTGATTAAAAATAAGGATTATAGACTATGCTAGACTTGCGTAGATCAACGTGGACATTTAAATGTATGTTTAAAAAGTGCACATTTCAATTTAAAAGCTAATGTGTCCCAAAGTTTTATATTATTTTCTATAATAAGGACACAAACAATTTTGTTCCATAAGTGGTTTCCACACTCTATAAGCCCTCAACCAATTCCCGATAGAACTCTCATTTTGCCATATTTTCTCTAAGTCCTGCTGAACCTGCCTTACTTTACTGGAGGATTGCCTGCAGGAATAGCAGGCTCTAGCGATTTTAAATGATACTTTTTTAATTTTGTAAGACGCTTTAAAATGAACAATTCGTCCTTAATATGCGTGTCGACTTTTCAAAAATATAAGTTTTTCATCTTAAGTTCGTAATTTTGTTTTCTTCGTCCGGTTTTCTAATAATTGCCTTACCAGCCCCTTTCTCTTTAACTAGAGGACGCTTAATAATTATATTGAAATCGACTACATTTAAGTCTGCTTCCTTTTATACGTCAACCATAGATATAGTAGTCATTTTTTTGTATATTCCTGTGACGAGTAGCTCCTTCAAAAAGCAGACTCAGTAAAACTTAGTAAATTGAATAAATTGAATAAATTGAACTCAGTAAATTGAATAAAAATATATTCCAAATAAATAAATAACAAAATAAAATTATATATTAGGTAAATATACATAATAAAAATTAAGAGCGTCAAACCTGGCGACGGCGGCATCCACGCCGGTACGACCCACTGTTTAATATCTGCGAAAAATAAAATACAATTAATGATATAAAATTTAAACGACAATTATGCTGTGTTACTACATTTATACACAGACCACATATGGCGGGAAACAGGTTAAAGGAGTAGAGATAAAGCGGGCCAATTAACACTCGGCCCGGCGGAAAACGGATAGGGTCCAATCAGTACTTGGACACAGAAGAGAATAGGTATGTCTCAGATCAATACTCCAAAACTGGGTACGGAACTACCGCTAGATCAATACTCTAGCAAAAGCAGCTGGCCTTTAGTCAGTACCCTAGGGACAGTGAAGTTGTGATTAGATCAATATTCCGGCAGAACTCTTTCTCTTGCGGCGGAGTGCCTTTAGTACAGTTAAAGGCATTCCGTCTTCTCTAGCGCACTTCGATGGAGGACGAACTTCTGGTAGGATTGCGGGACTACAAAGCTGATGCTGATGCTGATCTTTTATTAATATGCAGAAGCCAATTCTGACTTGATAGGAGTTAATAGGAGCCTCATCCACTGCGTCGTTCTGAATACTTTTGTGATATTGTTATATGTCCTAGTCTTTCCGTTAGAGTTCCTTGTTTTTTTAGGAACTAACTGGAGAGTGATTTTATTTTCTAAAATTATTTTTTCTTTGAGTTTTGCTGGTACTACCGGCATTAGTTTTATATAGTTTTCTTGTGGTCCATGTCCTAGCAGCCTATTTTTTGCTTTCCTTATCCTATTTTGTTAGCCCCAGAATCACGTTTTTTGATAATTGGTTCAGAGTTTGTTCATGTGGTATGAATTTTCTTGTTATTTAACAAATACTAAGGGTAATAATTTCCTGTCATTTGCACACTTGTCGATAACTTTTTGCTTATCTAGTGTCCACTGCAGAATTTTTTGAATTACTCTCGTATGCTGTCTTAATAAAAATGTTATTTACTCTAATTGTAATTTATAATATTATGTTGCAATAATTCTATGTTGCTATATAAATTTAGTAGATAGTTATCTAAACAAACGGACCTTTTAAGAAATAAATTACAGTAAAACTTTTCTAAACTACATGTTTATTTCGCTTCTTGAAGAGAAAACTAATCCAACTTAAGAGACTAAAATGTAGCCAAGGATTCGACGAATGGTTTCGGGAAGTTCGATTATACTGTCAGAGTCCGCCCTGTCATTTACTTCCAACTGCCTGCAACTCCTTTGGCAACTTCACAAATTTTCGCAAATTTTCAGGTTAGATTCGTTTTGGAAGGCTTGTGATTTATTTTGTAGAATTTCCACGCCTTCTACTTCGTCCTTTTTGTAGAGAGTAAATCGGAATCATTCAATTGGGAAGGGCAAGATTAGATAGGGGTGTATTGAAAAATGTGCTCTTTGCCTTTAGAGTATTTTTCTTTTAAATAGACAGGTAATATATAATTCTGTTTCTAATAATTAATTTTTATTTTTTATGTTTTTCGTAATATTAAATAATAATAATCGTAATTGTAGACATTTTTTAAACTAATTGTAGTGTATTAGTTATAAATTATCAGAAGTATTGAATGCATGTTGAGCCTTTATTATTCTTAATTTATTAGTTGTATTGGGAATAAGCCACAATTTCACTTTGAATGATTCCGTTTGTCAATATTTTTTATTTGGGTTGTCATTATTTTTTAAGATTTTTTTGTGTTTATTTGGAGCCTGATCGTATCGGAGTACTGAGCCACCTTTTATTGATCTATTAGTAAAAAATAATATTTACTTTTGATGGTGGCTCTCTATTATCTAAAAAAAATATATGTTTATATGGAGACTTAAGTTTAAAGAATGTTTTGGTACGTTTAATAAAATTTAACTTACACATATTGGTTAAATAAAATACAAAAGAACCCTTTTATTATTTAAAGTAATAATTAAACTTTGGTTTGACTCTTGGATCACAATCTTGTTTAATTTAAACATTAATACCTTCTGACATGATCATTTAATCTTTTGATAGAAATTTTCTGTTAATTTACTAAATATTCCCGTAACTCGGGCTGAAAATATTCTATATATATATATATATATATATATATATATATAATATATATATATATATATATATATATATATATATATATATACATATATATATATATATATATATATATATATATATATACATATATATATATATATATATATATATATATATATATATATATATATATATTCTGTCGGACTAAATGGATTTAGTTAAAAAGTGTGATTTTTGTTTTTAAGGCGTTAAAACTACAAATTGTATAAGTGAAAAAATTAGGAAAACATATATTTAAGCATTGTTTACCTTTAAATAGGATTGAATTAGGTAAAATAACTATATTCAATGTTAATTTATACTCTAATTCATATTTCAACCTCAAATAAAAGACCGCCTACGACTTAATAACGTTAAAATATATTTTTTTTTTAATTAAAATGCTTATCATTATCATTGGAGTTATAGAAGAGCCTTGACCTTCCCAGGTCTATTATGCCAGTCAGTTCTATCCATTGCCAACTGTTGCCAGTTTGCTGCGTCTATTTTTCTACCATCCTCATCTACACCATCCCTCAATCTGAGTTTTGGCCTACCACTACTTCTAATTCCCACAGGTTGTGACATAAGGATTTTTCTAGGAGGGTTGTTCTGCTGTGGTCTTGTCAGATGTCCTGCTCATCTTTTTCTTTGTATTTTTATAAGAGATACTACGTCTTTACTACCAAATATATATTTATATCTGTGATATATCTCATAGTTGTACCTCCTTCCCCAAACACTATTTTCACGGATGCCACCGAATATTCTTCTCAGGATCCTTCATTTAAATATAAGCAGGAAGTTTACATCTGCATTGGAAATCGTCCATGTATTTGATCCATATGTCAACAATGGTTATATAAGGATTTTGTATATGGTTATTTTTGTTTTTTGGCTTTCACTTCTTATATGTCTACTCAATCCAAAATAGCATTTGTTTGCTAGAATTATTCTTCGCTTGAATTCTTCCGTCATGACGTTCTCCTTGATGATCAGGGGCCTAAGTATGTGAATTTTTCCACCACTTCAAAGGTAGAGTTATCAACAGTGAATTGATGACCGATATTTTTGGCTCTATTGTTGGGTGTTGATGCCAGTATCTTAGTTTTCTCCTGATTTGCTTGCTGGCCCATATTTTTTAAGTCATTTGACAAGGTAGTATACATTTCGTCTATTTTGTGTGTTGTGCGGGTAACTAGGTCAACATTATCTGCATGTGCCAAAATTTGAGATGATTTATTAAAAATGTTTCCTCTGTTGTCTATTTGGGAATCACTGACCGCCTTTTACAGAGCTATGTTGAAAAGGAGACAAGCCAGCGCATCTCCCTGTCGCAGCTCAACATGCGTTTCAAATGCCTCTGATTGTTCGCCCTGTATTTCGATATTTTTAAAGTGTTAACTGATAAATTAATATCAATAACAATGTATTGATCGTTTGTAAAAAATGTTTTTAACCCCTAGAAAGCATATGCAAAAATACTTAAAAAGCCTATTATAGTTAAAAATGTTTTACATTTAGATAACTAAAAATTCATTCCTCGCTAACGAAAGAATATTTTTTTAAACTAAACCGCTAAAAATCGCCCCTAAAGTGGACTTCAATATTACAATTCAGTTTTTCGTACACATTTAATACTATTAAACTGGGAATAAGCCACAATTAAAGATAAAAATACGTTTATTGACGTTTCAATTTCCACTTCGGAAATCGTTCTCAAAATACAAACAGTAAATTAAACACATTTTGTTTTTTGTTACATAGTGAAAAATTCTTCTAATAATTTAATTTTATCTGACTCATTTATATTGACAATTCAGACATACATTATGCATTTTAAAGTAGACGACTTTAACATGATATTGCCAATATTGTTGAGTTGCGCTCCTGGGACGACTTTACTTATAAGATAGTTCATTTGATTACATGAAATCAACTTTAACTTGAGAATATCTGTCAGAAAAAATCATAGCATGTAATTCGTCTTTAAAAAGACAAACACATGACATGATGACAGTAAAATTCTCCTGTTAGTGATTCCATAGTAAATTATGAGGAAAAAACCAGAAAAAAAATACCTCATAATACTATCCCGACATTGTAAGTATTTGTTCGTGAATTTAGTTTACCTTCAACAAACATCAAAATTCTGATTTTATATGTTACGTTATTTAAAAAACATAAATGATATATCCTCTATATGTTACTGACTTACTAATACTGGTATTTCCTTATTAATAACTTCCTCTTTCAATATTGGTAACCAGATCCTACTACATTCTGCCGAGGAATTTGCGACAAAATTGGCCTCATTTAGCATAATTAGAGCCGCTTCTTTGATTTTTCTTTTTTTACCATCCGTTTCTTTTAGGACTACATTTCAATTATTATATTATTATATTATCCGTCCTAAAAGAAACGGATGATAAAAAAAGAAAAATCAAAGAAGCGGCTCTAATTATGCTAAATGAGGACAATTGTGTCGCAAATTCCTCGGCAGAATGTAGTAGGATCTGGTTACCAATATTGAAAGAGGAAGTTATTAATAAGAAAATACCAGTATTAGTAAGTCAGTAACATATAGACGATACATCATTTATGTTTTTTAAATAACGTAACATATAAAATCAGAATTTTGATGTTTGTTGAAGGTAAACTAAATTCACGAACAAATACTTACAATGTCGGGATAGTATTATGAGGTATTTTTTTTCTGGTTTTTTCCTCATAATTTACTATGGAATCACTAACTGGAGAATTTTACTGTCATCATGTCATGTGTTTGTCTTTTTAAAGACGAATTACATGCTATGATTTTTTCTGACAGATATTCTCAAGTTAAAGTTGATTTCATGTAATCAAATGAACTATCTTATAAGTAAAGTCGTCCCAGGAGCGCAACTCAACAATATTGGCAATATCATGTTAAAGTCGTCTACTTTAAAATGCATAATGTATGTCTGAATTGTCAATATAAATGAGTCAGAGAAAATTAAATTATTAGAAGAATTTTTCACTATGTAACAAAAAACAAAATGTGTTTAATTTACTGTTTGTATTTTGAGAACGATTTCCGAAGTGAAAATTGAAACGTCAATAAACGTATTTTTATCTTTAATTGTGGCTTATTCAAAGTTTAATAGTAATTAATTTACAATGCCACAAGAAAATAGCTTCAGAACAACGTTTAAATTAATAAACATTTTTTTCTTGTTTACGAAATATTATTTCTTTGGTTGCTTGGTCGCTTTGTTGTTTATCTCTTAGAAAATATCCCTATGCTAATAACAGTAAAAGGCACTTAGTATTATTTGTTGGTGCCGAGATATTACTTTACAATCTATTCTGCAGACTTTAAATTATGTGAGTGCTCCAAAATATGTCTATTTTTCAACATTCAAAATTATCTCCCAAAAATATCATTGATTTTTCTTCAACAAGTTTATTTTTAAGTAAGCTTTAGTATATGTGTATTATTTTAAAGGTACTTTAAAGAGATTATATCTAGCCTAACTTTAATTTGGAGAAACTAAGCTTCAAGCCTTAATTTCTCCAAGTGTTCAAGTTTCCCACTCCAAGTTTCAAACTCAAAACAAGAAGTGTTCATAGCACGACATACATTTTAATCGGTGATATCTCCGCTTATTTTTAGGGTACAGAAATTTGTAGAGACAAGAATATTTATTAAAAAACATTTACATTAAACATTTACATTAAACATTTCAACATTAACATTTAAACATTTCAACATGAAACATTTTAAATATAAAATGTAGTTCAACTAATAACGATACAATATAATTAATAATATCAATGTCATAAATTTGTGTATAATAATTAATTGTGTGTGAATGTAAAGTAATTTTTAAAATTTTTAATATAGGAATAGATTTTAGACTCAACAGATATGACAGACTGTGATAAATTTTATCAACATTTTATAAAATCATTGATGGTACAACCTCATTAAGTTTCTCCCTGATGAAGGACATAAGCAATGTCCGAAAGCTTGGATGAAAAAGTTAAAAGAGTACACCTTTCATTTTTATTGCTGCATACCCAATATTTAAAGTTTACTTCCTTACGTGGTCAGCAAATACTTCTGGTTCATTATATATATATATATATATATATATATATATATATATATATATATATATATATATATATATATATAGTACTAAATCATATTCCATGATCTTATTCTATGTTCCCTGTTCTACATATATTTTTCTTATTGCTTTTCATTGTTCATTTCATAGCGTGGTCTGTCAGTTTATAAACCATACCAATTCAAATCTGACAAGTGTTTTTTATGCCTACAAGTAGGTTTATCGCCTAAATATAGTTTATCGCTGGAATATTTGATCCTGGGGTTGTCAATCAGTACGATAGTATAAGCAGTATATAACGTATCTGTACCCCATTGAACTACCAGTTGTTTATTTATTATTAATATTTAAATTAAGATATTTGAACTAGAGTTAATATGTCACTATAACACTGTTTAAATGAACTTTTAAATGAGATATGTCACCTAAACGTCGTAAACGATATAAGAAGATTCCTTATTTTATTTACCAGAAAATAGTGTTTAATATAATTGTTGGTATTAGTGACTGATTGAATAGAAAATAAATCATTCGTGGAGTGGTAACAAAAGGTGCAGATCCTTGCTGTCGAGCTCTCTAATTTATTTGTTTATCAAGGCCTCTGTGAGATGAAAAGGTTATATTATTTTAACGTAGGTTTTTTGCTAACAAAAGAAAAGATACATGTAATTCTTTAACTTACTTTTTTATTACTTTTACGCAATAAAACTTTCAGTTGAATTTTTGGTAAAAATCTAAAATTAATTATTTATTTGGTTTATACAAAAAGTACCGCTATTCTTAATTATCGTATCATTTTCATAAATAATTAGAATTACATCATTAAAACAGTGATTTTCTACTGTATAAAGTAAATAATTTAGATCATAATATTGGAAATTCGTTGAATTTGAAAGGATTATATTCAAATAACAGTGTGTTTAAAAACAGACCCAATTTAAATCCTGCAACAGACCAGTAAGACAAAAATCCCTTTTAATCTTCCTACAGTAATCATTTTAACCAGCAAGCCAGTATTTTTCGCGAAACAAGCGTTTCACACACCCAATCCTAAAACATTCTCAGTAACTTCGCTACCAACTACCAGCATTTTAATTAAAAAGTTTTAACTCCATTGCACGGCAGTTGTCAGATCCGACGGATGGAAGTAAAGGACTGGCCCTTAACAAGTTTACACAATATTTTTTAAAATATTACAAAAAGTTTCTAAACGTCTAAACAACAAATAATATCGAGCAATAGTTAGGTATTTAATAATATTAAGAATATTTAAAAATAAATTACTAGGCGTTTACACAGTTTAAACATAACTAAATGGTAAACTTAAAAATAAAATAAAAAGAAAACGAGCAAAGAGACATTGTTTATAAAAATTAAATAAAGCATATAAAGATTTGTCCTTTGTTATAAATTTATTGAAATATTGCTAATACGCTAATAGTTCTGTCGTCAGAGAGTTGACCCCTAATAGTCATAAAAACAAGTTAAATAATGAAGTGAACAATAATTTTAGGACCCTAAAACAGATGAATGAAAGTTATCCACTTTTACCCCGAGGCTTCCCCCTAAAACCCCCTCGCAGGGGGTAAACACGCAAAAAAAATCGATTTACCGAGCATTTGTGCATCGTAAAAAAGAATATTTCAAATAAAAATGTAGCTGAGATAATTTGAAACCAAGATGTTTAATGTTTTTTGTGTAGCATGAACGTTCTCTTAGAAACAATGTTTGAAGCGACCGTCGATTTTGCATGTCAGTTACGCGCGCGAAATCAATAAAATTTGTATTAGCGCGACAGTAAAAATTCGATAGCTCTTGATCCAAATGTCCTATCGAAAGAAATAAGATTATGCATTTTAAAGGCAAAGAGCGCAGCTTTCGTATTTTGCCGAGAACAAACTCAGTTTTTCTAAAGGTTTCAAATAAATTAATGTGGCGCAATTTTTGTCATGTTTTACGATTCTCGTGAAAACACCAGAAATTTAATCATTTTCATGAAGCAGTTGTAGTAAAATTTCCAGTTTTATAGTTTAATCTTTGAAACCTATGACATCAAATTTCAATTTTGGATTGTGGTAACAAATATGAGGCGTTTGAAATATAAACAGAAGGTTTTATATTAAAATCGATCAAACGTCATTGGAAATGAATTTAAGAAGCCTGTTTTAGGTGTAGTTTATTGCAGAATTTCTGTTCTTTTAAAAAACGTACTATTGTAATTGAAAAAAAAAAGTTTTAATTGTTTTAGATAGTTTGTTGTGTGACGGATGACAGAGAGGACAAAAAGGAAGAAACTGCATGGATGAAAACTTAATGGTTAGTCACTATGGAACCGAGCTAGAAGTACAGATAAATAACATAGATGCGAGGTAAAGACTATCAAGAACTGGGTGAAAAAACAAAGAAAAGAGAATACAACGACCATATGAGTCAAATGACAACAAATAAAGTAGTAAAGACGGCAAAAGACGGTTTATCAATAGAAAGATAATCAGTAGAAAGACCTTGAAAACGATGGAACGATAACTGGAGGCACATTGAAAAACAGACAGAGTGGTGTCTACTTAAAAAAAAAAGAAAAAGAAAATGATGGAAATATCTTTTCTGGAAGTTTCTATAAATGGAAAAACATTTGCATCACTTACTCTTCAAAACGGTGTACCACAAGGATTAGTTCTGAGCACTACCTTGTTTCTTATCAGTATAAATACATGATTATGTTGTTACGCTCTCAGTAAAATATGTAATATAAGCGAACGACCTTATTATATTTTGTTAAGGAAAAGTTGCTAAAACTACATATTCCTTACTTCAGAATGTATTAGATAGAATTTGTAATTGGCCGACAGACATTGGTTTTAAACCCTCCAAATTTAGATTTATCCAACTTAGTAGAAGATGTAGTTGCTATTCTTCTGTTATTTACCTAAACGAAGTCCCATTCAAACTTGTTGGTCAACAAAAATTCTTAGGAGGTACTTTTAACATACGATTTACATGGAGATATTACTCTAAAAACACTAAAAGTAACTCTTTTAACAGAAGAATCTTTTTAAAAATTCTAGCCCACCAGGGACTCTAATGAAAAAATCTTATTGAAAATCTATAGAGCTCTTATTCGCTTCAATTAAATTATGGCAGCATGCATTGAAAGGATGTACATTAAATCTTTTAAAACTACCCTTTTTATCAGACATCAGCTTTTGTTGTTTTTATTTCACTAGAATTTCCGCCAATCCAAAAAATCCAGTAACTAAACTGATCAAAAAATAGAAACAGATCTGATTACCCCCTTTTATAATTAGTAATATTTTTGCTAACAGATATAAACCTAACAATAATTACCCACATCAGTACGTATAATATTCCTCCACGAACCAAAAAGCTAACTTCTTTTAATAACTAGCCTAACTCGATGTAAAAAAACTTCCGATGTAAAATGTACCGAAAACATAACCTTAGCTGTTTACCAACTTCCAGTTACTTGTAGTATTTGTATTGCAGAATTTTATGTAATCCTTAAGGCTCATGAAGGGACTCTACCTAATAGCAAATCTCTAGCAATATGCACCGATTCTCTTACTTTAATTCAGTATATTACCAATATATGCCATTACCAATGAACCAAAAAATTCAGTATATCTGTCATCAACATCACACCAGAAGAACATATATAACCATTTTTTGAACTCCATCTCATGTGGGTGTCAGTGGAAATGAATTTGCAGATATTGCAAAAAAAGGCAAGTTGTTTTGACTTACGCCTAAAAAAATTTAACTTTATCACGATCTAATAGCAACTATAAAACAAAAACTCTGAAAACATAGCCAACTCACTAAAATAAACATAAAACTGCATATGATCCACCCCACTGTTTACTTACCTAAGCTATCTTAAATGACACGAAGGGACAAAATTTTCATTCGAATACTTCGTATAGGTACCTTATAACTTCCTAAAATCCAACTGTTTGTAAACATTGTGATTCTCACCGCTTTGTACAGATAGAGTATACAGTGTATACTCTTAGAAGTGTATACTCTTACTATACACATAGAACTAGACACACATAACACATAAAGTAGTTATAGATTTTATAGACTAGCACATAATATAAACCTCAAGCCGATACTTAGTTCGTCAAATAATGTGTGTAGTGCTGTATTTGACTTTTTAAAAGATTGCAGATTATCTATATCATACTATATAACAAATATTGTAATAGATTATAGTGATTTGTGATGTAAGAGACTGTATGTAAATAACTATTATGTGGAGTTCGGCCCTGATAGCGATTAAATATACCACGTTATCAGCTGTCCCGAAATATAGTCATTTTAAATGGTAAAAACAAATCATAATTTAATATTTTATACCTCTACTACAAGTTTAAGTGCATTAGTTAGTGCTGATAATATTATTTCAAGTTAGCAGCACTTCTTTCCGTATTATTTTTGTAACAACAACAAAATAACCTTTAAATAATACCTACTTAAAAGATAACAAAAATCCCAGTTGGGTCTTGACCAGTTTTTTGGTCCGGCCTCAGGACCGGCTCAACTTCTGATCAAGAAAATTAATAAAATGACTTCATACAACAATAATACTACAAACAACTTCACTAAACATAGTTACTCAGATGTCGTAAATTATTTCAAACATCCAACAAAACAACAAGCAATAGTCATTTCCAGCATTGAAGGTACAAAAATCCATGATTACGTCGTAGCTGTTGGATCACTAGTGGGTCCAATTAATGTACTTTTTGCCTCCAGAACTGCTAATAATAGGATATGTATATACCTCTCTTCAAAAAACACTGTTGATGCTCTTCTTCATTCTTATAAATATATCAAAATAAATGGATGTCAAGTCGAAGTAAGAAGATTAATTTCTCCAGCCCAGAGACTTCTAATATCAAATGCATGTTCTACAATCTCGAATGAAATAATTGAACAAGAATTACAAAAACTTGGTATTCACACTGTATCCAGATTGACTTTTCTTCGAGTGGGTATGTCTGAAAGTGAGTACAATCATGTTCTGAGCTTTAGAAGGCAATCATTCGTTACACCCTTGGAAAATATGTCTATTCCTGACTCTTTTACCATAACTCATGATAATACTTCCTACCGTTTATTTCCCTTCATAGACGGATTCAGTTGCTCCAAATGTAAAACCATTGGTCATCAAGAATCAGAATGTGCTCACATTTCAAACCAAACTAATTCAACTCCCCTCTCAGAGTCAACTCAAACCACGTCGTCATTATCTAAACCTAATGAACCTAATGATAAAATATATCAATCTACGGAAAACGACCTCATTCAAAACATATCAAAGGATAATCCAAACACTTCGTCTTCTTCCTCCAAAACAACATCACCAGCTGTAAATAACACTGAAAATATTACAGAAATCGACCTCATCCTAAACATATCTAAAGAAAATTCAAACACTTCGTCTTCTTTTTCCAAAACAACATCACCAGCTGTAAATAACATTGAAAATACTACAGAAATCGACCTCATCCAAAACATATCTAAAGATAATCCAAACACTTCGTCTTCTTCTTCCAAAACAACAGCACCAGCTGTAAATAACACTGAAAATACTACGACACCAGAAACATCAATAACCTTAAATAATGCACTTAATTCTAAACAGCTAAAAAGACATAACATATCATCTCCTGAAATTATCGAAGATAACCCAACAACCGACTCATCCGTTTTGTATACTACTTAACAACATAAATCAAAAAAGAAACCCAAAACCTCTTCCAAAACCCATTGCGAAGATGTCATTCACTCACTAGAATCCATCCAAGACAAAATCGAAAATAGATCACCTCCATTTATACTAAATTTAAATGAAATATGTGATTTTATGGAAAATGTTTTAAACTCTCGTAACCCTAAATTAACTTCCAAAGATTACTCCAATGAACCAAAGGAACTAATTCAGATCCTTAACTTTGTTTATTGTTACACACAAAATTCTAGGTTAAGAAATAATATCACCCGACTAAAGAAAAAAATAAACCCTAATCCTTCTTCAGCTGACGATACTGGCGAATCATCACTAGTTGAAGGATAATCAAAGGATGATTAAATCATTTATAGTGCAATGGAACATAAATGGGTTTTATACCCATTATGAACAGGTAAAACTATTAATCGGCGAGCTTTCTCCTTTAATTCTTTGTCTTCAAGAAACCGACTTTAAACAAAATAACATAAATTTAAAAAATTTTCAATGTTTTAAAAAAAATCGAAAAACTCAACAAGCTAGTGGCGGAGTAGCTATTTTCACCAGAGCTGATTTGGAAGCTAAACCGATCGCGCTAAGTACTAATCTTGAAGCTGTAGCAGTCTCTATTACCTATCATAAAAAGATTAACATATGTAACATTTACTTACCACACCCTAGTAATCTTGATATGCACGAATTCAATAAACTTATTGACCAAATTCCACATCCTAAATTAATTTTAGGAGATATGAACTGCCACCACCCGGCATGGGAAAGCCACAAAACTGATAAATACGGTAACTTATTGAAAAACCTAATTGATTGTTCAGATTTATTATTACTTAATACAGGAAATCCAACTAGATTTAATTCTTACAACGGCTCATTTTCCGCCATTGATATAATGCAGTCAATCACTCTCAACTACATTCTCATGGAACACTTTGAACTCATTATATAATAGTGACCATTTTCCAATTTCTATAACATCAGATCACATTCGTCCCCTTGATTTCCCAATAAATCAATCCTGGAAATTAAAAAATGCAAATTGGGCGTCCTATCAGTCCTATATCAATGATAAACTTGAAAACTTCTATTTAACCAATGATATAAACTATGATATCACCTCTTTAAATAATATTATTATTAAAGCAGCTTTAGAAAATATAGGAAAGACAAAACCCTGTAAAAGGCAACCCGTACCTTGGTGGAATAGTGAAATTGCAAAAGCACTCTCATCTTGTAAACATGCCTTTAATAAATTTAAAAAACATAATACAGACAAAAACTTACTCAATTTTAAAAAACTTAGAGCTGAATCAAGATATCTTATGAAAAAAGGCAAAAAAGAAACTTAGAAAGACAACGTATCGTCCATAAACTCATCAACACCTTCACAGGTTATTTGGTCTAAAATTCGGAAACTTAAAGGTACCAACCCTTTTAGGCATATCAATGCACTTACATATAATAATGAGATTATCACCTGTAAAAAAGCTATTGGTGAAACTTTAGCCGAAGTTTACCAAGAAAATTCTAGCGACCAAAATATAACGCCGGAATTCTTAATACATACGCAAAATATAGAATCATTCTAAATCGTTGATAAAGAATCTGATGATCCATTAAATGCTAGCATAATTCTTTAAGAACTAGAATACTCTATTGTAAACTCCAAAAATACATCCCCAGGAAAGGATGATATTTTACCAATATTCATAAAACACCTACCCTTCAGAGCAAAAATAATATTGTTGGATTTATTCAATACCTGTTTTTTAAAACATAAATTTCCAAAACTCTGGTCTCAGGCAATAACTATTCCCATTAATAAACCCAATAAGCCCAAAGATATACCCTCATCGTACCGTCCTATTTCTCTCACATGCAGCATGTGCAAAATACTGGAAAAAATTTTAAATCTCCGTCTAATATGGTATTTAGAAACAAAAGATCTCCTTACCCCATTTCAGAGTGGTTTTCGCAAGGGACGGTCTACATTAGATAATCATATTTCACTACAAACCTTAATTAATGAAGCCTTTGCAAACAATCAGAAGTTGATTGCAATATTCTTTGACATGGAAACTCAGGCTTTTGATAGGACATGGAAACACTCTATATTAGCAACAGGTACTAATTATGGAATTCAAGGTAACATGCTTGCTTTTATAAAAAATTTCTTAAGTAATCGTTCTATACAAGTTAGAATAAATGGAATCACAAGTTCTCCAAACGGTTAGAAAATGGAATCCCTCAAGGATCCATTTTAAGTCCAACCCTATTTTTAGTGGCTTTTAATAGCATCATAAATGTAATTAGAACTCCTATTAAACTCCATTTACACGGATGATATTGTTATCTACGCCAAATCTAATAACCTAGCTTCAGCAACAAATATATTACAATTTATGTTAAATCGACTTCAAAACTGGGCATTACAAACCGGATTCAATTTTTCTGCAGAAAAAACTCAATACGTAAGTTTTAGTAAAAATAACACTCACCATACAATTAATTTAACATTAAATGATTTACCTATAAAGCAGTCAACGGAAGTAAGTTTTTTAGGCCTAACTTTCGATAAAAAATTAAATTGGATTGTGCATATTAATAAATTACAACAAGCATACCAAAACCGGTTAAACATAGTTAAAATATTATCTAATAAATTTTGGGTGCCGACTGTAAAACATTAATTAGCCTCTACAAGTCACTTATTAGAAGTAAATTAGATTACGGTTGCATATCTTACGGTGCTGCAAGCAAAACTACTTTAAAAAAACTAAATAGCATACAATCTACAGCTTTGAGATTAGCACTGGGTGCCTTCAGAACTAGCAATATTACTAGCTTACAAGTTTTAGCGAGAGAACCCCCTCTGCATATTAGACGCCAACAACTATCCCTAAACTATATAGGCAAAATATCAGCGCAGAAACAGCATCCAGTATTCTCCCAAATTTGCCATCCCAGTATTGCTTCTACAAAGCTAACTAAAAATAGTACTCCCCTTATAGAACGAATAAAATCCTCCAACTTTGACATGGATAAGCTAAATCGATCTCTACAAGTCAGTGTAAATTTTCCTCCATGGGTAATCCAACCAGTTACCATTGACTTAACCCTCACAAAATACCCCAAATCAACTACAAATCCGATTTTCATTAAACACTTGTACTCCGAAGTGATATCTGATTATCCTAATTATCTCCAAATTTTCAGTGATGCCTCTAAAGCTCATGACGGACAAGCTGCTGCATACTATTGTAAATACACTTCTCACACTATGTCCATACCTACTAACTGCTGCATCCTCACAGGCGAGGCCACAGCCATTTTGGAAGCCTTAATTTTCTTCAAAACGCATAGTGAGAATAAATGTGTCATCATCACTGACTCATTAAATGCCCTATCAGGTGTAAAACAAATATACCCTACAAATCCAATATTTCGGGCTATAAAAAATGAGATAAATATAATTCAATCATATCGAAAAGAGAGCATTTATCTGGGTACCGTCGCATGTAGGAATAGCTGAAAATAGAAAGTGGATAACCTAGCAAACACAAGTCGAATAAACTCACAATACACAAACAAATCAAGAAATTACCCATAGTCCGATCTCAAAAACCTAATTAAAGACCACTGTATGGCACACTGTATGAACATATGGCAAGACTACTGGAAAGATTCAGGAACCAAACTATATGAGATTTATCCCCTTGTGAAGACCATCTTGAATAATCCATCCAATAGAAGGGACCAAGTAATAATTAACCGACTAAGAATTGGAATAAGAATCTCTGATGACATCAAAACCACATTAACCATAAACACTGACCATGTGATAAATTATTTGAAAGATTTAGGTTTATATACATCTATTTGATGTAAACAAAATTAATTCTTGTGTATGTTACTCCACTAATGACCCTGCGTGATTGATGTAGATTATATGTTAAAATAAAAAAAAACTATTATATGACTTATTGTATTTAACTTAAATATAATACAACATACATTTTTGTACCCGTGTCAATAGCCGGGCTGTTAAGACACCTTAATTTCAATAATAAAAAGGTGATGTCATTACTAAAATTAATGGTCGATAAATTAGTTAAATATACTGAAAAAAAAGGAAACAACTAAGGATATAATAGATATTTTAATAATTTGAAACGATTTACAGCAAATGTCTATGAAAGATGTAGATTTTAACTTAATATAACAGTAAATACTATTTTAGTGAAAATAAGCCACAACTTTATTTCAAAATAAGTTTGATGTTTTAGTTTCCACTTCGGAAATCGTTTTTAAAATACAGAACTTATAAACTTATTTTAAACTTTTATTGTGGCTTATTTGTTTTATTGGTTTCTTTGAGGTAAAAATTTTTAAGGTTTTTCTCCTTAAAAATATATCTATTAATAGAAACACACCACTACTAGCATATGTCTTTGATATTGATAGCATAACAACAAACAAATTACTATGGTAGTTACTTCTTAATGTATTTCGAAGATATAGTTATTAAAACATATACGTTTGATGACGTGGGAGAGTTTAATAGATTCACAAATTACACAGAATAATATATTGTGAATATCTATCAAGAGTCATTTTTGTGTTAAAAAGTTTTAATAATCTCCGAAAATTTTGAATAACGCTCCGAAATCGTTCTCGTATTTTCAGAACGATTTCCGAAGTAGAAATTGAAACGTCAATAAACGTATTTTAACCCTTAATTGTGGTTTGTTTCCATTTTTAAATAGTAATTACTGTAAAATGCTACAAGAAAATAGCGTCCGAACAATACTAAGAAACCGTTATGAGCCAGTGTTGGGCAAGAAACTGGCACATTGTCAAAGTTTTAATAAGCTTAGCTACAAAATAAACAAAACAAATATTTTCTAAAAACTTTATTAATCAACTATTCTAACCAGTCAAGTATTATTCAAAGCGAAAAAGCAAAAATAACCGTTTTTGGTAGTGTATTTTCTATTTTACAAATTGCAATACTACTATCAAAGAATAGTGTTTATTAGTTAAACCGTGTTAATGGAAAATAAATAACAAACTTGATATTAGTACCCGTGTAGTGGAGTTATTTGTTAGCTATTCGTGTTTAACTAGTATGGTAAAATATTAGATAATACAATAGAATCAAACTAAGTAAATAGCTGAAATCAACCAAATATTACCTAATATATAATCTTGCCAAAGGTAATTTCAGTCGAACCAATCCGTTAACCGGACTGGATAGATTAAATTACCTAATACCAACCCTGAGAGTTGTGGAGTTGGGAGTTGGCCGGTTAAATCGGAATGGCATTACCTGAAAGTACAATGGAGTTTGTGAACAACTTTCGATGTGTTCGCAAGTCAATGGTTTCGGTAATGTAACAATTGGGGTAGAGAGGAGTTTGTGAAGTTTAAGAGATGGGGGTAAAGGGCGAGAGGGTGATATTGTTAGAGATATATTGAGGGAGTTCGGTTCACAGGGAAATAAGTGGGAAATTTGTATAATTGGGTTTTGATTGGAGGATTTGTTAAAAGCATTTTGGAGTTTTCGGAAGTTATTGTCAATTGCTTTCGACCTTTTTGCGACACAGTTTATAAAGGGGAAAAACTAATTAAAAAGCGGTTAAGCAATTAAAACTAATAAAATAGGTATATTTGCTACTAAAACTTATGCAAAACTACAAGTTTAGGATTTATGTTAAATTAAGTTTGTTTTAATACATTTTTAACCATTGCAGAAAGGGAAACTAATTAAAATTTTAAAATCTATTTAATCATGGATTAACTAGGCTATGGACGCAGTACACATACGCGAGCGCTATTTGCTCATTGTGAATCCTGTCAGAACCTCTTCCGATCAATTAACACTTTAAAAACTAGTTATAGTTTTAACTTGTTCTTCACGTGTTATATCAGAATTATCCAACGTTGACGATCTCCATTATGAAGGCTTCTGGATCTTCAGACAGATGAAATATTTACAGTTAACACATTGCAGTTTTAAATTACAATTAAATATATTACAATTCTAAATTGCAAAAGCAAAATACTACAAGAATCCAGCTTCAGAACAAGTTCAGAACAGAATAGTTCAATAAGATCTGAAAATTTTATTGTCAAATACTCGCATCCGCCAAAATAAGCTGTAAAAAAATTAAAATTATATAATTTATTTTTTTACATTTATGCAAAACTAAAATTTTATTGACCTGTATTTAGTAAAAACCAATTTTTTATTGCACGTTTTATATCATAATTATTATTTTTGGTTTATATTTACTGTCCTCATCTGTCACTCTGTTAAAGCATATATTTTTTTAAACATCTAAAATTTTTAATAGGTTAATTTAAAACTGAAAAATTGTCTATATCTAAATTTATTTATAAATAAAACAGTTTCCATAATAATTAACATCACTTAAAATTATATTATTAAACTAAGGATTTTTTGTGTAGGCGCATTCTCCAAAATTGCAAAAGGAAAGTTTATAAGTAATGTAATTATGAAGTAATTATCATAAAGAACTGTAGCCAATAATGCTTCACAATATTTTGTACAAGTAGTCCATTAAAATATTAAGGGTATAGTGGTTCCTAATTAACAGAGATACCAACTTTTATTCTAAAAAATCATTTTCAACTTACGAAAAAGTAGATCAACTTCAAGTAGATCAAGCAAAAAGGGGATCGAACGAATCAAATGGCAAACCTGCTCACAGTATACGATTTGACTAATCTAGGCGCATAGAACTCTGAAATCTATTAAGGATTTCTAAGTTACATTTTATTATAATAGGATATGTAATTGTGGTAAATAAAAGACATGACCAAATATTTAATAATAACTTCGGCGTCTTGAAATTTTCATTGTTAGCCCCAAATTGACTTCTCTTATTTCTTTAGTTTTATCCTTTCGACATTTGACCTACTGGTATTAATGAATTGTTTATTAATATCTGCATTATGTACAATATTTTGTAAAGAGTATGGCTACAAACTTAAATTTAGTTCCCTAGTGTGTATACGGTAGTTCTAAAATTTAACAGAGTATATCTCACGCAACGGCTGCAAGAATTGTCCCAATATTTTGTGAATGAGCTCTTTATTGCGGTTAGTGATGCATACTGTGGTCGTATAAATATAAAAAAATGCTCTTGCAGTATTTGCATCGATACTCATCTTTTCTCTTTTTAACTATTTTTTTTTACTGTCTCATCTTACTTGCCATTCACAAAAATTCTAACGATAACTAATATACAAAAGACATTCCATCGTACGAATGTAGGTCTCTAAGCTAGATATTCCAAACTAACACCTATTATCTTCTGACTCGTTCGTTATTAATGTTGTATTCATTTCTTTAGATGTTGCCTTACAGATGAAAAATTGTTGAGTTGATATATTTTCACTAAACACATTGCACATTTTGCCATCAATCATTGTCAGAATCATTTGATGCGTGACCCAGATGGTAACGCCTTGGGCTTCTATAAGAGTTGAACCAATTCTTACAGTTGATTCAATCGCTCTACATTCGTCTTTTATCAGTGCTTCGCTTTCTTTCTTATAAATAAATTTGATTATTCTACAAAATCTTGGTGATGATGGCCGAGGATTTTGCCATATAGTCTCTTGTAGATTGTTCACAAGTTTTCTTGAAACTATTAATATTACAAACATATACTCATCTGTGCTCTCTGAATCCTAGAAACAGTTACTTATACAAACTATGTCCTAATGAACCCTCACACTTCCATTTGTATATGAACGAATAATTTTGCATGTTAGTATCAAACCTCATTCCTAGGATATTCTTGCATATTATCAGTGATTCAGTAGAGCATTTAGTCTTACTCTGCAATTTGCTCTGCATTTGGGCACCTGTATGAACAAAGTAAAATGTTAATAATTGCAAAAAAACATAGAAAATAATAATGATATTATAAAAGTGTACTAATCAGAAAATAGTTTAATATCATAAGTACAGTTTACTATACTTGATAACATAGTATATATTTAAATTAATGTTAGGTATAACAAAAAAAATAAAGAGTTTTAATGACCTATTTTGCATTGAGTATTATATATTTACAAACAGATTATTGTCTATATTTTATTTATAAAGTAAATGCATTATTACCTCCATATGTCGAATCCACCATAAAAAAGCACTTAAAATTGCACAAAACTGCAAGAGACATGTACACACGATAGCGTTAATGGTCATACTAAGCAGCCAGTCGTCTACCTAAAAAGGGTTCAGGTAGTTTGGGCCAGTGTTTCTAAAATATTCGATACACGGGGGTCTTTGTTTTGTATTATAAGTTAATTAATGTATTTGAAAGCAAAAAGAAAGTAAAAAAAAGAGGTTAGTCTTCGTAAATGGGTATATTTATTTAAAAACCCTTAAAAGGGCTGCATCAAAAAACAAACGTTTTCGGACTAAACAGTCCATCATCAGGTTTAAATTTTAAAGTTGCTAAGTTAAAATGCCTGAGCCACCAAAATACATGGGTAAAAACCCTTTAAATTACATATAGTTGTAAAACATTATACATCATGTTGTTAAAAAACTGTGATGTTCAGTATTAAATTAAATATGACTTCAGGTAGCATACATGGCTGAAGTGAGTTAGAGAGCTGGAGAGTAAACCTCTTCACACTGAGTTACTAGCTGTTCTCCCTACTACTTTACCCAGATAGATGCACCCTAGCCAACTACGTTCACACCCATAACCACAGAATGAATTTTGCAGATGTCAAAATCCTCGAAAAAGAAACAGCTTATAAGAGAAGACTTTTTTTAGAAATGACCCACATAGCAACAACAGATAATATAATCAACACAAAATCAGATATACAACACCTTAGTGAAATTTATTCCTTTCTACTGCGGTTGGAAACAAAAAATAATCAAGTCAACGAACTGTAATATTCTGAATAGTATAAAATTGTCCATTAAAACTCTTCTGACCATCCAATTGAAGTAGAAACTTAATCATTATTACTGCAATTGTTGCATTTTTACAGAAAATAAAATTCTTAAGAGTAATAACAATAATTAAAATAACTTTAAAGGAAATAATCACAAAGAAATAAATAAATTCTATATGTATTTATTAATAACAGAATTTAATTGTCTTAAATTAACATAACATAATTTTCAATAAAATGTAACTTTACACATAAACTGAACACAGCTTTAGTTCTCTGGCTGACATCTCCTAATATGATAGCTGACATGACACATTAACCTTGAGGTACATACTAGATTTAACCTCCTTGTGCATAGGTTGACTAAACCTTGTCCAAAAAATGACAATGTGATATGTAGTTGTGTTTTAACTGTTTTGTTTCTTAAATGTTCAATGTTTTTTAATATTTGTATTGTACTATCACACTGGAGGAAAAAAACAAAAATGCACTTGTATTGTTTGAGTTTTCAAGCCACCATATAACGCATACAACTTATTCCTTTTTTTGCTATAAAAAATCTTCAAAAAAGTTTTTTAACATGGAACTTTCAAATACCACTTTTGCCTGCAACCTCACACAAGTAAGTGTTTCACTACATCTTATGTAAAATACACAATTTCACCATTTTGTAACATATTGTAGCATTCATCTGAAGATGTTAAAGAAATTTAACGAAATATAACGAAATCGTTGAAAAGAGCACACTTTGGCTTTCATTATTCAGCTGCTAACCCAATCAACCTTACCATTATACTAATTAATAATTGGACAGCTGTGATCATTCTTTGTTTATATATATATATATATATATATATATATATATATATATATATATAATATATATATATATATATATATATATATATATAATATATATATATATATATTATATATATATATTTATATATATATATATATATATATATATATATATATATATACAGGTGGTCCTTAAGCAATTGTACAAAGGAAACCGCAAATTCTATACATTAAAATATTAGGATTTAAGCAAACTTGCTTTATTAAAATAAAATGTTGATATTGAAAAAGATACAGGGTGTTTAAGTGGAAATTTAAAATTTTATTTTTCGCTATAATTTTCATGTTTGTAAACATTTATATATATAAATTTACAGCTGGTACATAAAGCCATTATATGGATGGCTATGATCCTAACATTCTATACAAACTTCTAAATAGAGCTAAACTAAAAATTGCAGAAAAGCTTGCATATTCATCACAGTCTTTTCAACCTAATGCTTCAGATAACATTATAATGTAGTAATAGTAGTATTTACAAATTAAAATTTGATGATTGTGATGCCTCTTGTGTAGGTAGAACCATCAGAAAGTTATCCACTAGAGTCTCTGAACATTTGAAAAGACCAAACTCTTTAAGTTTTGGTCAACACTAAGTATCCAGCAACCACAATTTTAACATCAATGCTGGTTCATCTATCTTACATGACACTAGTACATAGAAAAACTATCTAAACTAACTACTATAAACTAAGTTAGATTTATTGAAAGATTTGGAGATTACAAGGGAAACAAATGAAAACTCTCACTGTCTTAATACTCAAATTAATTTAAATTGTACTAAATTTAATCCTATATTTAAAAACTTTATTACAACTTCACCTCGTAGAGAACCCAGCTCGACTGTTAAGACTTCATGCACTGAGCATTTCAATATTAATTTTAAAGTTTTTCTATTGACTGTGGATTCAACTGAACTACTTGGATTATAACCCATTTATATATTTTGCTCTCAATTTTGATTTTAACTTTTAGTAATTTAACTGCATATTCAGATTTTTCCTTTTTTACAGTACTGATAGCGCTTGGTGGACCATTTTATTGTAGTCAACCATCCACTGTCTAATATATTGTTTAGTCTTTTTCTTACATTCATACTTTATGTCAACTTCAATTGCTCTCAAACTAACATCCTAATTATTATTAGTTTAATTAAATTAATTTTTCTTTTTTATAAAAAAACGTTGCTTGGCTTATTTCAGATGCCCCTGAGGATGATCTATTGATCAAAAGTACTTGGGCAAGATTTAATTAATTACTGTGTTCGAGATTTGCCTTGTATACCATTAAAAATATTGAGTTCGTTAAATATCACTTCTGTACTGTATTTTTCGCGCCTATTTAGGTTGCCATTCTATGTTGTGTTCCATCCTACACAACATAAACTGGCAGCCTGTCATATTATGTTACATAGACTAATAAAAATTTCGATGTTAAAATACAACTTTAAGACCTAAATATCATTAGGTAAATAGCAGTTAACAATGAGCACTACGAACAAATAATTAATAAAATTTTAAATTAAAAACTACTTAAGAAAGCCCTAAAATTAGTATTTTCACCACCCAGTACCTTCTGCTCGATAACCTTTACAGGCAAAATAACAACAAAGCACTTATGCAGTAGTGTATACAAAGTTAAATGATAGATTTATTTTTTGATAACTTGTAGTCAATTGAGTTTTTGATATTACCATCGTAAATTATTCATATCCCTATTATTAAGGTTGCTAGTCGAAAAATGAATTCGTCGAAAAAGTTTTTTCTATAAGTAGTAGTACTAGTAGTCACCATTCTGATTTAATCTGAACTTATTTTTTTTTTAAAGTCTTCTCTTTTAAAGCTATAATAATCTCTTCGTAAAATTGTTTATATTTTCGTCATCTTCTCTACTTATTGCAGCACTTGCAGAACTGGATTTTCTAATGCGTTCTTTTCATTTAAATTAAACCGTACCTATACTACACGATCTGATATATCTTTTGTAGTTTGTACATGTTGAACCAGTCTTTCGTTTATTCTAAATCCAACTCCAGTTTAGCTATTACTACAACTACCTTTAACGTAAAGCAGATTTCTGGTTTAATTTAAAAGCTGTTTTCCTCACCTTTTCTTTTTGTTTATGTTAGACCCACTTTACTATACATACTAAATGTACCTACTCATCTTGGATCCCATCCCTTTAGTTCTCGTATTCAGCATCGTAAGTAGGGTCGGTTAAACAAATTAATTATCACGTTTATCATTAAGCAGGTTAGCGGTGGGACTGGGATAAAAAGGAATACATAAAAATTTATTGGAATCAAAGGCTATGTTCTGTTGCTCCTGGGGAAAGAATTGTAAGAGAAAAACAGTAGGAAGTCCTAAAGTGGTCTGTCTACACACTACACACTACCCCTTTTAATTTTTCACCAAGTAACAAAACACAAAATTTGTTTAATTTATTAATGTGAAATATCGATAAACTTATTTTAACCTTTAATTGTAGCTTATTTTCGTTAAAATAGTAATTACTTTAAAATACCACAAGAAAATAGCTTTATAACAATATTAAGAAACCCCTTGTATAATCAAATTTATCAATAACTAGTTATGTTGTATCACATTTTTAAAAACATTCTTAAAATAAATATTCTACTGACTTTATAGAAAGTTTCAGTACTGAGTTTTTCTATAAATTTAGTAAACCTCAATTATGTAATAAGTTTTTAGATACATTGTAGTCAAGTTCCTTAATCCGATTATCTAAAACCTTTTGTATTAAACTTGAACGGATTTTTAAAGAAAATTTAACTAGGTTAGTCCTTATAGATGTTTCCTAATAAAAGAAAAAAGGAATTTCAATTATCTGTCGTCTTGTTCCAGGATGCTGTTTTGTGACATTCTTCACAAGAAAAGCTGCCCTACTGGCTCAAGATGCTCTGCATAATGTGAAGACTTTAAATGGGGTAAGTAAAATACGTTTTTTCTTCTTTATTCAATTTATTTAAATTTTTTATGTAAAGTTTCAATAATAAAAATATAAAATAAATTATTTACTTGTTTATTTGTAAATATGTATTAATAACTTTAATATATTTTGAGCATTAATTAAAATCAAATCATTTTGTTATTTAAATAACATATAGTTATTAAATAATAATTAAGAGATAGTTCTTTTTTATTGTATGAAAACATGAAATTTATTTTGCTGTTATTTATGTATAAAATATTATTTTTAGGGATAAAGCATAATTGAAATTGCTGTTTTATTGTTTTTATAATTTTAATTCTGATGTTTTTTTTTAATTTTATTAGGAAATAGTACTCCAGTCGACAGAGACAAAAATGCCACTAACCTTTAAAAATCATACGAACAAGCTGAATTTTGTCGAAAATGTCAATTTTAGGACGCTAAAAAACGCAAAAATCTTCACTTCTTTTACCCATAGGCCTTCCCTTAAAAACCTTCACGTAGATGAATGAATATGAAAAAATCTGTACGCCGTAGAAAAAAATGTGTAAAATAAAAAATGTAGCTAAGATAATTTTAAATAAAAGCGTTTATTAGCATTTTTTCAGTCAGTTACGCCCGCGAAATGAATGCTCAGTAAAATTTGTATAAGCCCGACGGTAAAAATTCAATATATTTTGATCCAAGTGTCCTATCGACAATAATAAAGATGCGCTTTAAAGGTGCAGTTTTTGTATTATGTAGCAAATAAACTCAATTTTAATAAAGGTATTAAATAAATGAACGTAGGGCGATTTTTTCCATTTTTTATGGTTCTCATGAGATTAATAGTATCTCTTTTATTGACCGGATACTATAAAGTTTTTTAACCTAAAACCCAATTTTTATGACGTATAACATGAAATTTTAGTTTTGAGTTTGGGCAACAAATATAAGGCATTTCAAATATGTTTAAACAACACTTAATTTAAACTTTCACATTTCAAACGATCTAAAGCGTTTAAAGCTGCTCTTTTTTAATTACGCTTGTATGTTTTTTTAAAAGTACTTAACTTCTGCTATAAATTTCACCAACAACAGTCTTCTTGGAGGCATTTCCTGTGACGTGCTATCGTCACAGGAAAAACACATACATACAAAAACTGTACTCTTTGCATTTATAACGCATTTTGAGTTTTGTTGATAGGACACTCTGATCAACAGATATCGAATTTTTACCGTCGAGTTAATACAAATTTTATTTAACATTAATTTTACGCGCGGAACTGAAATTCAAAATCGCTGGTCGCGTCAGGCGTTCTGAAAGAACAGTTTATTCTAGGTAAAAGTGGCTAATACAAATTTTTTTACAAAATTAATTCAGCTAAATTTTTTTAAAACATTTTTGTCTACCGCGTACAGATTCTTGGTAAATAGATATTTTTAAGCTTTTACCTCCCTTCGTAGGGTTTTTAGGAGGACGCCGCGAGTTAAAGTATTATACTTTTTTGCATCTTTTTTGGGTTCCTAAAATTGATATTCTCAGCAAAACTCAGCTTGTTCCTATGATTTTTATGAGTCAAATCTCTGAAGACTGGACTAAGCGTGTAGAGTGTAGAGCCTCATTAAGTCCAATATACAGCTTGACCTAGACGAGTCATACTCAATATAAAGTTTTAGACACTTAACTTCTTCTTCTTCTTCTTCAAGTGCTCTATCCGCTACGGAGTTTGGCAATCATCATTGCTACTCGTATCTTTAAAGCTCTTGCTCTAGATAATTGGTTAGATGTGCACTGGAACCAGTCTCTTAAATTGCGCAGCCAAGATATACGTCGTCTCCCCACGCTTATTTTGCCCCGAATCTTTCCTTGGATAATTAACTGTAGCAATCGGTACTTTTTCCCTCTCATCACATGACCAAGATATTCCAAATTTCTTCTCTTGATGGTGATCAACAGCTCACAGTCTTTGTTTATTTTTCGAAGAACTAAACTATTTGTTATTTTGTCTGTTCAAGGTATTTTTAAAATTCTTCTATATATCCATATTTCGAAGGCCTCTAGTTTATCGGTATTGCTCTTGATTAAATTCCAAGTCTTTACCTCGTACAGCAGTATCAAAAAGATGTAGCATCTAACCAATCTCATTTTCAGGTTTAAGTGAATGTCATTAACACTGCAATCCATTTATCTCTTGTTAAGTGAACCCAGTAGTAGAACAAAAAGTCAAAGATGCCATCGAATAGGCAGCTAAACTAAATTAAAAATGGGCTGAACTTAACAAACGACTTAAGGATGGCCGATGGAATAAATAAATCAACAATTAGAGGCCATATGAAGCCAAGAGACCACAAGAAAGACCGCAAATGCGCTGAGGTGACGATAAAAAGAACTGCAGGGCCAATATGATACTTTTACAAACAACAGAGATGAATGGCGATAATTAGGAGAGGCCTATATTCGGCAATCCAAGTAAAGAAAAGGGCTTAAAAAAATTGAACCCAGAGACATAATTTGATGCAAATTAATCCCTGCATTTCTTTCTAATATTTCGAGTTTATCGACCATGTGACTGAAACGAGCAATGGGAAGGCTTTTAACCTACTGTAACATCTTTTTTGCAATCTTGGTCGAACCAGTCGTTGCCCTGTTTGGTGCTGAATATTCACAACGTGCGTTCGGCTGCTAAGTTTAAAGCTTCCTTGCAGTTTTTCTAATTTTTGTGCTTGACTTGTGAACTGTCTAGGTTTGTTATATATTTTGTTTTATATGTGACTGGAACTGTGTCTCCATGTTTTTATTATTTAGCACATTGTAATTTCATTTGTATACTGCTTCTTGTTTCTTGGCTTTAGAAATTCTTTATCGAAACGTGTCCCCAATTATTAAGCTGTCTCTGTCAATATTTGCGTCTTTGTATCATTTTATGTTTAAAGTAGTCAATTATAACATAGTCAATTTGGTTTTTATTGTTTTCATTTGGTGATATTTAAATTGATTTATGGATATTCTTATGATTGAATTATGTGCTTCCCACAAGTATGTCTTTGGCAACTGCCACACTAATACGTGTTAGCCCATCGTCATTAGTAACATCGTGAAAGCTGCGTTTACCAATAAAATGTTAGTAGCATAACTCCTTTGATATCTGGCCATTCATGTATATAATGAATATTTTAATGAATATATTAAATTTAATGAATTAATTGATGTATTGATAGATATATACTATCTTCTATACCTATTACACTAGTTCACCCTTTTACTTGCTCATCCGGGCTTGCGAATGACAATAACGGAGTTGTTTCTATGCTATCACAGAGACCAATTTTATAATCATAAAAATAGTTAAAAATACGTTAATATGTAATTACTTCATGTGTTTGTCTATTTCATCTTATGTGTGGAGCTAATAAAAAATATTTGCCAATATTTTGAAATATTGTTTTGACTTATAAGGTATTTAGTTATTATTTGTTACTACTGATCTAATTGTCTCTATCAGTAAATTCAAACCACATTTTGGCAGTTTTATTGGTATGCCCCCAGGTTCCGCTGCTTTTTCATTTTGCAGCGCTTCTTCCTTAATAACGATTTCATAAATCAGTTAGAATAAATTGTGGTTTATCTTTTGTTAGATTTTGTATGTGCTAGAGAGTAATTCGAAAATCAAATAAAGAAGATACACCAAAAAGCCGCATGATTATTCCAAGTAAAAGAAACTGAAAACTATTTTAAAGACATTAATTTAAAGAAAATAGCAAAACGGATACTACGACTTTTTAAAATAAAACTACTTTTCTAATAAGATTAAAATTTTAGTCTTATCTAAAATAAGACTAAAATAAAACTTTTTTACCCAAAAAATCGTATATGGAATCACCATGTATTTTAATTTTATTTATTTTGTTTTGAGAAAACTTATTGTTATTGTTGCGAATAATAAAGGTTTTTATTGAAAATAAATAACCAATAAAACAATAAGATAACACTGCCCGGTACTGTATGGATTGTTAAATTGAATGAAAATAAATAACATTCAGTTTTAAAACAAAAATGTGCCTTATGAGGGGTTAACGGATGTGCAAAAGAGAAAGATTATTGCTCTTGTGAAACAAGGAATACCTCATACGGACATAACTACAGTGGTAGGCGTAATAAAAGTCTTTGTGTCAAAAACTTACACTAAGTACCAGGAGTTATGAATGCTTAAGAATAGACCAAGTATCTAAAAGAGACCCAACATTTCTTACCCATAAAACCAAAAACAGCTTTTGGAAGGTGAAGGTGTAAGTGTTTCAGTAGAAACGATAAGAAGAAGACTTCATGCACAAGCACTATGAAGAGTGGACAGTAACGGATTCATGAGTTAATCAGTCAACACAAGATTGATGCCTAAATTGGTGTCAAAAACGAATGTGGGTATTAACTGAACTCGTTGCTTATACTTAAGGTCACAGTGATAACAACAATAGTTTACATTGTTGAATATAGATTAACCACTGTTAGTTGGATTAAATAGAAAAAGAAAGTTAATCTTCTTCTTACTCTTCAGTCTTAAGTAATCCAACTTTGGATATAGGCCTCCCCCAAATCAATCCAGTGTCTTCTATTTTGCGCCGCTTGCTTCCAGTTGTATCCTCCGATCTTCTTAATGCCATCAGCCTATCTTATTTGTGGTCTTCCTCTGCTTCTCTTTCCTAACCATGGGCTCCATTGTTGTATTTCTTGTTTCCATCTCTTATCCTTCAGTCGGGAATTGTGTCCTCCGAAGCTCCATTTTAATTTTAATCCATGTTCTCCTGCGTCTTTTACTTTAGTTTTGTTTCTAATCCATTTGTTTGTTTTTTTGTCTATAAATCTCACCCCGAGCATTGATCTTGTCATCGCTCTTTGTCTTTTTATTATTTTGTCCATATTGGACTTGATGAATGTCCACGTCTGTGAACTATACGTGAGTATAGAGAGGAGACACTGATCGTAAATTCTGGTTTTTAAATACTGTTCTATTTTAGTGCTTTTTAAGATCCAACTCAGCTTTCCAAATCCTGCCCACGCTAACCTTATTCTTTTGGTAATTTCGGCAGTTTTATTTTCTTTGTTAATTTTTATTATTTGTCCCAGGTAAATATATTCGCTTACTGTCTCTAAATTTATATCGTTCAACGTTATTTCTATAATGTTCGGTGTATTTGTTATTATTTATGTTTTTTTCCATGTTCATCTTAAGACCTACTTTTTTTGAAGCTTGAAATAGTCGCGTCATCATGGTCTGTAGTTCTTAGAAACTTGTAGCGAATATCACAATGTCATCAGTTAGCGTATCTTAAAAGACTCAGTTTTCTTCCATTAACATTTACTCACTTATCTACCCAGTAAATGTATTTGAACACGTCTTTAAGTCCAAGTGTGAATAGTTTTGGTGAGATAATATCTCCCTGTCGAACTCCTCTGTTGATTGGTATATATTCTGTATCGGGAGTCTATCTTGCAGTTGTCCGTAGCTCTCTCTATTGCCCAAAGTTCCATGGAGTCAAATGCCTTTTCATAATCAAAGAAGCCAATATATAAGTTCAAGTGATATTCATTGGCTTTCTCTATTAGAGTTCTGACTGCAAGAAGATGATCCGCTGTACTGTAACCTTTTCGGAATTCTGCCTGCTCTACCAGTTGATAGCTTCGAGCTTCGACTTTATCCTGTTATTTATTACTCTCATGAATAATTTGTACATTTGAGACAGCAGGGAGATCGCTTTGGCCTATAGTTCTTGTGATGTGCCCTGTCTCCCTTTTTAAAGAGAAGTATTGTCAGACATTCGTTTAAAAGTTTTTTCATTTCTTCGAGAATAATTTCATTTCCCTTCTTCAACATTTCTACAAGTATTCCATCTGGACCACGAGCCTTATTTTTCTTTAGTTGTGCCATAGCTTGTTTTATTTCGAAGGATTCTATGTTAGGGAGTATTTCTGAGTTGAAATTCGTTACCTTTCTCTTAAGGTCTTCCTTTGCAGTATTATCTGGGTCCTTGTTTGAGGAATATAAATCACGGTAAAATGTCTGAGTAACTTTTAGGATCACGTTTTTTCTCTTACTTTTTTCCATCTTTATCCTTTAATAAGGTAATTATAGGCTTTTCTAAGTTTGATCTTCAGCATTTCAGGCCTGGTTTCTTTTCTATTATTCTTCTACCTTGTTTTCATAATAGATCCTTAAATCTTCCTTTACTCCCTTCTTTATTTGTTTATTTAATTTTTGCGTCTCTTTTCCATCAACCGTTTTGTTCCTTCACTTATTCGGTCTTCTTTATTTTTCATTTTCGTTGCAACAGTTAGTCCTTCTTTCAAGAGCTTTCGTTGCATTTCTTTATTAATTGTGTTCTTGTTGATAATGTTCTACAAACTCTTTTCTTAAGACTTCTCTGTACTCACCTCCCTTCTGTCGTATTTTAGTTTGATCTACCTCATTACAATAATTATGTGACCTGTTTCTACTGCTTTTCGTCTGTTTACTAAGAATCCTTGCTCTTAAAAGGCGATGATCGCTGCCAATTGTGAATAGATTGAGAGCAGTTATATCTTCAAGAATGTCTTTGTTCCCACACAAAAAGTAATCGAACTCGTTTTTTGTCTTTTTATCGGGAGATATCCACGTCCATTTTCGGTTTGCTGGTTTCTTAAATTGTGTGTTCATGGCATATTAAGTATGTTGTTCTAAGAAGTTAATAGTTAATAATAATTCTTAGAAATTCAGTAATTAATAATAATTGACGGTAAAAAGATATATGTAGGACTAACCCGATATATGTAGGAATCAACGCTCACATACATCAGCTTAAGCATATTTGCAGATATATCTTGATCAGGATCTTGATTTATCTGGATCGAGTAGAAAACAAGAAATTAGACGTATATGCGAATTAGAAAACATATTATCACTTAAAGGTAGTTACAGATTGGTCACATTATTAATTAACGAGAAGCCTCAACAGATATCAACGATTTTGAAGGTACTTATTGTGAAAAAATGTGGAAAAATATTTGGAAATCTCCGCAAAAAGAATGCCGTTTCAGAAGAAATAATAATTAAGTCTTGCAAATATAAAGAAACACTAAAAATATTTATTTAGATATTGATATTTTTATCGAAAGAAAATATGGATAGAATTAAAAATTAATTACCAATGATTTGCTATTTACCTCGAAATACTCATAACATTAGTTACCAATTGTAGTTTACTAATGTTAGAACGGCAACTGCATTAATTGATCTATAAGAACTGTCTGCACCGGCCATTTAATCACAAACCGCACTCGTATCGACAATGACCTTTTACTACTAACTAACCCTTGACGTCGTTAGCGGCCATATTTACCGCTAAACCGCTAGCCAATTTGTCATCGACACTCTGCGATTTTACCAACAACACACCTACTCTCCAAACCTTCCACTCGAGCCTTCGAATTATTATCGCCAGCAAACTTTGACAGTTCATTAGCAGACGCGTCATTTACATTTATCACTGTGCATATATATCTGTAAGCTCTGTGTATATATATCTTTCGAAGCTCGAAATAAAAAGCTTTTGTTTTTATAAACAACCAATTAATCATATATTGATTTTTCACAAAAGAACCTGTTTTTATCGGGAAGTATCATCAGACACATATACTTATAACAAAATGAGAACACGAAAAGGGACACTTGTTTATAAAAAAATATTTTAGTTATATTAATGATTTTTATTAAATAGTTTTTAGCAAAAATTAAAAAAATTAGCATTTGAGTCCGGAATATCTAATATTTTCCTCATAAAAGCACGTTTAAAATTCAAATTCTCACTTTAATCTTCTGTGATAGTTCCTGTGATTTTGCCAACATGATCAAAATGTTATTTTTATTTTATTTTAATAACGCATTAACCACGCAGTGTCACTATCGTATTTAGATTAATGTGACAGTTAATACACTTAGTGTATAATACAGTAGTTTACAATAATAATATCTATGTTATGACTGTGTATGACAGTCTTTAAGATAAGAAAATATTTTGTGGGTATCTGTATTTTCTCTTGGGCATTTCTTAGAGAATGGTTGTGCTATATTTGAGTCGTTCACTGTTATATTTTGGACCCTATTAAAAAATGTTTTACGGGTATCACTTGCTCTCTTCTGTTTTTTATTTTTGGTATCTAAAGATGTGGATGTTTGTTGACTTCGTATAGACTTGATTGAGTGTTGTTCCAAGTTTGTTGCCATTTTTAAATTATTTTTTGTTTTAAGTATGGTTTTAAATCGTTTTGTACCAATATGTTACTTTATTTAAACATCGGGGCAGTTGGTGCGTTTTTATCCAGTTTATCTACAACCTCGTTATCTTCTTACGCTGTTCTTATTTGAAATGTTTTTAAATTCTTTTTGAATAAGAAGTAGAAGGGGGTTGTTACAGTATAATTGAATCGGTGAGGATAATGAACTTAGAGAATCTGTGATTATTGTACATCTTTCTTAAGGTATTCAAAGAATGAATTGCATTAATTTGTATTAAAGTAAAAATCAAAAATTCACATTAATCAATGTATGAAAAAAGACAGAGTTTGAAATGTGGGCTGCATAAGTAAGTCTAAGTTAATTGACATTATTGTAATGTTATATTTTATCTTATTTTATAGTGGGACCTTGGACTTTTGAATGAATTTTGCCTACCTGTTTGTTCTTGACTGGTTGATGCAGGGGATTAACGTTATCGCTAATTTCTTTCATTGTTTGGTCTCTTACGGGAGGGTTATCATTCAAACTCATGTTAACTTTTTTAAATATACCGCCCTTAAATTAGTGGGTTGGTACTCTTAGCCTTGCTGTTCTGTCGAAGAATTTTCGACCTCAAGGTTGGCTGTCTGTTCATGTCATTGGCTCGGTATCTTTTTCGCCATTAACGCCATTTCAACCGCAACATGTGCCAAGCATACAGTGGTAACTTCACTTTATATTTTTTTATACATATTTTTTATATCTCAATGTAGATAACTTAAATAATGCTACCAAAAGTTAAGATGAAGTCATAAAATATTTTTCACATAGTTGGAAGTGAATCGATGATTTTCTTAGTTCATTTTCACTAGTAAATATTATATAAAATATTATATGCTTATTAGACCACGTGTTCTGTTGCTTTGCTAATTTTTACTAAGTCTCTAAATGTTGTTAGTTATTTGATTGTTTATACAATATCACCATATGATGTCCATTTATTTGGGTTTTTGTACTAACTTTTTAATACCATTGACAACTACATATCTTTTTAAGGTAACTATTTAACATCTTCTTCATGAATGTGTGGTTCTCATAATGTAAAATTTTTTAGGTGAACTGATGATGCTATCAGAATTCGATAGCGAAACGTCTTCAAAATAGATGAAGTAGTATCAACTTTGTCTTTTATTTCTTCACCTAGTAGACCGATATTTGAACCCACCACTCGTCTGAGTGATCCTTATTATATATTGGATAGACGGTCGTACTCCTTTTTGCGATGCTTTCTGTTATATATATATATATATATATATATATATATATATATATATATATATATATATATATATATATATATTTAATTTAATTTAATTTAAATTTAAAATCTGAACCAACTAAAACTAAAAATGATACTTACAGAAAATTTTAAGAATGAGGATAATCTTATTTGAAAATTCCGATATTACGAAATTTCATTCAAATTTAACCGAATTTATTATCCGATTTGTCTCGCATTCGCCGTTACGATAAACAAAGTACAATGCCAATCCATGAGTGTTAGTGAGCCAAATATAGGAAATAATTGTTCCTCTTATGGTCAATTGTATTAAGTATGTTAAGGTTTAAACAAACCATCCACTTTTTATTATTCTTGTGACTGAAAACACAGCGAAACATATATTATATTACAAAGTTTATCCATGAAAATATTCGATTCGTGTGCAACTCATTCAGTAATTGGTTACTTTGTTTACATGTAAATTAGCTTCTTTTTGAACTTTTAATGAACTTAATTAATTTGATTTTAATATAAAAACCTTATATAAAAAAGCCCAGCTAATAATTTATTATATTAATTTTAAGGCCGGAGTTCACCGGATTACCTAGAAGTAGGTATATGAATACATATTTAGTGGTTTACTCTCGCTATTTACTGTCTTTGATTGTTCAAATTTATAAAATTATCTTCTAAAAATTTTAGTGAATGCTGTCAGGGGAGAATTTAATTCCGGATTAACATACATATCAAAGTTTTACGAACGCCCATCATCGCTGTTTGACTTAATAAAACCGCCCACATATAATTACTAATATTTCAGAGTTGCAGCGAAATTTTAATAAAATTTGTATAACCAGCTGAGTTAATTATGCGACGTAAATTTTCGGTATACGATTTTATATACGCCCAACAAAAATGGAAAATTTTCCTAGCTCTGAATTAAGATCGCAACGCACATTCAATTCAATTTCAAACTAAGCTATTTCAACTGCTATTTGATTAATAATTATTTAAAAATTTTAATATGAAACATTTGTTGCAGTTTTGTGTATATTACATTTAGTAATTTAAAGATTTGACTAGCAGCTGAGGTAGATTATTTTGAAGGTACTACTCATAACAAAATTGTCATTTTATTTGGGAAAAGCAGATGTTATCGTCAAATTAATGTAGCTGTTACTATATTTCAGTTCAGTAGATGTTTACTTGAATAAATAATATTAGTAACTAACCAAATCCTATGAAACTGATCTCTAATGTAAAGCTGGTTGTTAAAAAGGACTATTTCATTATACAGGGTTGGTAACTGAAAAGAATTCACTCTATTATTTGGCAATATGTAGTTTGTGAATATATTAAAAATGCTAAAACAGGTCAATTTTTCTTCCACAAGAGTACGTATTTTCACGATATAGATATGTGGCATTTGTCAACCCTCTCCCCTTCAGTATCATAAATAATTAATTTTAAATAAAGTATTATATCATGTGTCACACATCATTAGACAGTTATTTTGCCTTATAATTCAGGATATCCATGATTTTTTAAATTAACTATATTCTTGTAAGAGTATTGTATTAGTTTATTAAAAGTGTTGAACCTCTTAAAAACTAAACGTAACGTCTATGTTCTGCTAGAGTCATTTTCAAGGTTATAATGTACTTTATTAATTATGACATAAAGAAAATGAACTAAATTTTAAATTAATAAATTATTAATTCAAAACAGTTTATTCATCAACTATAATTATTTAATAAATCTTTTCCATACAATTATAAAATCACTGTACTAATCTACGATAAACATTTCGAAACATTTTAGGAGTTACTAGACTACATTCATGCAACAGTCGTTGTCTTAGTTTTTCTAATGAGGAAGGAATGGTATTATAGATCTTGTTTTTAAAAACTCTATTAGAACAAGTATAGAAGAGTCTAATTGGAGGATATTGCTAGCCATTTAATAAAACCGCTATATTTAGTTCATAACCTACGAAATGTTTATTAAGATATCGACTTTCGTTTATGCTATAATGAGAAGGTGCACCATCTTATTGAAAAACAAATCGTCTTCTGAGTATTTGTTATCATTTTCAATTATATCTGTCAATCCTTATAAATTATTGCTATTCATATTGTTTATACGTTTAATTTCAATACCTGCTGAGTATGTTTTTTGTGGAAAAGTGTAAAATTTTCATCAGCCCAATAACGACAATTGTGTCGATTTACAGTGCAATTTGGAAAAAAGAAATTCTAAAAACAAATATTAAATAGACAATGTACAAAGAATGTACAACATTTTAGCATTTGATTCAGAAAAGTGTCAGAAAAGTTTGTAACTACAGTTTACGGTGGTTAAATGAAAATTGCATTTTGTGCAAAAGGCAAATGTATTTCTAAAGTACAAAAAAAAAAATAGCAAAAATAAAAACTCAGAAAATATCGACAAGAATAAGTTCAATTTTGGTAATCCGGGGGCTGAATACAAATATGATAACGGCGATGGTCCTCGAGCTACCTGGTGTTCAGGATAGACCTCGTCTCTTGAAATATGGTAATTTCATTGTATATCAGTCGACAATCATTACTAAAGGGTTTTAGAGGTGTTTTAATACAAATATAATGACGAAAATGGACCTTGAGCTACCTGGTTTCTAGTGTGGAACTCGTCTGCAGGAGTTTTATGTTATTTCTATTCGAAATTAGTCAAAAGTCATTATTTAGGGGTTTTTAAGGTCGCTGAATACAAATATTATGACAGCCATGGTTATCGAGCTACCTGCTAAAGGGTGAACCTTGTTTCTTAGAGTTTTATGTCAATTTCAGTTTTATATTATTCAGTATCAGTCAGAACTCACTGAGGGTTTTTCTGGTCGCTTAACATGAATATTACGACGACGATGGTCTGCAAGGTATTTGGTGCCCAGACTAACCTCTAAATTTTTTAAATAATGACACCAGATATTTTGGAGATCGTCGCCGTAATATTTATGTTCAGCAACCAGAAAAATCAGCAACTTATATCTTTTTACTGATTATTTCGAATAAAAATAATATAAAACTACAGAAGATAAATCGCATATTGAGCTCCAGATAACTCCAAGATCATCGTTGTTACATTCTTATTCATTGACCTTAAAAACACCCGAGTGATGACGATCACAATTTCAATATAACAGAGTTAAAATATACAAATAAATGGTACAACATAGGATGGGAATAAATCAATTAATATTTTATTGATGCACCTCGATGGGCAATACACACTTGGATACACACTCGAAGAGGGCCCAGGACAAAAGCTATGACTGGGCTCGCTTCTGACTAGGTAATCAACATTTTCATAGGGTATCTCAATACATGCCCCAAGTATCTCCTCAACTAATGCTCTCAAAATTTGAGGAGAATGTTCCAAATTTAAAAGCTTCTAAGCCATAATGTCTCACACGTGCTTAGTTGGAAATAAATATGCGGATATTGGGAGTTAGGCGAAAGGTTTACTCCAGTCTATTCAAAAAAGTTCATGGTAACTCTTGCAATGCGAGACTTTGCGTTATCCTGCAAAATTTTATATTGGAGCGTCTAAAGATAGAGTATGATGTAAGGTTCTAGAATTTCCGTTACATAGCGCTAAGCTTTCATGTTCTCTCTGACAAAGATGAGATGTAAACTTAAACCAATAGCGATGGAACTCCACATTTAGAGCCCCAATAGTGCGGTGTATGTGTTATTTGACAAAATCTGTGTATTTAGTCTCTCATCATATCGTCTTTTAACCCTGGCTTGCTCAACATGCAAGATTACGTAGATCTTCAGAGGCAAGAGGCATCACTCAGTCTGGGCCGAAATAAAAATATGCCAAAAAAAAACGAACTAGACTTTCATATTTTGCAAACCATTGATTTTCAATTGAACTGTAGTGTAGAAGCGGTCTTTTAGAGCAATAAACCTTTACGAGACGATGACGATCTGTTGATCTTCGGCGTCCCTTTGTGCCACCCGATCTTGGTGATTGGCCTTCTTGACGCCATATCCGGTAACACCATTATTAATACAGTACCTAATCTTCTATAGACCCTATTTACAACTTCCCGAAAAGAAAGTTTAGTATCTCTTAGGCAAACTAACCGCACCCTATTAAACTTCTCAGTTGATGGAAATTAGCGCTTCTTCGTACTGTAGGCATATTAAACGAATTAAAAAACTATGAAACACATAGAACTAAATTTGTTCGATGATAAACTTAAAAATTAAAAGTTTTATTGGTTAACCAATTAAGAACAAAAAATTAAGTGAAAACGAGAACCTAAACTAATATTGCTGAAATTCTAGTCATTTATTGTTTGTGTCGCGTTAAGCATGTATATCCAATTTTATTAAAGTAAAATAATTTATAATGTGTGTTCACACTTATGTCACTTTGTATAAATTATCAAAATGATATTTATTTATATATTTTAATAATTTGTTTTATAATTATTTTCACACCGTTTATCATATCCATCGTATATAGTCGGGCATTTCAAAATATGATGGACCATTGACACTAACTACATGCTAGAATATTCTTTAATTAATTAACACAGTATCTTAGCACTTTAAAATCTTGAATTAAATTTTAGGCATATTAATTTTAAAAAATTAAAAAATTAATTTAGATTTTATGTACTACACTTTGTTTAATAATAATAATATAGTCAATATTGTCTTAGTCAGCAACTCTTTCAGCATCATAATTATTGTAATTTTGTATCCAGTACTTGGCAGCTCACATGTTTTTCTGTTAAAAATATGAAAGCTCCAAAGCTCTGCTTACATTCTAACACTACACCATCAAAGTAGGCTTTGTCCCTGACACGTGGCTTGAAACTGTCGTTTCGAGTGTTGGGTGATAGATTGGAAAAGACTGGAGTAACGATTAGGGAAGGGCATACGCTGGTGATATTTTGAATGAGAGGTAATTCCACTAATTTCGAAAATGATATGGTCGATTGAATAGTGAGGATTTAAAGGGAGTGCAATACGGAAAGCTTAAAACTATTAATTACAGTCTTCTGATAATCGATAAATGTGTACCAGAGGAATAGAGTTGTTGTATAATTTTCAGTGTCAGATGATATGATTCAGATTTTAACTTGTAAAGCACTCAAAAATAGTTTTGACTATAAAATATGAATGCACTTTAATTATTACTATTTATTGTAGGTCTCTTTATCTATTATTATTTATAAATATATATAAATATAAATATAAATATATATATATATATATATATATATATATATAATGAAGTAGGTTTCAAAAGAAAAAATCTTTTGATCTCGAGGATATCGGTCAAAGGAGAAATAATACAAGGAAATCACAGTTCCATTCCTATATTTGAAGACCTTCCGCTTGTGGAGGTTAACAAGCTTCATCAGTTCCATCTAAGAAATATTACCATTGTGGTAGGCAATAATATACAAAACCATGGAAAAAATAACTTACGAATGGTAAGTGAAGTATAAAAGGTGTTAAACAAACACACCATTCCCTTTACTTCAGCAGAATGTAGCATATATGTCTACAATTATTGAAATCACGTATTACACTACACAAAAGTGATTCTCGACTTCACTTTGACCGCTGTGCATTAGCCAAATATGTCCATTCTACTGGTCATCTCATGGACTATACGAACACTACAATTCTCCATCGTGAGAACCATAAATCTAAAAGGGAGTTCATTTAAATAACTTTTATTTTCTTTTTTTTTCCATCAATGTTAAGAGTGACATTAACAATCTAAGCGATATATACCACTTCTTACTTAAATCAGATACAAAGAACAATACAACATCACAGATAACTAACTTGACTGATATATCTATTAACAACTAACCTACTTTAATAATAATTTTCATTAACTAAAAAAAGATAACATTCCCTTGCTTTTCTTAGATACATCTCAATAAGATATTATTATAATAATACATGAACAATATACTAATTAAAAAAAAATTTCAATTAAGAAAATTCTAAAATAATATCTCCCCAAACTGGGATCTAACTTCATCGGTTTTACCAATGAACCTTAACGACATAAATATTCAAAAGCACTACTTGTAATTGTCAGCGCTTGCGTTCTAAGAAAACAGAACCTCACATTTAAACTTTATAACAATCAAAAATTTAGTTATTGCCGACAATTCAAAGAATTACTTCCTTTAAATGTAGTAACATTGGGTTTTTCGATTAACCTTTGGTAAACCTTGGCGTTTTAAGTTCAAAGTTACCATACATTTCCAACGTTAAAAAAAAACTTTTTTGCACATAGTAACAAAAAACACCACTATGTTTGTTACTAGCTAAGTTTTTTAACATCCTAACTCGACATTTCTAAAATTTGCGGTAAGATAAATGTTTTTATTAGATACTATATGGTAGCTAATTATAATTTATTCTCTTTCAGACCTGAAGAAGATAAATTAATTCACTTTGGCGAAAACGCGAAAACGTTCGGGGAAATAATTGATACACATGTTTTTTTGCAGATTTCTCCAATATTTAAGAGTTTACTATATATATATATATATATATATATATATATATATATATATATATATATATATATATATATTTATATATATATAAATCACTAGGTTCTCGGGAAGAACCGCGGTGAGAATTTAATGCTCAACGTTTCGGCTCCCATTTTGGACAGATTATCAAGAGTGATGCGGTTCGGGCTCTCAAGTGAGGGGAGTAGGCAGTTTTGAGACCCCGAACTCGAACCTCATCACTCTTAATAATGGCTCCAAAATGGGAGCTGAAACATCGAGCAAAAATTCTTAGCGCGGTTATTCCCATCATAACTTTTTTCATAAAATTAAAAATAAAAGTCCAATGGTCCCATAATTAAATAAATTTAATCTGCACCATATGAATAGCTTTGGAATTTATTTGAAAAAAATTGTTTATTTATAAAACTAAATTAAAAAAGTTTTGCATATTGTGCGACTTAACTAAACCATATGGAAATCGTTTTTCTTTTAATTATTTTTAAAAAGATAGTTTTTTAAATATATTTTTTAGTCATGTATGTAGTTTGTCAGAAAACATAAATTTTATCAATATCCACAATTCTTTGCCACACCTGACACACACCGCCTATTTACACTTTTCTAACATGGTCGATTATTATAACAAATTATTACAGTCGCGCTTAAAATTTAAATGATGATGTTTCTAGGCTATTATAATCCTGACTTTACTTAAACCTTCTTAAATCCATAGAACAAAATCTAAACTTTTCAATACTCACTTTTTCAATTTCCTATTCATGAAGAATAAAAATGTTTTATTTTTCAAAACTTTTAAAAGTTTTCTAGCAAACCGAATCCGATTAAACTTTTTAACAGCATAGTATTTAAGTTTTTAAAAGTATTGTGCTAGTTATACTAAGTTGGGACAGAATTTATGTATATATTTATATATATATATATATATATATATATATATATATATATATATATATATATATATATATATATATATATATATATATATATATATATTATATATATATATATAATATTATATATATATATTATATATATATATATATATATATATATATATATATTTTTATATATATATATATATATATATATATATATATCCAGAAGTATTTGCTGACCACGTAAGGAAGTAAACTTTAAATATTGGGTATGCAGCAATAAAAAAGAAAGGTGTACTCTTTTAAATTTTTAATCCAAGCTTTCGGACATTGGTTATGTCCTTCATTAGGGAGCTACAAATGTGATGAATAATTTTTTCCAAATTTTTATAATTAATTTACAATTCGATACTTACAAACCTAATGAGGTTGTATCATAAATTATTTTATAAAATGTTGATAAAATTTATCACAGTCTGTCATATCTGTTGAGTCTAAAACCTATTCCTATATTTAAAATTTTAAAAATTACTATACATTCACACACACTTAATTATTATACACAAATTTATGACATTGATATTATTAATTTTATTGTATCGTCGTTAGTTTTTGTCACGACAATCCAGTGGTTTTTATTGTTGGCTTTTTTGGAAGTCTTCGTGCGCCAATTTAAAAACATTCGTCTTGACAAGTGAAAATCCCACATCCCTAATATCAAGCAACTGTTAGTACAACAACTTATAGGCCTATCATTAGGTATATCGTGAAAATATAAATTATTTTATATTTGCTAATATCATTAGGAAGTGAAAATTTAACCTGTCAATGTTTCAAAACAAAGCCTATTAAATTAACATAAATAAATAAGGTCATAATTCTAAAAACGTTACAATTGATTGTGATTTTGTTTTGTATGACCCCAGTATCTGTGTGTATACAAAAGTTATTAAATTTAAACAAACTAACTTTGTAAAAAAAATAAATTCCATAAAAAATACTTTTTAAGTACTTAAATGTCAATTGATAAATTATTGTTTGTCTTATTGTTGCATTTATCTAGTAGTATTAAATAGGAGAACATTTAATTTAGATGGCCAATATCTGTTCTATGATTCATTGCAATATTATTTTGGCAAATGTAGGCCATTTCCAGAAAAAAGTCTTTTGGTTATGTTACCTTCCTGTTCTACTACCTTGATGTTATTGTAGTCTATCCAATGCCCATTTTTAAATGCATGTTCACCCAATGCACTTCTTTCAGGATGTGGTCTATTATCAGGCTTGTGGGATGTAATGCGGTCTTTAAGGCATCTTGATGTTTGACCATATACTTGTTCACATGATCCGCACGGTATACAATAAATGACATACGTTAAGGATAAGAGTGCGGATTGGTCTTTAAGTTTGGAAAAACTTTGTTAACTGTTAGTACCGTTTTGTATGCAATTTTGATATTATTAATTGATTGAAAAATTTCTTCAGAATATAAGTTAAACAAAAGTGGTGATAAGACACATCCCTGTATAACTTCTTTAAATACTCAAAGGGTTTTATAGATGAATCTTTGAAAAATAGATTCATACATCTAGTAGATATGAAAGGGAGTGATCTGCTCATTGCCATGGATCTCTTAACAGGATACTGTCGCTTGAACAGAATACTGTCAGACTGATGACGAGACGGCGGATCACGTTTGTGTACAACTGTCCAGGGCTGGATAGGATAAGGCTCAATACATTTAAGCATTACCAACTCGAGCCCTACAACTGTGTATAAGTATCATGTAAGGTCATAATTATTATTATAGTCTTTAACATCTTGACAGATATGTTTTGGTTTATCATTTAACTTCAGCAGCTCGGATAGTCTGATAAATGATACTTCTTCATTGGTCGCGGTTATCTGTTACATGTACTGTCTTAGTATTCTGCTTGTCGAAAGCTTTTTCGTTATGTCTGTCCATCACTGTGGAGATCTGCCGCATTGGCGTCAACTCTGAGGCTTTCCTTCGACCACCCGCTTTAATTTATGATCGCTTCGATTGATATATTGAAAGAACTTTTAAATTCTTACGTAAGCAATACTAAAGAGACGCTGATTGGGTTTAATTTTATCCAGAACGGAGATGTTGGTACGACGAGCTGTGCATGGAATTCGAAGCAGTCATCTCTATGTCTAAATTTTAAAAGTGTCTATGCGTCGTCTATCTGATTTGTTGACTGACCGTCCATGTCTTGCACGGATAGTAAAATATAGAAAAGACCAAAAATAAAACGAGTCTCTTCTTGTTTGTCATAATAATGTGACGATTACGCCAGACCCCGTTTAATTCAGTCTTTGCTACTCTTGCTAGTTGAATGCATCTTCGCATTTCGGGTTTACAACTGCCTGTGTTATTAAATAAAGCTTCATAATATATCATAGAGGATACTACCTTGCAATGCTTAATAATTTGGGTTTCAGAAAACTGTTGTTAGTGGTTAATAACCATGATATTAGTTTCTTTGTAATTAACTTTTGAGTTCAAATTTAGCACTTACTACCTCAAGTTTCTTTAATAAGGTAATGGTTACTTTAGAGATAGTCTAGATGTGTAACGAAACGCTAGTTAGATATAGACACCGACTAGGTTTACTTCTTTCTCTTAACTATCCAAGACTTTGTGCATTATGAACAGAAGGTCATAATAGACTATGTTATAAGAAATAGACTAAAGGGGCAACTTTAAGCTGGGGACGAGCCACAATAGACTTCTTAGGTAGAATGGGAGACTGGTGAAGCGCCCATTTATATTGCACCTAACCTAACCTAAGAGGTATCTTCGATATGTTTGCTTGCTTCTTTCATTCTACCTCTTACGTGTACATTTGTGTTCGAGCACCGATGTGGAAAAGATTAGTCATGATTACTTATTTCTAGGGGACGCTCGATTGTTTTCTTTGCTAAACATAATATACATGGAGGTTCCTTTGATGTCTCCAACTTTAGATGGAGGCCATCTTACAGAGCTGACCAGTGCGCCGGTCAAATTGAAATATGTTTATGTAAAAATAACTGTTAACCATTTTTTAATTGTACGTCCTCGATTTTGCTAAAAAAATTGTGTTGTATTTGATATACCTAACAGTGTAAGTAATTTATGGCACAATATTTTAGTGTTAAAATAAGTTATTTTAAGTTAAATAAGTTTTAGAGAAATAAATTTGTTTTAAATATATGGCTAAAATATTTTATAAAAATTTAGTTTTGTTTTCTGTAGCCGCTGCTAATAACCATTACGGTGGATGCGACAGTAATTTCTAAATAAAAATAATATTATGCGAGGTGCAAATGATCTGTCACGATCTGGCACAGTAGATATTTGTTAAATTTATATAAATGGGAATATCCCTAGGTGGGAAAAACAATAACTGATTTTGCGACCAAATTAAACGAAAAATTCATCGTCGTTATTTTATTTGCAACTGACCGCATTAAATGTTACCCCTACCGCAGTTAACACCGATTATAATTCCAAAATACACGCATACTCATAAATATTGTCTTCTATCTTCTTCCTAAACCGAAAAAACAAACTTTTTAGTAGGAGTCCTTGTAGCATTAAATCATGGGGTAACAACCACCCTTTTTGCAACGTAAACACGTAATTTAGTGAATCGCACGGGTATTGGGATTGCAGGACCGTAACAGTTATAAAAAGTGGCAATGTTATAATCTTTTTTTGAAAACCGAAACACATTAGTTTAATTGTGATACCTACATAGATATTACAGGGCTATTGCCAGAGCCATCATTAATGTCCTTGCTTTATATAGGTAAGTAGGTATATAACTATTTTGACCTATTTAATAGCCAGTTTGTTCTTATTTCCTTATTATCGAGTTTTTAAGTAATTCTTCTTTTCAGTGATATTTTATTTATGTCAGCATTAATAAATCTTTAAAAGAATATGTGTTCATCAGCATTTTATGGTTAAATCATTTTTAATAAAAAGTTATAGTAATACAAAAAATAATCTGTATTGTGTTTACTCCAAGTATATGAATATGTACAGCTCGGTTAAAAAAAACTGATACGACTCTTAAAGCGTATTGTGTACAAAATTGAGTATTGTGTGTTTTGAAGGATAAATACTTATTATTTACATACTGTCAGTGTCATTATCAAATCTTCAAATTTGTCAGACAACTTATTCTGCTCAGCCTCAAAAAATGGCTCCACATGCTATCAAAGGATTAAAAGCAACAATGGTAACGAAATTAGAAGATTGTTGGTCACTATCTGCCGTAGCGAACTATTTTAAAGTAAGCATAACAACAGTTTTTAATATTAATAAAAGATGGAGAGAAGAAGAAACTCTAGAAAGAAAGCAAGGTTCTGAAAGACCAAAAATATCTACCGCTCATGAAAACTGCAAGAATTATGTCCGGGAAGAAAGAAAACCATTTGGCGCAGAATTAAAGCATCGCGTCTTGCGTACCGAACTGCAGCAAAAAATAAGTTCTTACAACCACAACAGAAGTAATCAAGACTTATATTTGCTTTAAACCATCAGTTTTAGAATCAAGATTCTTGGAACGGTTATTATTTAGCGTATGGCTACATCACAGGTTCATATATATATATATATATATATATATATATATATATATATATATATATATAATATAAATTATATAGATTACAAACAACAGTAAATACAAAAATATTATTCTACAAACAAACATCTAGATTATAAATATATTCGATTGACTCTTTTGTAGCAGCCAGGAAATCTCAAGGGTTGCCGTTATAGGATCTAATCGGGCATTCCTCTACCATGTATTTTACTGTTTGCCTTTTGGCGCCGCAGTCGCAATTTGGTGATTGTATTTTTCCCCATCTAAAAAGTGAGTCGGAACATCTGCCACAGTTCGTCCTTATTCTATTGAGTGTGGTCCAAATTCGTCTCGGTTGGTTGAAGCCCTCAGGTTTGCTTGTAATACATGACATGTTCCAGTTAGCTGGTGCAGCGGTATTCTCCCATTGTTCTCTCCACCGTTCAGTTACATTAAAGTTTTGATCTACTAGCCTTTTTGCTGTTTTTAGAGGCGGGTGTCTTGAACGGAGCCTATTTATGTCTCTGACGGACGTTCCGACATGAAAGCGGAGCTCAGGATCAGTATTGATTTTTGTAAATTCTCTGACAAGGGCATATTCCCGGCGGATGGGTGGTGGAGCTATATGACTCAAAGCTGGTAACCAGTAAGTGGGCGTGGCCTTGATTGTGCCCGATATAGTTCGCATGGCTTGATTGAGTTGGACATCAAACACGGTGAGTATGTGGACTGTTTATCCATACTGGTGCACAGTATTCCGCTACGGGGTATTACTAGTCCTAATGCTGTCGATCTAAGTGTGGGTGCTGAGGAGCCCCATGTAGTGCCGCAGAGCTTTTGCAGGATGTTGTTACGAGTTCGGAGTTTTGCAGCAGTCTTAGTAAGATGCTCTTTAAAGTTCAGCGTTGGGCAAACGAAATAAATCGAAACAAGTGCGTACGGCACTCAGTTGGTTGTTGGAGAGCTAGGTCGTGGATAAGTTGAAGATATGGGGGTTGGATTGGGGCAACTACAAAAAAAATAAAGGGGCACTAAATCTCTTTGGATAAACAAAATAAAAATAAACAGGAAACACCTCAAGGAATTTATTATAGGGCGCCACTTGAGGTGCCTAATTATACCTATTACAACCACTAGTTGTAACTAGGAAAATAATTATAAAACATCAAAAATATATTTTTTTCAAATAAAACTCAAAATAGATCAGAGAAACAAATTAAACAGTTATCAAAAATACACATTTTACAAGAACATATTATACAACATAATCCAAATTAATAAAAACTTACATGTTCTTTGTTTACATAAAAGATTGCTACAAAAATTTTGAAATGGTTCCTAGGTTATATATGGCCAATTTAGATTATCAAAATTAAGGATACCCTTATAAATGAAAATATCGTAAGGTTAACCATTTTCTATAAAACATATTTTCTATACAAGCAAAATAAAAATTTTCACAACAAAAAAACAAATTAAAGATACTTGTCATATATAACCTTTGATTTTTATGACAAAGAACAAATAGATTGACATCATAACCATACATATTACATTATTTAAATTGTTATGAAACCAATTATTATTTTAGAATGTTTATTTTTACTTCAAACAAAAAAGTTACCTGGATGTCACTGTATACACTCTAAGATTTCTTGGGTTACTTTCTCCGCCACACGATCAAAAAAACTACATCTTACTGGAAAAGTATTCTGACTATTTGAGGTTGAAATTGAGACACTGCACAATTTGGAACGGCTTCTTAAGGAACTTGACAATGGAACATGTAGAGATTTATTTGGAACGCCGTTTTTTAAATATCTTATGATGAGAGACGGCTTACAATTAAAAAACAGTGATTACCCTATCAGAGTTGACACATTACTGTGGATGTACATCACTTATTCTTCGAGAAATTTGCCGGTTTTTCGCAAAAAACTACATAACGATTCTGTCTTCTTTAGCCAAATCTTTCAACCTACCTGTTTCGTTACTCTTCTCCACCTCTTTCACCTTCGTTCCATTTCAAACCAAAAACGCAAAATAATCCGCCTCCTGACCTAAATCTAATATCGGTGTGAATGACCCTAATTTCTTGTTTTTTTTTTTTTTAACAGGCCTCAACTATGTTACAAAGGGACTTTCCAATAAACTACTTTTAAAAATCGAGGAATAACACGTATTATTGATTATTCTAACCGGAATACGTTCTACCTGACTTTGTAACAAAAGGTTATGAGATTTGAAAGTACACATACTTAGACAAAAATATATCCAGCGTTATTTACGCATTTAAGATTTTCGTAAAAGACAAACACAGATTTTATGGCAATCATGCGTACTGACGAGATAAACGAACAGGGACGTATTATAAAAATTTAAAACGCTACAAGTTAAATTTTAAATTTTATAATTTTAACGTGAATTCATTTTCAGCAGCATTAAACACAAAATTTGTATATTTAAATGAAATACTGTCTTTTTATTTTTCTAATTAAGTTTCATGCCATTTCCGAGAATAAAATACTTTAACTTCTTCCTTTAAATGTTTCATAAAGCCAATGTTATACTTTATCAACATATTAGGTTACACCCCGATAGATGTGGGCACTCTTTCGATTTTCCAAATGTAAAAATCCTATCCACGGAGAGCAATTATTATTCAAAAAAGATCGTTTCTCGAGATGGGTTTTATATTTCAAGAACAAGAAACCATTAATAAAATGACAGATATCAACAATTTAAACAACTTATACTTAGTATTGTTAACTTTAGATAACCACAAATCTACCAATAAAGGTAATTCATCGTTAACAATATAAGTTTGATTATATATGAGATATATAATATCTCTTCTACTTAAAAATAAGCATTTTTGCCAAAATACCTTACATTGCTATCATTTTAAGATTACCGTTGTGTCGTTATAAGTTGGTATTAATTAATTACAACCATTTCTTTTGTTTTGATATGAGTATTTATAACCTAAATCTTATAATACGATTACACGTTCTGTAATTGTTTTGTAACATAATTTTATTTAAATGTTTATGTATATGTGTTTTTAAGTATTTTTAAATATGTGTTTTGTAAAAGGACGACAAAAAATTTTTTGGCAGCATTGATTCCAAGCGTATATATATATATATATATATATATATATTATATATATATATATATATATTATATATATATATAGGGAGGAGGAGAGAGGGAGAGAGAGAGAGAGCAAAACTGGTAAGATATCGGGTATGCAATCTGTTATTATTTAAAAAAAAAAAACTCTTTTTTCTTTTAATCCTGTATATTTCGCTGATTTTTTTGTCAGCTTCATCAGGAGACAACTAAAATATGATTAAGTTATATAAAAATCAGTTTAGAATAAACAATGACTCACTTACAGATTTAAAGTGGAAAGTATTTAAACAAGTTGTTGAACATAATTTGTTCAAAACAGTACTGACAGTATTGGTTAAAAGCACCTAGGTCACTAGTAATTAAATATAAAAACGCTATTTATATGACATGTTTTTGGAAATGTGCCATATAAATAGAGAAAACCATGCAGTAAATTACAAGGCAGACACGGGATAGTTAAGCAAATAATTTTTCTGTTAACAATTATATTTTAATTATATTTTAAATCACCCTATATATTTTTAATATGTAATTTTATTGTGTTTTCATTGTTTCTTGGTTGTTTTTGTTTGCTCTGTTTTTATATTTAATTACTAGTGACCTAGGTGCTTCTAACCAATACTGTCAGTACTGTTTTGAATAAATTATATTCAATAACTTGTTTAAATACTTTCCACTCTAAATCTGTAAGTGAGTCATTATTTATTCTCAACTGATTTTTTTATATAACTTTTCATTATATTTTAGTTGTCTCTGATGAAGCTGACAAAAAATCAGAAAAAAGAGTTTTTTTTTAATAATAACAGACGGCATACCCGATATTCCAACACAATAAATTGTTATAAATATATATATATATATATATATATATATATATATATATAATATATATATATATGTATTATATATATATATATATATATATAATATATAATATATATATATATATATATAAGATATATATATATATTATATATATATATATATATTATATATATATATATATATATTATAATATATATATATATTATATATTATATATATATATATATATATATATATATATATATATATATATATATATATATTATATATATATATATATATATATTATAATATATATATATATATATATATATATATATATTTATATATATTATATATTTTTATATATATATATATATATATATATATATATATATATATATATTATATTTATATATATTATATATATATATATATATATTATATATATATATATACATAATTTATATTATATACATATATATATATATATATATATATATAATATATATATATATGTATATATATATATATATATATATATATATATATATATATATATATATATATATAATATATATATATATATATATATATATATATCCAACACTTGATCATTTTATATTCTTTCGATCCATCCATTTTCAACAATCGCCCTTACAACCACATCTCAAACAATCCAGACCTGACATGGTTCTTGCTATAACGTCTCCCTTAACTCCGTACAACAATGTAGACAGTACGTAGCATTTAATGGCATCCCATTGAGTAGTTAGTCTCAGGTCTGTATTGCAAAATAGAACTTTAATTTTTAGAGAACTTTTTCCTGGCCTTTTCAATTTTGATTTTGACTTCATTATTTATCACCGTCAGGATCGCATTTATCGTTTTGCCAAAATCTAAAGTACTTAAATTTTTGTACTCTTTTTATGTCCTGATTTACTATAAACAGTTTAACATTATCTATATGTACCACGTTTGCTGATAATCATGAATTTGGTTTCAGTATATAGTCCGGTCTGACTTCTTTAATAATTTGAAAAAGGAATGCTGTTATCTTCCCGAATTTTATGTCAGTAAGCTAGTTCCAGTTGAAGGTCTTGATTACCTTATGTCTTATTATTACCTTATACTATTACAATTCAAACTAATGTGGTCGGGCAGAGTTACAAGTTTCGAAAACCGTTCTCTGCTGATCGAGACTTTTTTATGAATATTTGCATTGAAAATAAAAGAACTGTAATACCCATCATTTCTGAAGCTAAATTGGATTAGGTTTTCATACACTTTTCCCATAGTCTATTCGTAGAAATGCTTTTAGTGAATGATGCATGAGACTTATCAAACGGAACTTATTACAACTTTTGATTTAGTTTTTTAGATAACTTGACAAATGGTGTTTGCAGTCATTGCCTTGGTTTTCATTCTAGTATCATATATTTTGTTAAACAATGTAAGCATAAGATTAATATTTTTCTTATCCAGTAGTTTTGAACTTCAAAACTAAAATCATCTGTATTCGGATATGTATGTTTTGCATATTAGTAAAGTACTACTTCTATTTAGTTTACTAATTATTTTGTGTAAATCTAGGATTTTAATCATGATTCCTCTTCTCTAGCTTTGATGAAATTTGTTTTTATATTAATCATTCTATTCTCAGATTATTCTGAAAGTTTGAGTTCAAAACAAACTAAAATACATTTCATAATGTACACAGATCTTAACTAATTCAAAAATATTTAAATAAGTTCCTTATTAGCTGGCTTGATTAAGACTAACCCTTGCAAGGTAAGCCTATTTTTTTCAGGAATTGTCTGTAAATAAAAAATTTTAACATCATATTTTGTTAAAATTGGCAATGTTTTCCCTTATATTTAAATTTCTTTTGCAATGCGTACGCCTTTATTAAGCTTAATTAAATGCATGCGGATCGAGAGATAATGATTTATTATTTTTATGCTATGTTTTTATCGTTAAATTCGTCCCTGCAGAAAGTTTTTGGGAATGAGTATGTGTGTGAAAATGGATGAAAAGAGAGTGGGTAAAAAAAGAAAAACGACCTGTCGATAGCTGCAAGGGCGCTTTGAAAAAATCGGCGGGATTGTTTTAAATTGTCGTTTTCGACGTCTGTGTGCACGTTATTCACTTAAATAGGTAAAATTTCCGATTTCGTGCTTTGGAACGTAGTTGGAATTGAACCATTTACTAAAAATTGGAGAGCTAGACATGACTACTGGGTGACATAAATGTTCGATATGGAAAATAGTAAAACAAATAACCTATCGGGGACAGCCAAACGAGGTACCCGAATATTCAAGATATATCACAGTAAAAGAATTTATATGCAAATATAATAGTCAACAAAATTTTTATTACCTATACATTAGTTACATACAAACAACACAATATGTTACTTATTACAAAACACACGATACTTATGATTAAGGAAAAATAAAAAGAAAAGGAAGAGAACTTTTCCTTACAGGTAAGTAATAAATTTGATACTGCATATTCCTGTTCCTCGGTAAAAAATACTGAAATCAGTTAACAGTATTATTAACAAATATAGTAAATAAATGCAAATTTACTCTACCATTACCAAAAACCGAAACTAATCCAGAAAATGTAGTAATAAACAGCTTAAAAATACAAGAAAATGTTTCGTAAATTATAGATCGTTCCACTTAAATGAGCACTGAGTGGCCAATTCCATATGTTAGGCGCATGGTGTTGTTTGGCTTACTTGCTGTTAAACTACATCTGATTGTATAATATGTGACTGCCTTCCAAACATCCTGCCACTGATGTCCCTCATAGTGCCACGTCCAGTACCAGTTACAAAGTACTCTGACGATCACCATGCAGCAACCTTATATATACAATATTAACCTCTTTTTTTATCGGGGTACATCACATATCTAAACGGCATTCCGAATTTGAAGGGTGACGCGTTTGATAGAAGTAATGACAAAACTTCCAGACTAGATATTATTGGAAACATTTGGAATTATAAGGACCAAACTAGAGATAGTAAAACTAACCAAAACGCATTTTGATTGCCTCACAATTCACAAAATATGTTAAAAATTTTACACCTATTTCCAAAAAAACCATTCTGCTTTAATTAAACAGCAAATGTACCAACAGCTAAATATAAATATGATAATAAAGTAGAAAAAATTTTTGAACGGCATGTAGAACAATAAAATTTCTAAACAGCAACCAAATCACTTATATAATATGAGATTTTAATTCAAAAGATGGACAGGGTCGGCACCACAGAAATTGTTGGACAATTTGGACTAAGCTACAGTAATGAGGGAGGAAATAGCTTCTACGAATCCGTTAAGATTCAGAAATGATAGTCACTTGCATGCGGGTTATGCTTCCTGACCGTAGACTGTACAGTGCTAGCCAAAAGTCTCCTCTTACCTCGTATCTTTTGAACAGTTGTACCTATAATAGTGAAATAGTAAGAAGATAGGCTTTTTGTGATTGGTCCTGTCCGTGTGTAGGTAGGGGTGTCCTAAAAGTCAGTCTTAAGTCTGATGTATTTTATACTTTTTCTTTAATACCGTTTTCCATGTTGTTGGGCATCATCTTTTTGATTAAGACTGGATTTTTTTCTATTTCTATTGATTCTCTTATATATTATATATATATATATATATATATATATATATATATATATACATATATATATATACATATATATACAGAGTGGTCCTTAAGTAATTGTACAGAAAGAAACCATAGATTCTATACTTTAAAATATTACGATTTAAAATATTAAGCCAAGTTGCTTTAATGAAATTAAAATGTTGATATTGAGAAAGATACAGGGTTCTAAAGTAGAAATTTAAAATTTTAAATTTCGCTATAATTTTCATGTTTGTAAACATTTATGTATAAGAATTCATAACTGGGTACTATTAAATATCAGAAATTGATTAAATTAAAATATGTGGCATACTTGAAACTTAACTTTTTTGCTCTTTAAGTTACCAGTGTTTGATAAAAAATATTAAAGGTACATTATTTCGACAAAAAAGGTATACTTGTTAATAAGTTCAAAACACAACAGTTTTCGAGATAATCTCATTTTACAAATCCACTAAATATTTCAGATTTTTCGCATTTACTACCGGCAACAAAAGAAAATTAGAACAAGACATCAATACTTCTCAATTTTGGTATAAAATATCTTGAATAAAGTTAATAGTTAGCGAAATATTAAATAAAATAAATATATCAACAGGATAATTTGCAATATGATTTGACAAAATAACAGAATGATTGATTTTTACATCAAACGTTTTACGTTTTGTATTAAATTAAAGTCATAATCAAAATATTTTATTTATAAGCCAAATTAGGAAATAGTTAAACTAAATAACATTAAACATTTTGTCAAAGTAAGTGGCCCAGGTAAGTGGACCATACGATATGCATTTTAAACATGAATTTTAAATAAACGTATGACTTGGGATCATTGGTAACTGTTTTTACGGACATGCGAATTATCTTGTAATTTGACTGGTGAGATTTACATTTTTTATAAAATGATTTTATTTATTTATTGGAAGAATTGTCACCAAACTTAAGGCAAAATATGTGGTTTGTGCAAGATGGTACACCACCATATTAGAGAGAGAAGGCAGTGAGAACATTCTTAAATAGAACTTTCCTGAACGTTGGATTGTTTGTGGTAGTCATATGCCTTGGTGAGATATTAATATAATTATTTAATTCATAAAAAATCCCAAAAGAGTACTTATTAATATACTTATAATACTTAAAATAAATACTGCAGCAGCTTCTTTAGAACCAATGATGTTATTTAATATAAGACGATCTTTATGGAATGGATTGACAAATGAATTAAAGAAAATGGTGGGCATAATAATATAGAACTTTTACTTTGACAAAATTTTAATGTTATTTAGTTTAACTATTTCTTAATTTGATTTATAAATAAAATATTTTAATTACGACTTTAATTTATTACAAACCGTAAAATGTTTCATGTAAAATCCAATCATTCTGTTATTTTTTCAAATCCTAGTGCAAATTATCCTGCTGATATATGTATATATATATATATATATATATATATATATATATATATATATATATATATATAAAGTAGTTAGGTATTATTGACTGACACGTTATGTAAAATAAAGTTTTATTTTGAGGTTGCAGTCATTAATAGGGCAGGATAAGTAAAACTCTTTGTTCTTTTATCTAACTTTCGCAAAATTTATTTGCTTCTTCAGGATATGCTTAAATATAGTATCAGCAAATACAATGAAATTAGAATTAAAAAATATTGTATTAAACTAAAAATGTTTGATGTAAAATTCAATTATTCTGTTATTTTGTCAAATCATATTGCAAATTATCCTGTTGATAGATTTATTTTATTTAATATTTCGTTAACTATTAATTTATTAAAGACATTTTATACCAAAATTGAGAAGTATTGATGTCTTGTTCTAATTTTCTTTTGTTGCCGGTAGTAAATGCGAAAAATCTGTATACCTATATATATATATATATATATATATATATATATATATATTTTATATTATATATATATATATATATATATATAGGTATACAGATTTTTTTGTCGAAATAATGTATCCTTAATATTGTTCATCACAAACAACGATAACTTAAAGAGCAAAAAAGTTAAGTGACAGTGGAATATGTGGCATATGTGGCGCCCTCTATCAGCTATATAAAGTATGCATCAAATTATAATTCGTAATGTTTAATAGTACCCAGTTATGAATTTTTATACATAAATGTTCACAATCCTAAAAGCTATAGCGAAAATTAAAATTTTAGATTTCTACTTTAACACTCTGTATCTTTCTTAATATCAACATTTTATTAAATTAATTTGGCTTAAATCGTAATATTTTAAAGTGTAGAATCTACGGTTTCTTTTTGTACAATTACTTAAGGACCACCCTGTATATATTGAGAAGATACTAAATATTTAGCAATATATTATGCATGATAATAAATTCCCTGAGTTATATTTTTTAACTAATATAACATAAGTATTTTTTTTATTATGCTTTTTAAATAAATAATTGTTAAATAATATTTCTGGATATTTTAAGCAGAAGATTTTTATTTCATACTGGTTCACCTTTTTTTTTAATTTTTAATGCTTAGTCGGTTATTTATACTCATATTCTCCTTATTCCTACAGGGATCCGTATCTCTGGGAATGACATATCTTTCCAGTGCAGACGGTTTTTTTAACCTATCAATGTCTAACGTCGCGTCCCAACATTCTGCCACCTGACGGCGTCTCCATCGTCCCTACTTTCACCCGGGACAGCGAGAACGATATATACTCGTGCATAAGACAATTTATCTAATTGACAAATAAAAACCGCAAAAAAAAGTTATGCCTACAATTCCTTTAGAAAATTAACTATATCTTACAGCTATGTTAGAGATTTTAGTCTTACACATTTAACACAATGTCTTGATCTTTGTAACCAAACTGATGTGGTTCTTTGCATGCATATATTTAATTAAATTCTTGGAGTGTTCTTTGTGTGTTATCTCTTCAATTACGTTATGAATATTGGTTTTCGGTTAATTTAATTATTGTTTGAGTTGTTCATTGGTATTGATTTTTTTTTTTGTTCAATATGCTGTGCACTGGGCGTCTCAGTTTGGAAGACAAATTATTGCAATGCTTTATATGGGAAATAAATGGTTTCTCATTTTGTAAGCAATTAAATTCATAGGGTATTGTAGACTTCGTCTGTAATAACATTTCAATTGTTTTTTCAAATACAAATTACAATTGAAGCAAATAGGATATAAATAGGTATAAGACTACATTTTTATTGTTGATCCATTATCTTACCGTAAGCACTAACCATTTAATTTAAAGTAGCTACTTATTAATTAATTTATTATACACTACATTTATTAATTTTTAATGCACTTTAAATTTAAAACTTTGAAAACAAATTAAATCATTTTTAAATTATCTAACGTGTCCAACGTAAAAGTTTCTGTATTTCTTTTCCTTTTCCTATAAGTTTCGTATGTTATTGCAATTTGAAATTTCGATTTATATTGCAACTGGCTAAATCATGAAGTATGTAGGCTAATTGAACAGAAAGTTATAAAAATTTTAAAATATTTACTATTTTTTTTAGAGTCTATTGCCAACAGTATACAACTTTTTAAAAACTATTATACGGTTTATACAAAGGAACCCAAAAAATGGCAAAAAGATGAGGTAACAGCTTCATTATAATAGTGAAAACTAGTGGCACAGAAACATTATCCCAGTAGTCTCATGTGCAGAGCAGTAACTGACCTAAAAAAATAGTATGTTCTTAAAAAATAAACTATAACATTAAAAGGGTTTTATTGTTTCATATGGTCATAAGATTATAAAAAAGCTTTTGATAGCATAGACCTGTGGGCAATAGAAGAAGCATTAGTCAACAACCAGATCGACTCTAGGTATAGAATATTAATACATAATATTTACGGACAACCTGAAATGTTAGTGAAGTTGGGTAATGGAATCGAAAAAAGACGATTAAAAATCAACCTAGGAGTAACACAAAATTATTTACAGCTGCCATAGAAGATATCTTTGAGTCAATAGACTGGGAGAATATAGGAATCGCTATTATCGGAAGAGACTTGAACCATATTAGATACACAGAGGATGTAGTACTAATAGCCGATACGTGGAATGCACTGAATACGATGATTGAGGAGCTACACACAGAATCCCTAAAAAAGGACAAAAAATGAATTTCAGCAAATATAAACTAATGTCAAACAAAGAAGACAAAACTATAATAAACATCGAAGGGACAGAGATAAAACACGTAGATAAATATACGAATCTGGGTCAAATTGTAAGCAAAGAATATCAGACTACCGAAACGTGCAAAAATGGGATGGGCAGCATTCGGGAGACTCTCATACGTACTTAAAAAATAAAAATGTACCTCAAAAACTGCGAACCAAAGTGTTAAATTCCTGTATCCTACCTGTACTTGTACATGGTGCTCAAACCTGGACATCTACTAAAATAAACATGGAGAAGATCAGAAAGTGGTATTTTACTTAAAGACCATAAAATCAATGAAGACATTCGTATGTAATAGAATGTTTGCAATATGCAATGAAATAAAAGTAAAAGATGCTGATGAACGGGCAGCTAAACTGAAATTGAAATGGGCTGGACATAACGAGAGTCTTAAGGATGGCGGATGGAATACAGAAATCGGGAATTGGCGGCTATATGAAACCAATACGACGACGAGAAAGACCGCAAATGCGCTGGAGCGACGATATTTAAATAACTAGAGGGTAAATGTGAAAACGTTGTACAAACAACAAAAGAGAGTGGCGAGAATTAGGATAGCTATATTCGGCAATCCTAATAGAGAGAAGGGTTTAGAAAAATTATTAATAAAGTCAAGAAAGGAATTAATTAGTGCATCTGCAGATTTTTATTTTCAGCTCTAATTCTATGTACTTCTCGTACATAAACATTTTTAGAAAAACTGTTTAAAATTAAATTTTCTATCAAAATATCACCTTTTTAAGTGAAAAAATATTTTTTTTTACAAAAATTTATTCATAAAACAAAGTAAAAAAACACGTAAAAAAGTAGGTGTAGGTATAGAGAATGCTTTGCAAAAGAAACTTTTTTTTTCTATTTTAAAATAACGTTTGGTATAAGGCTTAAGGATTCCTATTAAAGATACAACTTTGCAAATTTCGTTACTCTGGCTATTTCTACTATTTTTTCGGAATACGTGTTCCATAACTTTTTTAACGCCATTTGAAGTATATTCAATGCTACATTTAATAAAAACAAAAATTAATTACATTTAAAACGGTCCATCGTAAAATGTATGAGAACCAATCTTAAGCAAGATATTATGCTTCTTTAAAATTTTATAATTTTAACGAGTTTTGTCAAGTTTTACAGCTTTTTTTAAATTTCGCAATCTAACTTTCTCAATATAACGTAGATTTAGATATATTATAGATTATATATTTAGATACTAAATAAATAAGAACTTACTAAATAAATAACAAAGCTACTTTTCTGTACTTTAAAATAGTCTGTTGTAAAATATTCTTGGAAAGGTAAACAAAATATTGTTCATCAAAGTGTGATACTTGCAATGATTTTTGGCTTTACGACTATTTTTTAAATTCCTTCTAACTTTCTTTCTTGTACATTTATTCTAGTCGTCGGAGAGGCAAATATGAGTCAACCTCTAAACATCATCCGGGCAAGCTGAATTAAAGAATGTAACTGAGATAATTTAGAACAAAAACGTAAATTATCACTTTTTGTGTAGAATGAATGTTCTTTCAGCAGCAACGCTTGCAGACCGGCGATTTTGTCGCTGTAATATTTTGCCACCGAATAAAATTTGTCAGTTTCATTTTGAGTTCTGGCAACAAATTTAAGGCATTTTAAATATGCCTAAACACGCCAAATTTAAAATTTTACATTTCAAACAATCTGAAACGTTTATACCTGCTTTATTTCGATTTTACAAGTATGGTTTTTAAAACTATACAACTTCATCTACTTTACCTAATAACATCTGTATGTAGGAATTTTTCGTGACGTGAAATTGAAAAATCGTACCTCGTCCATCTTAGAAATTTTATCAAACGTCATTTTAGAGAGAAAGGATGGAAGTTCCTGTTTTGTAAAGCCATGCCTATAGTTATACTTCCATGGAAAAATGTTATGGAGCAAAATGTAAAATGTAAAATTCGAGTTAAAAATAAAAAAACTGAAGATGAACTAATTCACCATTTTTCTCCAAAAAGGCACACGTTAAAGTGGTAGCCCTCAGCAGTTTTTTCATATTTTGGGATCCAGTAACCATTATATGAAACGGTAAAACCAGTTTAAAGTTGTAGTTTCTTTTACCTCTCCTGTTTTGATCACAGACAATTGCCTAAAAGGTTCATGATTCCCATATTCGAATCCGGACAGGTGTGGTTTTCTCTGAAAAAAAAAAAGAAAACAATTTTTTGAGATGAAATAATGAAATATTTCTACCCGGTTTTTTAAAAATAAACTCCTACCTAATTTGTGATCAAATTGTATATACTAATAATAAAATCAATAGCTGTGTTTTGATCCCTAGAACTTGTGTTTTGGTATTGTTAATAAAATGTTTCTCCAATGTAAATAAAATTTGTTCCTGGACTATATCCATCTTACCAACGATAAGGAGCAACAGCTATGTTTTGTATCTGGGATTTTGTGTTCTGGGGGAGTTTACATGTAATAAGAGTATGCGTCAACGTCACTCAGTCTTAGAATGTATAACATGTAATTTTGTAATGGATGCATCGTAAAATTTATATTCCAGACAGAATGATTGTACAGTACGGGATCATAATTTAAAACTGGGACAAGTCATATATGTTTATGTCCACAGTAGATGTAAGGACCTTGGAAATTTCAAGAAAAATATGAATATTCTTTTTATATTTAAGGTTTTTTTATTATAATTTATTTTAATAATGTTTTATTTCAATCTAAGCATTTTTAAATTATAAATGTTTTAATTAGTTAACCTATTAATGTCGAGCTCAGCGTTTTGGGATCAGAACATCATCGGATCTAAAACAACTAAATGAAAGGAATCTTTCGAAACATTTAAATGTTTCAAATTTTCATCCAATTAGTAGACCAATATTAACAACTAATACAAATTAACACTATCCTTAATTTTTACCAAGCAAATTATTATATTGTAACTACTTGTTTGCGCCGATATTTTTAAATATTGAAGTTTGTACAATGTAGATTATGGACTCATTCTGTAATCGCAAACCTTTTATTATTGCGATTTTAAAAGTCTTTTGTCTATCCCTTTTTTTTCTTAACCACAGTTCCATAGAGGTGTTCTTGCCACTTAATAAACAACTAAAAATTTATATATAACCATACCTATTACCGTAAATCAGAAAATGTTTAGACGTTAGACCATAAAGTAATAAACAATATTAACTATAAATTTTTGGATCCCTGGCTTAATTTCCTCTTCTGTCCTCTTGTTCCTTTTTCTTTATCACCCCAAAAATCAAACAGTGTACTTTTCTCCATTCTTTCTCTCCTCTCAACATAATGTTTACAATATTTTATTCATCCAGCCCGAAACCCATTCGCCTCTCGAAATCTCCCATCTCATTTGCCCATCTCTGACAGTTAAAAGGGAAAAATGGCGGGAGCATCCGGTACCGTACAAACAGTACATTCTGCCGAGGCAGATTTGCCTATTCTATTTGTGAAGGTGCCAAAACTACCATGTGTATGCTTTACTGCAACCTATCTATGTTTTAACCTACGGCTAGGCATTAACTCCTACTGTCGAGCCTCTTTTGAATAAAGGCCTTGCTTCAATAAGTGCTGAATCAGTTCTCTCGCTGTGCTTCATCGCCGTTTTTTGACTACTTTTCAGTAGTTCCTACGCATCTTCTGACCTGTAACATGACCTAGTTCAATAATTTCTAGATCACTGAGGCTGCTTTGTATATTTGTTCCTAATTCCATTCTTGCTCCAAGATAAGCTAAGGAGTGGACCATCACTCTGCATGCCGAAAAAAAGACTAAAGAAATATGGATGTCGCTTGATACCCAAATATAAGCTGTGCAAAGCTTCTCATTCCACTATGTTCTGTGGCATTATCATTGATAATAGACGGCTAACCGATAAGCTACCAACTATTTTAAAATTCTTTAATAATTTTATCTGTTCTATTTTTTTAAATGATAAATTATATGCAAATTAGAGTCCACTTTTAATACGTAAAAACAAGAAAAACCTTGCCAATAGTTGGCTACTTAGAATTAATTTTAACTCTTTTTTCTTTTTTGCATTTTAATTTATTAGTTTACTCTTACTTTTTTATCAGTTTTATCTATAACCAAGGTAATCTAAAAACAATTTTAAATAGTCTTCTAAATTTTCTTCTCAGTTTTGATTAGGGTCAATAACATTTATAGAATAACTTTTAATCCATTATTACAGTGGATCCTCATTATTGCAAAAAATTTACTTTTTATAGTAATTTTCACAAAAAAAGTTCTTGTCCCGAAAAATATAAAATTTTCTAAATACTTTTAAATAAAATTACTGGGATGTTTAAATTATTTCTGACATTAAATCAACAATAAAATAGAAAAAAAAAACTTAATAGCGTCAATATTGGGCTTCATAGCAACTTTGGCGAAGCATTTTTGCACTCTTTCACGACCTATTTTTGTAGTGGTTTGTGTAAAATACTGCTGTAGGTTTCTTAGCTATAAGAATATTTTATTATACTAGTGTTTATCTATTTTTCTGGGTATGATATTCACATAATTTTGTGTTAGTGATTATGTGTAAAAAAGTTCCTCAACAACTCTTCATTTATTTCATTATTATCCAAAAAACTTTTATAGGTTTCTTAAATATGAGATTATGTTACTATAATGCAATAAAAACAAGCAGATTTTAAGATTAGTTAGTTAAAAATATATTACTTTATATACACCATGACATTACAACTGTCACATCCAGAAGGAATAATTACTTGAAGGTAATTTTTTGACATGGTAGATTTACATTAAGAATGAAACTATTACGTTGTTAAGAATTTTTATTGATAAGCAATAAACAAAATGTGGTTGATGACCCCGTAGCTGAATACACTCCTGTATACGTCTAGGCATTGACAACATTAGATGATCGATTTCTGCTTGTGACACCTCGTTTCAAGCAACTTAAACTTTATGTATTAACTGTGCCAGACTCTGTGGAGGATGGTACAAAGTGTACAGTATCATTCTCATCATATACCATACATGTTCGATAGGATTAAAATCCGGAGCACGGTGCGGTTACAGCAAAACATTATCGCCAGCTTCTTGGAGAAAGTCTATAGTTTGACGAGCAATATCGGAACGTACGTTGTATTTTTGAAAAGGTACGTCTCGACGACCACCGAGATAAGCCAGTATAGTGGTTTGTAAGATGTCATTAACATAACTTCTAGCCGTCATATTACCTTGAATAAACACAAATTCTGATTGGCTACCATAGACAATAGCCCCCAAACCATTATTAAAACTGTCCTGTGTATTTATCTCGTTGCTCTCCAGGGCGACGTCTGCGTCTTACCATCCTACGACCATCATGGATTCCTGAACAGAACAGTAATTTATCTGTAAATGCTACATTACGCCATTCTGCCATTCAATGCTATCATTGTCTGCACCAATTCAAACGTTATTGACATTGGTTCACAGTTACAGAAAGCACTAGTCGTGGGTAGAATGAAACCACTCCAAAGGCTCGAATGCGACGGTATAGTGTACTCATACTAACTGGTCTACCTACTACTCTAAACCGTTGGTCAGAAATTTGACGAGTAGTAGTTTAAACGGTCTCGCAGAGCCAGTGTTCTTAAGTGCTTATCTTGACGCTCTGTGGTACGCTTCGGTTGACTAGTTGGTCTTCTTGGTATTTCTCTACCTTCGTTTATCTACACACGACAGATACGCATATCCGTCATTGGCGTACAATAACACGATGATATTTTTTTACACTGAATACAATTAGACTGAGAAATAATAACTAAACATTTCTATCGGACTCTACACAAAAAAATTTAAGTTTTTTAAGAGCTTATTCCTTCTGAGTGTCACTTCTAATGTTACTATTTGTCAATATATTTTACTCTTCAAAAATATTATATTATTATAATTAAGCATTATTTTGCGAAAGATCACCTTCAATCATAGTCTGTGCCCACTTCAATACGAGTTAAATAGTGACGTTCCATGGTCAGGCTTAGTGTTTACAAATTTGTGCAAAATAAATTTAAAAGTTTACTAGATTATGTACTTTAAATTTATTCATTTAGGTACAATTTTTTATTTTTACAATATAAAGTAATTAACTTAACAAATTTGAGACTTGTCATTTTGCTCTATACTGCGTACTGACGTAACGGCAGTACGCCACTAAATAAATGTTTTGGAGTGTAATTTTCCTCGTCTTGATGGACTTGCTTGAAAATTTCTATTTATCTTCCTCTTACCCTTTTTTTCACTTTAAGACCTGAGCACAGGGTTGATTTGACTTAAGAGGTGAAAGCCACCCCTTCTCAAAAGAAAAAACATACGGTAAAAGTTAAGTCTGTAAACGGACTAATTCTAAGCAACTTTTATTTTATCGAGGTTTTTCACGAAACCAATATTTTTTTATTTATTTACGAGTGAAAATATCGTCAAGAAACCAAAAAATACGTTTAATTTTTTTTTTTTGTTGTTATGTTTGGGTCTAAGGGTCTAGAATCTTTTTTGGTAAGATGCTGTTGGATATAAAACAACATTGTATTTTTATTTTTGAAATATCGCTGAGGAATTTATTCACTATGCTAACCGGCTAGGCCCTTTCATGGCCTAAAGACTCATGTTGTAAATATGTAGCTAGTACTAAAAATTAAGATCGTGTAATAGCAAAATTAGCGAATATTAAAATAATCCACTACTGACTTAAATAAATAAATGTATTTCCCCTGGCATCAAGCTTTTTGGTATTAAATTTGTGATCTTTATAACACTGTGGTGAAATAATATTCTGGTTATCCAACTCAAACGATTCATTCAATATTTGCGTAAATAATTACGTTTCCTTTGATAGGCATAACAATTTGACATTACTATTGTCCGATTGTGTCTGCATAGACACGCGGTGGGAGAGGACAAGATTCCAATGGACACATATGCACATAGATGTAGTCATGTCAGTTACGCAGGCATTTAGCAGGTGTTCTATACACGGACTACGTTCTAACAGTTACTGATACAATTGTGATGAGCATTCCATTACTGTAATTAGTATGGACAGAAACAATGCCCGGTGATATATGGCTTTATTCAAGGGACTGTATACTTTTTGTTTATAAAACTGCGTTTGGTTTATTAAGCGATTATAGTCACTAAAGTATTTAAATTTTTTATCGAATATTTTTTTTTGCCAAAAACTAAAAAATAATTGAATGTAAAATATGTGATATTTTGACTAAGAGTGGCAGTAATAAACATTAACAAGGTTAAAAAGTGGTAGTGACAACGTAAAATCATACAATAATATTCTATAATAATAACAATGCTAGTTATTCCTGCCTTCATAATGATATTTTATTATCAAAAATGTATTGCAACACTTTTTATCCATGATTCTGTTATTAGTGCGCGACTTTAAAGATGTACCGATGAATGGGAACCGTCAGACTTTAACTATCTTTGTCTTTCAAATGGGACCAAGAGAAATGTGAATTTTTAATTAAATAGTAAAGTATCTTTTTATATTGAACTTATTTTCGTTTATTTTTTTTATTTTAATTCTGTATGGTATAGTGAGTCTTAAAACAAGTTTTGGTAAACATTTTTAATATACTACGTGTTTTGAAATTTTTATATTTCTTGGCTTTTTCACAATTTTACTAGTTTCCGTAAAAGGAAACCTTTAAATTGAAGCATTTTTTGTACTTTTCTAGTTAAGCCCAACAATTATTTCTCATTTTTGAGTGTTTAAATTCAGTTTTATTAAAATGAAAAAGGTTCTGGTGGTAGCGATTTGTAAATACTTCTAGAACTTTTCTTCTTCTTAGCTCCAGTTTTAATGTTATTTAGCGTGTTTTAGACAATTTATTCTGAATATATTTAAACAAAAGTGGCGACAAAACGCGTCCCTGTCTAACTCATATAAATATCTTTATTTCCACTGACCGTTGCCCAACAATTTGAACTATGGAACTTTGTATCCAATATAATGTTTCGATTATATTTATAATTTAACTGTCAATATGTTTATTCATAAGTATTGATACTAATTACTTACTCTATCAAAAGCTTTTTTGTAGTCAACAAAACTTTTACTTCAGGTATTCTTGCGACATTATTTTCGTGTTGAACAAATCTGGTAATACTTCCAAGTTATCCACTTCTACTAGTTTCAACAGTTCTACAGGTATTTCATCCAATCCAACTGCTTTAGAGTTTTTTTATATTATATTTGATTTCATCTATCGTGATCTTTTTTCTCTCTAAAGGATTTAATTATTGTATCTCTTGCATTTCACCACCTTTATCTTGGAAAAGTCTCAAGGTTGCATCTTCCGCCTTCTTAATTTTTGGGGTAAATCTATTAGCATTACTTCTATCTTGTCTTTTATGTGTCATTGCTGTGTTTTTAGACCTATTTGGGATAATTCTCTTATTTTTTTGTGCATATTTCTCATATCATATTTTGTTTCCAGTTCTTTTCTTTATATTGTTTCGTCAAATACATTTTCTTAGCTGTTTTGATTTTTTTCTTAGTTATTCGTTGTATTTCTTTATACAATTGTTTCTTTTTTCTTCTATCTGTAATGGTATTTCTTCTGTCATTCATTGTTTTTTAGATTCTGACCTATGTTGTGTGAAATTTGTTTGAGCTAGTTTCAGTAATATATTTGTTATATTAGGTATTCTACTTTTTATTTACATCCATAATTTGTTTTTTGTCAGATAGTATTTTTTACATATTAACATTCACATTATTTTTAAATTCGTTTTTATTTCTTTTTTTTTTTTCAAGCAATCTTATATTAATTTTTGGCTCTTTTCTTCTAAGTTTAATTCTTTTTAATTTTATTTTCGCGACTGCAACTCAAGGATTGTGGTCTCAGTTCCCATTTGCTGCAAAATTAGTGTTAACTGAGTTTATAGAGTTTTTATATCTGCTGTTTACGAATATATTCTATTTGATTTCTGACAATGTGTCCGCATGTGAAGGAGACGCCCAAGTAAATTCTTAGGAAGCTGAAACTAAGTATTGGTAATTGTCATATTCTTTTCTTAGCTCAATTATATGAGCCTTTCTCCTCTCTCGTTTCTAGTTCCTAATCCGAACTGCTCAACTATATTTTCAAGTATGCCTGCTCCAATTTTTCATTAGAGTCTCCTAAAGTCTCCTTAAATTTAGCGTATTGTGAAATTCTGAATAAAATATTTCGATCTCATCTTCGGCCTTATCAGCTGTAGGAGCATAGCTCAATTTTGATTTTTTTCTCCTCTAATTTGCTTCCCCTCTGCTATAACCAAGTATATCTATATTTAACCTCTCTTTTCCTTTGATAACATAATGTAGTTCTCCAGGCTGATATATATTGATGGTGTTCTTCTCATCAGGGACCTTTAACGCAGTGGTTTTTCGTTGTCTTCTGCATTATGAAGCTGTTGATTATTTTCTTGTTTCTTCCGCTTTCGGGACTAATTTCTCAGTCTTGGATGAATCGTTTATCACGACAAAGATCGGGCGTCGGAGCCTCGTTAGTTATCTAGCAGGATGTACCAGATGACCATAATCTAGATCTACATACGAGCAAGTGAGGTTGACATTTAAATGGAGGTGACTGTATTTTGCGCATTACTATCCAATTGCATCGCTGCTATTAAATACGATTCATTAATATTACGTACAAAATGTCATATACTATTGAGTTAAATTATTTATCCAGAATCAAGAGAAGATAAAAAGATTTAAGTACGTTGAGCTAGATCTACGTGAATTAAGAAAGAAGAAGAAGTTAAAAGATGTATAAAAAAGAAGGGTGTGATATATTGGACATACAATGTTTGGAAAAACTAGGGCTTGTTCTGGCATACTATCCAAAGAAAAATTTTGTGCATAAGAGTTATAACAAAAATATGAATATATGAGTTTAAACATTTAAGAGAACAGTACGATTGCAGTTTAAAATAACTCATCAGAACAGTTAATTTTAACGTCAGAGCGAGCATAGTGATTGCCAACCACCTTATTGGAGATGTCACTTTACGAAGAAGAAGAAGGTTGATAAACTGTTAAACGATTTAAATAATTAGATTTTGTCTTTACTTTTAACTTAAACAAAACTGGCTGGTACTTTTGCAATAATTAAAAACAATTGGTAGACGTAACAATAAACGAATATAGACCTCAGGTGTGTCAGGAAACCCTTATAGACGAATAATTTTAAACAAATATCCGAAAATTGGATACTATAACTTCAATAAAAGACAACTAAGTTTGAAAAAACAGCGTTGATCAATATAGACAAGTGTTCTAGCGTACTGTGTATACATTAATTTTGGGACATCGAATATTGAATATCGTTCTTTGCAATTGCTTCAGCATTTTCTCTATTTGCAGCCGTGTGCATATATTTTGTGCCGATGTATCGCCAGTAGTGGGGATATATAGTCTCCAATCTATTAAAAACTTGTTCCATTTTTCGTCCTTTTGTTTAGTAGTATTTCCAGAAATTTTTCTTTATATCTGTAGTCTTATAGGATGGTACTAATGCGTTTATTGGACAATTTAAGTTTGTGATACTAGCGTTTCTTCTACTTTTAAACATGTAGATGCGTTTACCAAACGACCAAACGAAGATTATGCCAACTACCTTAGTCTTTTTTACTTTTATGTTTTTATTGAATTTTGATATCTGTATTAAATATGTGCGTTTATTAACTCCTTCGATTTTTTTTTGTTCCAGATTAGAATTATTATCTCGTACTATTTCGTAGATTCAATCAGTGTTGCAAAACAAGGGTGTGATAATATGTAATATAATTATTATAAAACTAATTTAATATACAAAAGTATAAAGTATTTCCCGCGATTCTTTTCACTTATGTTTTGACTCATACAATGACTGACAGACGAAGGTGCTGACTGAATAGGAAAAAGACGAACGGGATAACTTTTGTCCATTTTCCATTATCCAACACCTTTTTCAAAGACGTATATTTTAGTAACGTTGATAGTTTCCTCTTTTGTCAGCATTCTTGTCAGATATCTATCATTATAATCTTACTGTTTAGTATTATACAGGGACCGCTACATTAATTTGAACGACACTATTTGGAATAAATCTGCTTCTTGAAAAATTCTAAACTCTGAATTAAAAAAAACCATTTTGTAGATTGTAAAGAAAGGTTAAGAAATATGGATTAGAATTAATGAGGCAAAAAATCAATAAATGATAATAGAGGTAGGGAAAATCTAAATCATTTAGCACAAACTTTAAGCTACAGTACTATATTAAGGATTAGAATTTCGAAATTGTTAAACAATTACGTAAAAGTACTAACAAAAAATATTAATAGATAATCAAAAAGTAGTAAGAAGAATTCGTTTAACGCAAGCAGACTAAGTATATAATAAGCGAAATTATACTTATTAGAATAAGTGATTCATTTACAGAAAATTCATTTTAACAAACAATAAAGTGTCTTTGTCCAGTGATGTTTTTTTACTTTGCGTTTACATTTTATAGTCTTTAACTACTTAACATAAGTTGGTTATTTAAAATTAAATGTGTTTTTTTTTATTTATTAAGTTTGTATTAATAATGTGAAGAATATAAAATTGTTAATTAAAAGAATAATTGTGGTCTATTAGGGGAAGTGCACACGTAAAATCTGTTTTTCTTTTATTGAAAGCTCTTTTGTGTTCTGCTTTACGTTTGTTAAAATTTCTACAATTTTGCCTAATGTAAGTTTTTGGCGTTTTTGGATATTCACCACGTGTTAGTTTGCAATTTGTATACCTCACTGTGTAAGTGATTTTTCATTTGGCCCATATTGTTCCTAATATATTTGCTTAAGTGGTTGTTTGTTCTGAAAACTGGTCTTATTCCTTGCTTTTTTAAGTTGTTGGATATTTTGATTTATATTTTGCTTTTATATAAAATCATAATACACAAAAATATTTTTTATTCATTATTATTTATTATTATATATTAGAGACAAAAAAATTAAAGGCGAAAGTTATGTGTCTTCCTGTACAGCACAGAGGTATAATAAATAAAATTATGAAAAACAAATCTGGCGACTGATTTAATTTTCAGTATCAGGTGATAGATAAGCATAAAGAAGATAATACGTATCAAGCCGATCTATAAGCTCTTGCATATCCTAATAAAAAGTTCTACAGTTTTTTTTTTAAATTTCTTCTTACCGTGGTGAGTATTTATCGAATATGTTACATCTTGACAAGCTCCTAGACAAGAAGCGAGGATTCTAGTCTTTCAATTTTAAAAATATTATTATTTCATTTCAAAAGCAATATTAATAACAGGATATTTGAAAAATTTATTTTATATGAGCTGACTGTCTTCCTTATTCTCTTTACCTCTCCATCTATTGTCTTTAATTTTTTGAATAATATTAAGTTCTTTTACGGATATAGTGTGTGTGCAGTTATGTTTCTAAATGAGTCTATACCAAATGATATAACTTGTAGTATCTATACAGTATTATCTGTACTATCTACACATTATTTTTAGAAAGCAAAGTTTTCAATGGAATTTTTAACTGCGTGTCATATTTTAAGAAAGTCATAACTTTGACTGATAATTCCTAACGGTAAAGATAATTACACAAATTATAGTATGATAAACGGCTTCATATTAGCTGATCCCCAAGTGCATTTAATAGAATTGTTGCTACCACCAGTCCAGCTTGTAGTAGACACGCTATGTAAATATTCTCTCACTTCTACGATTTACTGAAAAAAAGCTCTACTACTAGCCTCTACTATTGAGAATTTTTAACTAATCCAAACAGCGTAAACGTATACATGGTGCTCTATTTGAAAATCCAAGTTCTCTATATATTTATTATTGGAAAAATCTTATAACAACGCAAATACTATATCACGATTCACCATATATTACATCACCATAAAAACAATTATGCATTTGCCTTACATTATTTAAACAATTCAATAACTTCACAGTTTTGCATTTATATTTGAAAGCTCAAATAAAACCGTACAGTAGTTTTACTTTTAAAAAAGTTATGAAACCCCCTCTGTGGCTCAGTGTTAAGAGCGCCTACCATTGAACCTAAAGGTCGTGAGTTCGAATCTCACCTGGGTGTAGAAATTTTCGTTTATTAAAAATTAAGGGACGGCAGACGTTCGGATATAATTAGCGTCTCTTAGCAAAGACAATGACGTCGATTTTGCTAAGTATCAAGACAATTAATCTACACACACACTACACTTTACCCTAGGTACCTGACTGTAAAAATTCACTGTACCATGCCAATGACCATTAGTTGTTGACGCATTAAACTCAATATAAAAAAAAAGAAAAAAAAGTTAATTTTTATTTAGTTTGTCAACAATGATGACAAAATGAATATATGTAATGCTTTACCATGATATTTACAACCAAATATCTTACGATATTTTATATTTTTCTCTTTGGAAGAATAAATGCATAAAATGACCTTTACAACTATGTATAGGTTACTGAATGCCTGAAATATTAAATTTGGATTTTGAGAAATATTTTCGAATAGAAAATCGTCGATTTTAATTTAACTATCTTTGTTTCTAAACCACTGTAATACGATTAGAACATAGATTGTAGATAATTTTCCTTGTCTACGTGTGCGAGTACGTAGTTTTTGCCTATTCTCGTAAATTGTATAAAACTGTTTTAAAAAATGACTTTATAATATAAAAAGTATCTGTTTACTATTCCTTGACTATAACTATCACTGGTCTTTCAAATATATTGTTAAAAAATTGTAGAAACCGTTTTTTAAGTAAATATTTTTGACAACGTTACATTAATATTAACCGCTACTCCAGTCGCTGTTTTTCATTCTCTTTTTACAGTGTTCTTTCCAGTTTCAACCTCGCCGGTTGCGAAATTTGCGTGGATTTGCAACCTGGTCGGTTCTCCATTAATTTGAGTGTCACTGTTGAAGGATCGGGATTCCTCTCCATTACGGGGTCAGGGGTGGAAAGTAGTAAGGAAAAGGAGGGCGATGACGAATTGCACGTACCCTTGTGAAAAATAATCTTGTTTGTGTTGAAATCATTGAAAAATAGAAGAGGAATATCTATGAGATTGAGATGTTATGTAGATTTATTGGACCACTTAAAAACAATCGCCTACTTAAAGTGAATAAGAATTGGTGAAGTTGATTAAAAGAGTTGTTTACAAAATTTCAAATAAATCCACTGATATTAATGTCCCTATTAATTAATGGGTATTTTAAACTAGGTATATTGAGTTTGTTTATTGCTTAATAATGACTTTCAAGTTTATTAACGTTATAACGTTAGATTTAATAATAATGAATAACTTAGATCCTTCAGAACATTAATTATTCTTATCAGATAATTCTATTTCAACAATAAGTATATACTGAAAATCAGAAAAGGTAAAAACAGAGGTATATAGTAGTCTGGTAAAAAGGAAGCGGATTTACATGCGAACAATTTAAATATACGCATAAATATGCATTAAAAAATTACAAAATATACGCATATATACACAAAAATTCTCATTTCGAGAAAGCACATATTTTCTGTTTGTGTGTTTTATAAATATTATCTGTCAAATAGAAATACTTCTTCATCTCTTTAGAATAAAACAACAATATAACTAAATAAATATCTTTGATTATAATTAACTACAACGTGTTTTTCCAAATTATTTACGAGAAAACATTTTGTTTAAAAACATTAGTGCGAGGTTAATTACTATTTATAACTGGGAAAAAGCCACATTAAAGATAAAAATATATTTATTGACGTTTCAATTTCCAATTCGGAAATCGTTCTCAAAATACAAATAGTAAATTAAACAAATTTTGTTTTTTGTTACATAGTGAAAAAATTCTTCTAATAATTTAATTTTATCTGACTCATTTATATTGACAATTCAGACATACATTATGCATTTTAAAGTAGACGACTTTAAAATGATATTGCCAATATTGTTGAGTTGCGCTCCTGGGACGACTTTACTTATAAGATAGTTCATTCGATTACATGAAATCAACTTTAACTTGAGAATATCCGTCAGAAAAAATCATAGCATGTAATTCGTCTTTAAAAAGACAAACACATGACATGATGACAGTAAAATTCTCCTGTTAGTGATTCCATAGTAAATTATGAGGGAAAAACCAGGAAAAAAACCTCATAATACTATCCCGACATTGTAAGTATTTGTTCGTGAATTTAGTTTACCTTCAACAAACATCAAAATTCTGATTTTATGTTACATTATTTAAAAAACATAAATGATGTATCCTCTATATGTTACTGACTTACTAATACTGGTATTTTCTTATTAATAACTTCCTCTTTCAATATTGGTAACCAGATCCTACTACATTCTGCCGAGGAATTTGCTACACAATTGGCCTCATTTAGCATAATTAGAGCTGCTTCTTTGATTTTTCTTTTTTTACCATCCGTTTCTTTTAGGACTATATTTGAATTATTCCATTGAACTCTATGTTCATTATCCCATGCGTGTTTACATATTTGAGATCTATCAAATTCTCTATTTTTAATATAAGATTGATGTTCACTTATTCTAACATTTAATGGCCTTGATGATTCACCTAAATAAAACTGATCGCATTCACAAGGTATTTTATAAATGCAATTCTTTGTCCTTTCTTGTTCATTGTTAGGTTTGGTTTTGGACAAAATAGATCTCAACGTGTTTGTTGTTTTGAATGTTGTTGAAATGTTGAATTTATTTCCTATCCTTTTAAGTTTTTCTGATAATCCTTTTATGTACGGTATTGTTATTTTCCTCATATTATTCCTTGTATATGCTGTAGGATCTCGTTCTAAGTTGTTCTGTTCTATTCGATCGATTGTTGAAAATTCCTTATTTATCAACGATAAAGGATAATCATTTTTAATAAAACAGATGTTAACAAATGTTTCTCCTCCAAGAACGAATTTTCGTTAGAACAAGTAATTTTGGCTCTATCGTATAAGGATTTAATTATTCCCTTTTTTACATTAATATTGTGATTTGATTTGAAATTTAAATATCTATTGGTGTGTGTTGGTTTTCTATACACCTGAGTCTCATATCCAGTATCGTTCTTAGAGATCAAAACATCCAGGAAAGGTAGCGTGTTATTATATTCCTTTTCCATGGTAAATGTTATTGTCTCTTCTTTATCGTTTATATTGTTTAGGAATGTGTCCAACAACTCTGATCCATGAGATGGATATGAGACTCAGGTGTATAGAAAACCAACACACACCAATAGATATTTAAATTTCAAATCAAATCACAATATTAATGTAAAAAAGGGAATAATTAAATCCTTATACGATAGAGCCAAAATTACTTGTTCTAACGAAAATTCGTTCTTGGAGGAGAAACATTTGTTAACATCTGTTTTATTAAAAAATGATTATCCTTTATCGTTTATAAATAAGGAATTTTCAACAATCGATCGAATAGAACAGAACAACTTAGAACGAGATCCTACAGCATATACAAGGAATAATATGAGGAAAATAACAATACCGTACATAAAAGGATTATCAGAAAAACTTAAAAGGATAGGAAATAAATTCAACATTTCAACAACATTCAAAACAACAAACACGTTGAGATCTATTTTGTCCAAAACCAAACCTAACAATGAACAAGAAAGGACAAAGAATTGCATTTATAAAATACCTTGTGAATGCGATCAGTTTTATTTAGGTGAATCATCAAGGCCATTAAATGTTAGAATAAGTGAACATCAATCTTATATTAAAAATAGAGAATTTGATAGATCTCAAATATGTAAACACGCATGGGATAATGAACATAGAGTTCAATGGAATAATTCAAATATAGTCCTAAAAGAAACGGATGGTAAAAAAAGAAAAATCAAAGAAGCAGCTCTAATTATGCTAAATGAGGCCAATTGTGTAGCAAATTCCTCGGCAGAATGTAGTAGGATCTGGTTACCAATATTGAAAGAGGAAGTTATTAATAAGAAAATACCAGTATTAGTAAGTCAGTAACATATAGAGGATACATCATTTATGTTTTTTAAATAATGTAACATAAAATCAGAATTTTGATGTTTGTTGAAGGTAAACTAAATTCACGAACAAATACTTACAATGTCGGGATAGTATTATGAGGTTTTTTTCCTGGTTTTTCCCTCATAATTTACTATGGAATCACTAACAGGAGAATTTTACTGTCATCATGTCATGTGTTTGTCTTTTTAAAGACGAATTACATGCTATGATTTTTTCTGACGGATATTCTCAAGTTAAAGTTGATTTCATGTAATCGAATGAACTATCTTATAAGTAAAGTCGTCCCAGGAGCGCAACTCAACAATATTGGCAATATCATTTTAAAGTCGTCTACTTTAAAATGCATAATGTATGTCTGAATTGTCAATATAAATGAGTCAGATAAAATTAAATTATTAGAAGAATTTTTTCACTATGTAACAAAAAACAAAATTTGTTTAATTTACTATTTGTATTTTGAGAACGATTTCCGAATTGGAAATTGAAACGTCAATAAATGTATTTTTATCTTTAATGTGGCTTTTTCCCAGTTATAAATAGTAATTAATTTACAATGCCACAAGAAAATAGCTTCAGAACAATATTAGTGCGAGGTATTATAACATATGGAGCTGAAAATTGGATTATAAATAGGAAAAACAGCAGTAGGATAGTAGCAAGAGAGATGGAGTGCCTGCGAAGATGCTGCAGAGTAACAAGAATGGATAGGAGAAGTAATGACGAAGTAAAGTAAAGAACATCAATAGAAACAGACATACTAACATATATAGAACAAAAAAGACTGGTATGGATATGTAAGAAGAATTAGCGACAACAGATGGATAAAGAAAATAACTGAATGGACTTCCATACGCAATTACCACGCAATTACCTTTCGAATTATCATTTATATATAAATATGTCGATGACATCATATTGTGCAGTTTCATCTTATCACAACGATATCACATTAAACATCTTTAATTCATTTATTAAACATCTTCAGTTCACAATTGAAACCGAGACAGATCTTAGTATGCCATTTTTAGACACAAAGGTAAAAAGAACAAATGACAATATTCTGACATTGGACTAGTATAAAAATTCAACAGCATCGGGCAGGTATATGAATTACTTTTCAAACCACACCACTCGTCAAAAATATAATACAATATTGGGTATGAAAAACAGGGTAATGTCCATTGTTGATTATAATTTATTACAAAAAAATCTGGAAATATTCTACAAAATTTTTCGAAACATAGTTCTATCCTGTCCTTGATTCCAACAATGAGTCAATAAAATATAAAAAATTCCCTTTTATCAATGGTCTAACTTATTCAGTCATATCCATATTTAAAGATGTTTCCAATATTAATATAGCTAAATACAATACCATAAATAACAAACAACTTTTTTCTAAAATTAAAGATCCAGTACCAACCTTATATAGAAGTAATGTGGTATATGAAATACCTTGTCTAGGATGTAAAAAAGCTACATTAGCCATACATCGCAGTGGCTAAAACAACGTAACACACAGCATAAAAGTGATTGCCGCTTAGGAAAAAATACATGTGCAGTAGTCGAGCATTATAAAAACACCGGTCATCTTTTATACTACAACAATGCTCGTATATTCAGGGATTTTTTTATTTTTTATTTTATTTAAAAACAATTATTACAGAAGCAGCAGAGAAATCTATCGGAAGAACGAAAAAAACAAAAAAGAAAAAATGGTTCGACGACGAATGTGAAAAAACTCAAAAACGTATACGATTTCACAGAGAGAGAGCTACAGCTAGAAGAACACTTAGACAAAAAAGAGACAATATCTGCAGCAACAAATTAAAAAAGTAGAAGGAGAGCGGAGACGAAATTAAAGTAAAAATTTCTTCAGAAAGGTATTACAACATAATAGAGGCTCGTATATAAACACACCCAACTTCGTAAGAGATAAAAATGGAGAAATGCTGGCTGCCGAAAACAAAAAAATAGAAAGATGAGCTGAATATTTTAAAGAGCTCCTGAATATCCAAAATTTCACTGGGGAAAACAATGAAATGGTCGAATTATAAATACCCCCACCAAGCATGGAGGAAATTACGCATGCCATAAAAACGCTTAACGATAAATTCCCTGGTCTGGACAATATTGATGCCGAGCTAATTAAAACAGGCTGTCATGAACTCATAAGTAAAATCCATTAATTAATAGAAATGGCCTGGCAACAAGAAATAATGCCGAAAGAATGGTGTGGTAGTGTTATTGTATCAATACACAAGAAAAGAAAAAAGGGATCATGCATGAATTACAGAGCAATCTCACTTATCAACACTACATATAAAATATTGGCTTCGATATTATTAAAAAGATTAGTACCATACGCCGAAGGAATAGTTGGTGACTACCAGTGTAGTTCACTATCACTGGTAGATCGACTATTGATCAAAGATTTACAATAAGAGAAATGCTTATAAAGTGTTGGGACTATACTCACGGCGTGAATCAGATTTTTATAGGCTTCAAACAGGCATATGATTCAATTAATCGTGCAACATTATGGAAGGCAATGATCGAACTTGGCGTACCCAAGAAACTAGCTGCGGTAACACAAATGTGTGTAAGTAATGCTTTTGCACAAGTTAGAATAGAGGGAAAAATATCAAATGCTTTCTGCGTAAATTCTATACTGAGACAGGGAGATCCGTTGTCCCCATTGTTGTTTAACCTGGTGTTAGAATATGTCATGCGAAAAATATATCCAAAAATCAAACCAGACTTTACTGTTTGGGGAGCAAAAATCATACTCACCTTTGCCGATGACGTAGACGCAGTAGCACAATGAACATTATAAATTAAGGATATTTTCTCGAGCTTTGAAGAAGCTGCATTAAACACCGGTCTAAAAATAAATGAAGACAAAACAAACTACATGGTCGTCTCAAAACAAGAACGACGGCGAATAAGGCAAAACATTACTATAAATGATCACAACTTCGAAGTGGTTAAAGAATTTTAACATTTGGGAGCAACAATCACAAATGACAACAAATTAGAGCGAGAAGTTGCAACGAGAATAATGGCAGGAAATGGATCATTCTTTGCAACGCAACATTTAATGAAGCCAAAACTCCTTTCACGAGGTACAAAAATCCGAATATATATAAGACCATAATACGACCAGCAGTCGCGTATGGAAGCGAAACATGGACGTTAACAAAAAGAGAAGTAAATAAATTGCTGGTGTAGGAACGTAAAATTCTTCGAATGATATATGGTCCTTGCAGAGATAGCGTTACAAACGAATGTAGAGGCAGATACAATAACAAGCTAGAGTCTCTATTCGCAAAAAAATCTAGTCAGATATATAAAGGCCAATAGACTCAGATGGGCAGGACATGTGATACACAGTAACGACAATCGCCTTATGAACAATGTGTTCTGGGAAAGGCCAGATGGAAGAAGGTCTGTAGGGCGGCCTAGAAAAAGGTGGTAAGATGCAGTCAAAGAAGATCTAGAGAAAATGGGAGTGCGAAAATGGAAACTACTGGCACAGGACCGACAAACATGGAAGGCAATAGTAAACGCGGCAAAGACTTACGAAGGCGTCATTAATGATGATAATGACGATAATTTTCGATAAGTTTCCAAGCAGTTGTACTTTGAGACACGTTTAATTCTCATTTGGTTCACATACATATTTGCTATAGTTATGTTTTCCTTGATGAGGATCATTAGCTTGATTTTGCTGGTGTTTATATCCAGTCCATATATTTTACTTGTTTCCGTTATTTTGTTAATTAAGTTTTGCAGCCTCCTATGGTATTGAAAAACACTATTGTATCATCTGGATAACGCAGATTATTGAGCTTGCCTTCATCTATTAAGATGCCTTCATCAATATCTTTTAGAGCCACTACAAAAAGCTTTATTTTAAGATCTCTTCCGTCAACCCTCTTTAGTAGTTTCATCATTTTTTTATGCCTGACTCTATCGAAAGCCATTATTGCAGTCAATCAGACAGGCAAAACATTACAGCTGACATCTATATGTATCTGAAACAATACCTGCACGCTAAATTTCTGCTACGAGCTTTCCTCGTACCAACGACGTTCACAAATACAAACCGATTGGGCGCAATTTGTTCCTTGCATTTCCGGTAAATTTTTTTGTGAATGCCCTTTAAAAATAGCTCATTAGGTTTATGGTTCTATAGTCTTTACAAACTTTTGCTCCTAGTTTTTTGGGCAATGGTACGAACTGCAATTTAAGACACTTTACTGGCATTTTCCCTGTTTTGTATATTTCATTAAATATTTCAGTTATTATTTTTATTTGTTCTACATCAAAAAGCTTCAGCAGTTCTGCAGAAAGTTCATTAAGTCCCGGTGTATTTCCGTTTTTCATTTGTCTAACGACTGCCGTTATTTCTTCTGGTAGGATTTCGGGACCCAAATTTTCTTCAATGCTGGATTCTTGTATTGTTCTTACGTCGTGAAAAGATTTCTCCATGTATTTTTACCATACTTTCTTTTTATCTTCTTTGGTTATAGCAGAATTTATCATCTGTAATTGTTCAGTTGTTGCGTTTCGAAACATTCCAGCTATTTCCTTTACCTTTCATTGGACATGGTACTTTCATTACATGATATGTATTCTCTTATATTTTTGGACTTTTTCCTTGTTTGTTTTTTCTCTGCTACATAAGATAAAGTATTTTCATTTAACTATTTCTTGTACAATAGTCAAACTTTTTTCTATAGTTCCCGCATTTCTGCATTCAAGTACCTTTGTATTGAGATTTTACTCACCTTCAGTCGAACATTGGGAGCTTTTAGTTTTCTAACATCATACTTCTGCATCGACTTACTTGTAACCTTCCTTATTCTGAGGGTATGTTGTGACAGTTGTGCAGATATTCCTATACTTTTTTATTACTAGCATGTAATCAATCTGATTTCTTACAATCCTTCCCTCAGAATTCTGTTGAGATTTCCAGGGGTACAATTTCCTTGGGTGTACCTTAAACCAGGTGTTCATTATTACTAATTTATTTGCTATTGATATTGATATATGATATATAAATTGATTTACTTCTCTCTGTTAGGCATCAAAAAAGGGTATAACAGAGTTAAATCGCTGGATCTCGATGACCAGTTTACATCAACTTCACATGACATAACTATGCCCTCAAATCGCCTTGTGAATGTAGTATGAGTTGTGTGGCACATAGCATTGTCCTGTTAAAACCACATGCCGTTGGTATCCATAGAATCCTAAGTTGACGATTCAGTAAGTTCGCATCAATGACGATCGCTACAACCTGTAGCGATCGCTATTGACGGTGGTGGCCAACGTCGTCCTCAATTAATTATAGACCAATGACATCTCTAACTTAAAATCCGGAAAGAGCAACTTATTTAGGATGTATTTATTTTGAACTGTCAAATGTCTTGACAGTATATAGTTTTATAGTGCTAGTGAAATTATTTCTTATTATCAAATTATAAATATCTGACTTTTAATTTTTGGAGTACAGATACTGATTCAAATATGCAGGGACGTTAACTGCGACGTATACGCGTGCTTGATCGACTACGAAAAGGCATTTAACAGAGTTCAACATCAAAAGATGATAAAAATTTTAAAAGAGGCAGACCTGGATGACAAAGACCTCAGAATAATTTCAGAACTCTACTGGAATCAGACCGCATACATGAAAATTAACAGAGAAGAAACAGATCACATAAAAATACTACGTGGAGTTAGACAGGGATGTATCCTATCGCCGTTGATATTTAATATGTACTCAGAGAAAATTTTTAACGAGGCTCTTTACGGAATAGACGAAGGCATCCTTCTAAATGGTGAAAGAGTAAACAATGTTAGATATGCCGACGACACCATGGTGATAGCAGATAGTTTAGAGGGACTTCAGAGGCTAATGGACAGAATAAACGAGTACAGTCAACAGTACGGACTAAACATTAATACCCACAAAACGAAACAAATGATTATCAGCAAGGAGAATATAAATGGGGCTCATATATACATTAATGGGACGCAGATAGAGCGAGTAAAACAGTATTGTTACCTGGGAACTATTATTAACGAACAATGGAGCAATTTACAGGAAATAAAGTGCCGCATAGGAAAGGCAAGAACGGACTTTAACAAAATGAGCGCCATCTTCAAAAGTCACAACATATCCCTTGATACAAAAATGAGACATTTGAGATGCTATGTTTTCTCTGTGTTGTTGTACGGGGCGGAGGCATGGACGCTTACAGACGCCACTATTAAAAAACTTGAAGCATTTGAGATGTGGCTTTATAGAAGAATGCTGAGAATATCATGGACAGCAAGGATCACGAACAAGGAAGTTCTAGGAAAATGAAGAAGGAACCAGAGATTGTGTTTACGATCAAACGCATAAAATTGCAATATCTGGGACACGTTATGAGAAATCAGCACCGTTACTCCCTGCTACAGTCTATATTGCAAGGTAAAGTCAAAGGTAAGCGAGGACCCGGTAGAAGAAGAATGTCATGGCTGCGGAATTTAAGAACATGGTTTAAGAAAACCTCAACGGAGCTGTTTCGAGCCGCAGCGAGCAAGGTTATGATTGCCAATATGATTTCCAACATCCGAAACGGATAGGAACTAGAAGAAGAAGAAGACTTTTAATTTATTTACTATAAAACCCTTCTCTAGCCTGAATTAAATTTCTAAGGTAAGTAAGCGTAAACAAACGTAAACATTTAGTTTAAATAGAATTATTAATTACCCTTAGTTCAGTTTGGTCGGACTTCCCTAATGCTGACTTCGCAGTACTTACCTATTCTATTGTTTCTCGCTAAGACAATTATCAGGACTTCTACTTAAGTTGCCAATCACTGCTTCCGAGTTTCCTGGTTTTTTTCTAATTGTCTAATTTCCTTCTACAGTTTTCGAGTTTAAAGCCGGAATCGAGCATTATTTTAAGTATCTTATACATATATCTAAGGTAATAAAAAAATTGTGTTAATCTACTTCAATAAAAAATTTACAATAAAGAAATTCTGTTAACGTTTGTCAAAAATGTTCGCATGAGATATTTCTTAAAAATTACTTCGTAGAGACACTTTAAGCAGTTTTCAATCCGAAAATTTGGTCCTTATTTTTATTTAAACTCTTTTTTAACAAATTGTAAGAATCAACTCGTTCAGCTCAGTCATTTTTTTATGTTTTTTGGATCTTTTTTTTTATTTAAAAGCAGCCGCATCAACCATATTGGCTATTAGCGAATAAATTTAACGTAAACAATAATGATTACAAATAACAAATAAATAACATACTTATATGTGGTTCAATATAAGTCTCTTCAAGTCTCTTAAAAATTTCACAATATTTTCACTGGTACATTCACTAAAAATATCTCTTATAACTGATGGAATTTTATTAGTTTTAAAGTCTTGCAGCACTATATTTGGGACACTTCGTTAATGAGTGTTTGACTGTTAACGGCACGTCACAACTCATACATTTTGGTTGAGGTTCCTTCTTCATGAGATATTCATGTGTGAGTTTGCTGTGTCCTAATCGGAGTCTGGTTAATACAACCTGAAGGAATCGGATAGGGAAGTTATTACTCCATTGTCCAAAATTTGGTTTAGTTTCTTTTAATTTTAAGGAATTTTTTAACATTTAGTCCAATTACATATCAGCTTTTGTTTAAAATACGGATTGAGATCTTCTGCTAATCGTTTTATTATCGGTATGATATTTGGGAATTTGCTATTTCTCGAGCATTTTTATCAGCTAGTTCGTTTCCTTAAATGCCTATATGTGATGGTACCCACACGAATACTAATGTTTTGTTTTTCAGCTTCTGCATCTTGTTTTTAATTAATTTAGCAATCGGGTTGCAAGTGTACATTTTTATGGAGGGAATTGATTGAGTCAGTAATAATATGTACAAGTACAAGTATATGGAGGGAATTGATTGAGTCAGTAATAATAAGAAATTTTTCTGATTTGACTGTTTGTATGTGATTTAGAGCTCTTTATATTGCATATATTTCTCCAGTTATCACAGTGGATTCTGTGGGCAATTTGAAACTTTATTATGTCTCTTATAACAAATAATAATCCTACATCAAAAGTTGTTTTAAATTCATCTGTGTAAACTTGGATATATTCAAAGAAAAAAGAAGGTATTGTATTATAATTGCTTATAGATATTTGTGGATTAGTTTCAGATTTATGAATGATGATAGTGCCAAATTTAAAGTAGGCAAAGGTACTAGGGAGGTGACGTGTTTATGTTTGCTGAATGTGTTGAGGGAAAATTAAAAATTTTCAATATAGTTTAAAATGTTTTTGATCCTTAATTGAAATGGTAAATGTGTTATTATATTGATATTTGATAACGATGACTACGTATGTAAGGGTTGTCAGGTTGTAGTGATGATTATTGTGATGCGTAAGATAGACTAAGTAATTTCCATCGTTCATGTAATGATGGCTCTCCAAGTTTTCACTCGTGGCTTGCAACAGGAGTTATTCTATAAGCTCCAGAGATTATGCGTAATGCATTGTTGTGTATAATGTCTAAGATTTTTAAATTTGACTTCGACGCTGAAGAATATGCAATGCATCCGTAGTCCAATTTTGATAGGATTAGGCTTCTATATAACAGTAATAATGTATCTCGGTCAGCACCCCATTGTTTGTTGGTTAAGCATTTAAGAAGATTTATAATATTTTGAGATGATATGGTCAAATTTTTGAATACCTAGTTTCCAACTTAAAGTTTTGTCGAATGGTAAAATGGTCAAATATTTTATCCCTGTACTTCGTTTCAAAAACTTTGTGCCGAATTTTATAGCAGGTATGTTAGTGTAAATAGGCTTTTTGGAAAAAAATAATATATTGTATCTTTTCAGCTGAAAAATTGAATCCACTCCTATTAGACTAACTTTTGATTTTATTTAGTTCTTCTTGTAAAAGTTTGACCATCGAGTTAATATTTTTTCCTTTGATAAACATTACCATATCATCAGTATATAATCTAGCCTGTGCAGGTTTTTTGAGATTTTTTATAACATCATTCATTTCTATTAAAAAGTGTAGGACTAATTACAGATCCTTGTGGTGTTCCATTGTCTTGAGACTTAATACTAGAAAGTTCTACATTACTACTTACTGAAAATTTGCGTTCATTTAAAAAGGTATTCAAAAATGTCAACAGGTTTCCTTGAATTCATTAAGTCTGCAGCTTTGTTAATATGCTGTGTCGCCATGCTAAGTCAAATGCTTTGTGAATGTCAAAAAAAAAACAGCTGTGCGTTTCTGTTTGTTACAGAAGGCTTCAGTAATTTGACTTTCTAAATGTAAAACATTGTCTATAGTAGATCTCAAAGGACGAAATCCAGCTTGTGCCCGTATAGGTAAATTGTGATGTTCCATAAGCCTATTATTTATTATTATCTCCAGCAGTTTGCAAGTAGAACATGTAAGTGATATTCGTCTATATGATTTTGCTGCTGTAGCTGGTTTGTTAGGTTTTAGTATAGATATGACAATATTTGGATCATTTTGAACTTTTAAATTCTGTCATTCTTCGATATTTTCGTGAAAAATATTTTTGCAGAAATTTATATTTTGTCTTCTCCCCAGAATAAAATACCTTCAATTTCTTTTTTTTTGTATTTAGTATTATTTCGGTTTTTTTATTCACTGTACGTAGAACCTATTATTTACGCTTCTATACCATACAAGAAGGTATTTAACACTTAATATTTTACATTCGTATTCGCAAAGAAAGAGAATTATGTAACAGGTATTAAATAGTTTCTTCATTTTTATGAGAATGGCCCTGGAAATTTATATGCGACTTTTTTATACACTTATTTCATTTTTCGTAGCTATAAGATATTTGAAATATATTGTACTGTATTGTGTATTGTATTGTAATTTATTGTAATGTTTAAAATAATGCATATTGTGCTGTTAAAAATTTATTTATGCATGTAACCAATCCGGGAGTTTCTTAATATACAGAAAATCGATAAAAAGCATGAAATTTCAACCCCTTGAAAAATACCGGTTTCAGCGATTATAACCCTCATCAAGCTTCAACCCTCTTTCAATTTATATTCACGTCACTAGCGACTGTATTTAAAGCGTCACGTATGGAATGTACATACTCGATTTTTTATTTTTAAATTCCTACAAGGCAAAAACTGTTTATATCATTAAAACATGTTAAATAAACTGAACTGCTAACTTATTAACCTGCAACCTTACCGATTCTGTAAGTAAGTCAATAACATATCGAGGATACATCAATTAGGTTATAAAGTTATACACATATAAAATCAGAAGTTGACAAAATAATAAGAGAAAACCTATAAGCTCAATTACTTACTATGTCGGAATAGTATACTGAGTTTTTCTCTGATTTTTCGTCGTGTTTAACAATAGAATTACTAACGTAAGAATTTTACTGTTACGATTTGGTGTGATTAGATAAAGCAGATGCCATCCGTTTTTGATAGGTATTTTGAAGTTAAAGTTAATTTCCTATAATTAAATAAACTATCATTCAATAAAGTAGTCCTCTCAAGACATCTTAAAAATGTAGACAATGGTATTTTAAAGTCTTCTTTTTTAAAACGTATAATATAATTATGTTTAGTGTTTCAGTATGAATGCAGCAAATAAAATTAAATTATTAGGTTTTATTAAGGTTATTAAGTGAAAATCGACACAAATAAATAAACGTATTTTTAATTAAAATTATAACTATTTCATACGAAACATATAAACAACTTTTTTACAACCATTTTATAAATATTTTATTATGCTAGAGGAGTGACGGTTGAATATATTTCTAAAAGGTGTCATTTTTTGTTAGATTTTGATTGTTTTGGACAATGTATTTAGACAGGGTAAAAACCACTTATAGAATAGAATTATTTATTTGCTTGTTTTAAAAAATTATAAAATTGGAATCCCTCTAGTTTTTTATAGATTGTCAGGTTTTGACCAGCCGAATAAAATTTTTTCATTTTGAGTTGTTTCTCAAAAAGGTCTCCAATCAAAGCGAGACACACAAGTATTCGCTCTTATTTCTCTGTTATATCACCAAAATGACCAAAGCGCATTAGAAGTATAAGTTACAGTATAAGCCCCAGCTACATATAGAAACTCTAGTAGAAATATCACCTAAGTTGCATCTGTTTCTTGTCTATCTCTTGATCAAAACTAATTGCCTTATATAGAACGTTTCTGACGTTACTGGATAGTCTACATTTTATCAATGTTACTATCATCTTTAAAACTTGCTTTATTGCTCGAATCATTCTCTATAATTATATTTTACGTGTATCGACATCTTCGGAATTATCGACATTAAAATATTTTTTCTGGTAGCCCTACTGCCTTAAAATGAACCGGCCTTAAAACGACCGGTCAGATTTTTGTAATATAAAGATATTATTTTCAAAGCACATTTTTGACAATATTGTGTTAAATATGTGAAAACAAGTTACTGACTTGAAACAATAAATGGTCGTGCGTATTTGCCAAATACGATAGAGGTTATACGTACTTGAATACAGTAACCAGTGACGAAAAAAATTTAACAACGGATTAGCATTACTAAGACAGATAAATAGATCAAAGCGCCAGCCCTCACTTACTTAAATTTACAAATATGAGAGCGGAAGTTTCCATATATACTACATACGCGCACCCATTGGCCAATCAAAATCACACAATGGTCCGTCATTTAGCTTACTTATTAGATATGACGAATAATTTAAATATCCTAAACCTGGACTTTAAGATAGTTCTAGTTGTATTTTGGGTTTTATTAGAAAATAAGGCTATGATTACCACCAATAATAGTTTTATTAACAAAATTAAACTATTGATTTTAAGTTTAAGTTTAAGTTTAGGTGTTGATTACATAGGAGCGGTCTGAATTTCACAAAAGCTTGTCTTGCCATTTGTATTCGGGTTTTTATCTCGTGTTGTGGATCCGATTGGTCATTGATTGTTGTGCCAAGGTATTTAAAAGTTTTCGCGCGATTTATACGATTGTCACCTATGCATATTATCGGGTTTTCTGGAGGGTTTCTGCTAATGACCATATATTTCGTTTTTAAAATGTTGATTTTAAGGCCATATTTTTTACCTATGCTATTCACCTTATCAAGTAATAACTGCTGATCTTCCAAATTATCAGTTATAATCACTGTATCGTCCGCATAGCGTAGGTTGCTAATTGGTATGCCGTTCACCTTAATGTTGCTACGCCGCAGATGTTCCAAGAACACCAGGAACACTACTCAGCCTACATGCGGACGACACTAGCAGTCAATTCAGAAAATACACAAGCGATCATATTCAAAGAGAAACCCCAGAGGAACAGCTGTTAGTGCATAATAATCCCATCAAATGGAAAAGAGAAGCGAAATATCTAGGACTCACTATGGACCAAGGCTTAACCTTCACTCAACATGTGGAGAGGACTCATACGTAGAAAAAGCAAACTGTGCACAAAAACGAAAATAATACTGATAATCAGCACCATACTTCCAATAATCACATATGCATCTCTCGCATGGGGACACATAACCAATTCAAATAAACAGAAAATACAAGCATCCCAAAATAACATCCTCAAAGAAGCGGCAAATATATCCAGATACGTCTCTGTTTAGAAAACTGCAACAAGTAAAGGTGATAGATGAAATGGCAGAAAAAGTCAGAATTAGGTTTTGCAGAAATATAGAATCATTCAAGCTCGATCCTGCGAGAGATAATAGGATATGATGCGTTGCATGAATGGAAATACAAAAGACCAAAACAGCAAATCCTGGCAAACACATAAAGTTTAGATAATTCTTAGCTCTACCAACAGAAAAAGCCCCAGCAAGCTGCACTAAAAATTGTATTAATTAATGTATATTTTTCAGGACAATCTTCAAAAAAAAATTAAATAAATAAAGATGACAGCCATCTAAAAAAAAATTAATAAAACCCTAAAGCCTGGGCACGAAGGGTCCACATCCTCGGACACCGAGTTGCCAAACTAGGCGCAACCCGGAGCAGAGATTCGAGGTCCAAGCAAGCAAATTCCAGTTCAATGATACGTCACTAGAGAAAGCAGGAGAAGAGCGTGTCACGCTAGCTTGCATTGATCAGGCTAGCATATCGTGTTGGATTTCTTGTACCCAGGACTTCCACACGAAAAGCATTTGGCTGACAGCTATGCCCCTATCACGCGTCAGAGTGCTATAGGCGGGAAAGGAAAGACCTGGAGCATTGGAGCGTGGTAGAGTGACTCCTGTATTTAACTTTAGTTAATACATCTTGCTCCAATGAATTGTCATACCCAAACGTAGTTTTTAGGGGTGAACCTGTCTAACAAGCTGGCTTTACTTAAATTGCTTGCTTGCTCTTTGAAAAAAAAAACAGTAAATATCATAACTTTCATGGCTTAACCTTTTTCTTTTGAACTTGTTAAAACATGTGCTATTGGAATATCAAACTCCTTTAATACAGATACTACTTTTGTCTAAATTTAAGTCTTATAGATCATTTTAAATATACATTTTAAGGCCAGACCATCCGATAACAAACTTTGAGCTTTTATGGTTAAAGTCAAATATTATTTATATCTAAAATAAATAGTTTTTTAGTTAACAGAAATGTTCGAATTAACAGTACTCGGAATTTCCAGAAATGAAAATAGTTAAATCAAAATATCACACATGCGGTTGGAACTCAATAATTACGTACTGAGTTATATTTTGTATTTATAAGCATTTACAAGAAACGTATTTTCTTAAATCTACGTATTTTACTACCCGGTCTATGTGTACTAATTGGTAGTCAATCGCTTATCTTCTGCATATTTTGTGATAGATCGCAGACACTACAAGTCCGAGCACCCCTAGTTTAAAAAATAGCTTTTAGACAGTTGTTTAACAAATGATATGAAATAAAATAAAGTATTTAAATTTTCATTTTTCGATGAAACTGACAATTGTGCGAATATAGCTTGAAAATATCTTTTAACATAATAAATTGTCAACAACTCAGAATACTGCAAACCATATGATCTTATTTAAAATAACTTCCTAAAGTAACTCTATCCACCATTATTAGTTTAATCAACAGTATTAATTTAAATTTCATAATTTAGTAAATCTGTTCCTTAAGCAAACTATAAAAACCATAATATACAGAGAGAATATATATTTCGATGGTATCATCTTTAAGTTTGATGTCATATTTTTATATATTTTGTTAGCAAGATACTTACTTTAAATATAATTACTTTTTGTACTTACTACGCTTGCTTTTGACACCTTCCGTTTGCGGTCCACTCGATGCAACAAAAAACTACCTCTCAAAGAACATAAAACCGAACAAAAAATAGCTACGGTAAAACTGATGCTACCGTATTGGCACATTGCCGACTCTGATTGCTACAATTCGTTCGTTGATTGACGGCAGGCTGATTGACGGCTGTTGCTGCTGTGTTAGCGACCCAGTGTTTCGGACCATTGCCGTTTTCATTATAAACTATAATCTATGGATGGCCGAAAACGTGTAAAATTATTAAAACAAGGGTAGCTGCTAGTATCGATAGATTAATACGGTGTTAGTGATTATAAATCCAAAAATATTGTAAACGTTAGTAGCAAATAACATTGCTCTAAAATAAAGACTCTAATGAGTATAAATTCTTTCGCCGAACGTTTTCGTCAAACAGAATTAATTTGGATTCTTCAGGGCTAAAAGAGAATAAATTATAATTAACTACCACACATTATCTATTAAAAAACACTGTAGATCTTTTACTGCAACTTAGAATTGTAGAGTTCAAATGTTAAAAAACTTAGCTAGTAAAATCAAAGTGGTGTTTTTTGTTACTATGTGCAAGAAAAGTTTTTTTTTACCTTTGGAAATGTATGGTAGCTTTGAACTTAAAACGCAAAGGTTTGCCCAGGGTTAATCGAAAAACCCAATGCAACTACATTTAAAAGGAAGTAATTCTTTGAATTGTCGGCAATAACTAAATTTTTGATTATTTACAAGTTTAAATGTGAGGTTCTGTTTTATCAGAACGCATGTGCTGACAATTCAAGTAGTCTTTTTGAATCTTTATGTCGTTAAGGTTCATTGGTAAAACCGAATAAAGTTAAATCCCAGTTTAGGGAAATGTTATTTTAGATTTTCTTAATTGATTTTTTTTTTAATTATATTATAGTGTTCATGTATTATTATAATAATATCTTATTCAGATGTATCTAAGAAAAGCAAAGGATTGTTATCTTTTTTAGTTAATGAAAATTATTATTAAATTAGGTTAGTTTTTAATGGATATATCAGTCAAGTTATTTATCTGTGATGTTGTATTGTACATGCATACGTTGTATGTATATTCCATACACATATTAATATATGTATGTTTTTAACACAGAATCTCTTAGTTAATTGACTGAGATAATTATATTTTAAAATGTAAGACGCAATTGTCAGGTATTCAATTTTTTAATCATGTTATTTTTTACAAAGTGTTTTAAAACATATTAGTTTATTCATATGTATGTTACCTCTGTTTTTCAAAATTAAAAAAAAAAAAGTTATTACAAAAAGTTGATCACAATTTAAAAATGTGTTTAAATAGTAACTATGAATATTTATATTAAAATAGTTTTTGAAGTTATACTTGTATTTGCGCGTTTGACGTTAGAATTTTTTTTTTATTGAGTTAATGCTGTACGGGAGTGAATCGGCAAAATTGTTACATAGTATGTGAGATATAGGTGAGAGAGAGACAGAAGATATATTTTTTCTTTTTTTTTCTCTCTCAAGAATAAAAATGTTCCTTTTGTAAATGCATGTAGTGTTTATTAAAATTATTATTATTTTTTGATTCTGTTCAGATTTGTCTTGAATCTGAACAGAGTTTGTAAACTGAAGAAAGTTCAAATGTCTACTTATATTATCATAACAGACAACAATTAAATTTTGTATCTGTCAATGTCAGACAAATTGACAGTTGTATCACGAAACAATATGTTGATTTTACTAATATTATTAACATGGGAAATTAAACATATGCGTAAGTAAGTTATGTATATTGTCATTTTTAAATACTTATAAATACAATACTATTGAATTAGAGTAATTGTCTTGATACTTAGCAAAGTCGACGTTATTGTCTTTGGTAAGAGACGCTAATTGTATCCTAATGTCTGCGGTCCCTCCGGTGAGTACCGATCGCACAAGGATAGAAATTATTTTCGTTTATTAATTTTTAATAAACGAAAATTTCTCCACCCAGGTGAGATTCGAACTCACGACCTTTAGGTTCAAAGTTAGGCGCTCTTACCACTGAGCCACAGAGGAGGTTTGAATTATGTTGCAGTGTATCAAATTGTACTTTTATATTAATAACAAAACAATGAATTTTACTGCAGAGTATGTGTAAAAAAAATGTTTGCATTCAACTCCTTTCATACATATATATAAAAATTAAATATACATTTTTATGAAAATATTGATTCAATACTTCATTTACTATACTGCTATTACAGGTCAAATGTTTATATATAACTGTCTGTTCTCTCTCCTACCTATAGCATTACATATGTAATGAATGTGCAGATTGACTCCCATATACATCTGTAACGGCGAACGCTTGTATGGAAGTATAACCTTTACCGGCAGTCCCACTGGACTACCGGTACACTCGTTTTTTTTGTACCAACCATATGTCTACAATAACATTTTTGGACATCGCTTGGTTCAGGTCCAATTATTTGAATTCTAAAGTTTTCACGACCTTTGATTCGAACCAAACTCTCCTCGTATGTTAATAATGTCTCCTGTTACGAAACATTGTTAGGCATTTCTTTCCAGTTTATATTAATTATTAGTGGATGTATAAACCTGGCAGAAGTTCTACCACAGCAGTAACTTTAGTAGTAAGCTAGAAACATTAAATGTATTAAATAAGAAACGATATAACATATTAGTATCATGTAATGCTTTGGGGAAAATTACAAATATTCTACACATTTTCATTTAGCTTATGCGGGTCAGGATTAATCCTTGACATCTGCAATCTAGGTTCAAATCAGGTAATTAGTAAGATGCCGAAAGTATTGTCATAGATTTCGTTTTGTAAGAAGACCCCACAATTGTTAAAGTATAAACAATCATTTTTTAACATTTTCATATACACACAGTTTGAAAGGTTAGTTGCAAGAATTCTATGAATTTGTAAATGTGAAATATAAAAAGCTTGTCCAACATGAAAGTGCCATATTTCTTTCCCTCTTGCCGGTAATTAAAAAATTAAATATATTCGAACGACTGTATACTTCGTTTCCCAAGAACGATTTAATACAAGATTTCTTTGAAATTGAGACGAAAGAATTATATTTTTTATTTGTGCATGGCATAGACAATTAAATAATTTTAACAAGACTGTGCTTATGGAAAAAGTCCAAGCAAACGTAACTGACATTTTGCAGTTAAAAATATTGAAATCTAATATTTAGGAACATATGTATAACAATTTTATACCACAGAAACGAGACAATATTGCAGAAACCTGGTAGTAGCCAAGATATTGATAAATTTATAATAGAAGCAGCTGATATTTACCGTCGATGAGTTTTAAACACTGGATGGATTGGACTAAATCATGTATTGAAATGGGACAAGATCGAACAATCTGCAAAAACTATATACAGAAAACATGATTCAGACAATTCACAAAGGATTATTGATGATAACCTAAAGCTTGTTAAAGCTTCTATAGCATCAAAGAATAAAGAATGGAATTCGAAGACGATGCAAATTGAGTACGAATGGTGCAATAGATTTTGAGCTCACCAATCCAATCATTTAGAACATGTCTTCTTGATGATGAATCATATTTGGTCCAATTAAGTCAGCACAATGTGTGAAACTTTTTTATTTTTAGTTTTATGAAAAACAGATAGATATTTTTTATAAAAAGTTCGAAATAATCTAAAACCTAAATTACGAACGTCAAATATGAAATTTTTTTAGTCATATAAGCAGTTTGCCAAAAAAATATGAATTTTATGTTCAGGTACGGTATAAAAATTCCCATCTCGGTAGACCATAGAGACCATTGTTTTAATCGATAGAATATGATGCCAATATGCTATGTTAAGCCGGGTTCAAACTATGTAACAGAAAAAGTTAATTAACAAAGTTGTACAACAATTGTGTGTTTCACAACTTTGTTTTGTAACTTGTTATAATATAACATAGCATCCAGACTATATAACTAGCAACAACACAACAAAATGCGTATAACTTTTAACTGGATATCTGGTAGGTTAGGCAGTATATAAAATGTAGTCATACGTAGATTTTTTTTCAACTTCGCTTTTATCTGCTTTCACTTCTCCGGCTATTTCAGTCCATGTATCGGGTTTTTTATTTCGGTTTTAAAAATCCATGAATGTAGGATCCCATAATACTCGTTGTTCCCGAAATAGCTCAATTAAATTAGTAGTCAGTTCTTTCGACCATTCCATCGCGTAAATAAGAAATAACCCCACGTGAACAAAGCAAAGAAACATTTAGCAAAATCACTCAAGAATCAGAATGAACAGGACGATATGACTCCGACGATCTCTGCTCGCGTACTATGCCAAAGAAATGTTGCAATAACATGTTTTTAAGTGTAAATCAGTCATGATGCGGTTTTACAACAATGTTTTATAACTTTCTTTGATATTTACCGACAACTGTTGGATAACATAAAATTTGCTATATAACCAGACAAATGTTATACAACACTGTGTTTTAAAACTGTTTTTATTAAAAAAGTACACCGAAAATTTTCATGGCACCCTATGTATTTTTAACAATTTTTTAATATATTTTAACAACTTATAAAAAATTACCATTCCTCCACCAAGACCGTACAGTAATTCAAAAATTAATAGATTAACCTATAACACCCGCTAGCCTATGCCAGGAATTTTTATACCTGGGAAACTTCTTCTTCTTAGAGTGCCTGTCCGTTCCGAACGTTGGCAATCATTCTGGCTATAATGATTTTATTGGTTGCTATACGAAATTGCTGTGTTAAGGTCTTTATATACCATGCTCTCAGGTTAGCAAGCCAGGATATTCTTCTTCATCATGGGGCTCTTTTTCCTTCAATTTCACCCTGCAAAATGCATTGGAGTAGCTCGTATCTGCCTTGATTTCTCATTATATGTCCCAAGCACTCCAGCTTACGGCTCTTCACAATGTTGACCAAATCCGCAATTGCTTCATCCTCCGCAGTACTTCGTCATTGGTGACTTTGTCTGTCTATGGTGTCTTCAGGATTCTTCTATATAACCATAATTCAAAAGCCTGAGGTTTTGATATAGTTTCCACCTTCATTGTCTACGTTTCTACTTCATACAGAAGCACTGAGTACACGTAACATTTAAGAAGCCTTATTTTTGTTTTCAGGGTGAGGTCATGGCTTTTGAACAGAGAGCTCATAGTCAAAAATGCACTTTTGGCCCTTCCGATGCGACATTTAATCTCTTGGGTATTGTCCCAAGACTCATTAATTATAGTTTCCAAGTAATTGTAATTTGAGACACGTTCAATTCTCATTTGATTCACATACAGATTTGCTCGAGTTATGTTTTGCTTGCTGATGATCATTAGCTTGATTTTGCTGGTGTTTATATCCAGTCCATATGTTCTACTTGTTTCCGTTATTCTGTTCATTAAGTTTTGCAGCCCCTCTATGGTGTTGGAAAACACTATTGTATCATCTGCATACCGCAGGTCATTGAGCTTGAGTCCATTTATTGAGATGCCTTTATTAATATCTTTTAGGGCTTCTTCAAAAATGGAAAAAGTCTGGGAAACTTATTTATTTATAATTTAGCAAAAAGCTGACATTATCTTAACAAGTTAAAGCAAATTAATTTATAACAAGATATTTTCAAATTAATAAGTAAGCTGGCATCAGCTAGTCGTGAAGATTAGTAACACAACCAATATATAATTTCTAAAGCAATTCGCTATAATTCCATTTTTCGCAAATTTTGCAAGCCGGTAATTGGTTAATTTTTAAAATATGATTTTTATATTTTGACAATTATATTTAAGATAAATCTAATGTGCGGTGTACGTAACATACTCATTATACATCTAAAAGTTTAGAGTTGTTTGTTAATGTTTAATTATAAAAATATTTCGGAACACCTAACAAAAACAGATAACTTAACAAATAATTGCAATAATAACTCAAAAGGCAAAGAAGAATGAATAGAAAAATAATTACTCAAAGCACGTTCAAATAGAACGACTGCTAACTTTTGTAAGTAATAAAGAAGATCTTTATTAAAAAAATATATTAGATACTGTTTAAAGATTTGCTGCAACAGAACTTTATTTATTAAGACCACAAGCTTACTTATCATTACTTTAAAGCTTTCAGTGTGTTTACTATATAGTATTTTTCGGCAAAAAAATGACTATAAGTTCTGTGAAACATTCAAAATTTAGTGTAAAAATAGTGTAAAAATTTGTGAAAATACATATAAAAACTTTTCGGAAATAGATAATTTCTATCTCCGGTTCCAAGCATTTCTAAATTATTCAAAACGCCTGCGAGAAACGAAGTAATATTTCAGTATAATTGAAAAAGTATTTTGAATTTATATCTGTAATTTCCATAAATTAAAAACTATCACGGAATTAAAGTACGGAGGCTTAGCTGTCAATTATAATATTTTTAGTTACTTTATTAAAATTTAACTAATGAATTCAGTTTTAAAAACCCGATAAGCAACATGACAAAAGCTTTAATGGTGTGTAAAAATGTGCCAGGAAAAATTGAGGGTGTAAACCAAAAATCCATGGTAGATGCATTTATATGTAAATAATAAATCAATACTTGTGGGTTTGGGGAACTTGAGCCAGTTTAAACAGAACGAATAACAACCCCGCCAAACATTTCGTCTAAGCACAACCCCCTAATTACTAATGTGAGACTTCAACTGGCCAAGCTTAAAAAACCATCTAACAAAAAATACATAAGCGCAAGACAATTAATGAGAGATCAATAGATTAAAACGACATACAGTAAACACATCAACGAGAAATATACAACTTAATTGCGTCGAGAATCTTGTAAGAAAATAAAAATAGCTATAGTCAATCCTGACGCAGTAATCTCAAGTAAAATAAAAAGAAATCACAAAAACAAGTGGATGGCGAAAAAGATATTTGATTTAATCGAGCACCGCAGACGGTACAAAATACATCAGAACCAACATAAATGCAATGAAACCCAACGTACGATAAGGACAAGAATTAAAATCGCAAAGGAAAGCTGGATAAAAGAACGGTGTAAAGAATTGGAATTACTACAAGAAATAAGTGCTAGCTTTAGACTACATAAAAAAGTTAAAGAAATTTTGAGTGTATATAAGAAACACCATGAAACTCGCCTGAAGAAAGATCAACGTGGCTACTTATATACTCAGGAAGAACTAGCTAAAATCGGGACAGACTATGCTTCGTCTCTATTTATGGATAATAGACCGAATCTATCAACGACTTACCTACCCACAAAAAATTTATTTGGCCCTCTGTTATTCGTGCCGAGGTGAAATGTGGATCGAAGGGCGTTACTACGAAAGCCATAAAACTTTTGGAAGATGACAACATCGACATGCTGGTAACAATTTTCAATCCCATATCCAACACCGGTCACATTCCAATAGATTGGCTTTATTTAACCTTTATAATGATTCCTTAATCACAAAAAGTAGTAAAATGCAAAGGCTACAGACAGATCAGTTTAATGAACAATTTGCTTAAAATCTTTCTTTGTATCCTCCACACAATCCTCCACCATCTCTATTGGAATAAAAAGCAAAAGTGAGGCTGTACAATTCAATGACCACAGAGGAACTTGAAATTTGAAATTTTACAAGGGATGCGACAGGGGTTTGTTTTGTTTCCTGTGTCATTCAACCTTTACATGGAGAATGATTTTAAAAAGGCCCTCGAAGGCTTGAAAACGAACATAATATGCTTCTTCTTCTTTGAGTACCGTGCCCAAGTTTTAGGCGTGGGTAGCTTCCATGACGATTTGCCGATATCGTTCACGATCTTGCGCGGCAGGCAATAATTCATCTTCTTATAATCCAGTCGATTGACGATATAATCTACAGTTGTTGCTAAATAAAATAAATACCGTAGGAAAATATATGGCTTAAAGATAAATGCCCGAAACACTTGCATGGCAATAAGAAAAAATGCATTGAGATATGCAAATGGGAGAGACATTTGATATATATATATATATATATATATATATATATATATATATATATATATATATTGTAATGAGAACAGATATACAATAAATTAGCATAGAAATATATTTAAGTCATCCATGTACATATATATATATATATATATATATATATATATATATATATATATATATATATATATATATATATATATATATACATATATATATAAAATGTTCGGAAAGATTTCCGCGGTTAGTACAATAAAACTTAGAGCTAAGATTAATATTATTACTAAAATTAATATTAAACTCACCAGTCTTCCGGGTTGAACCACGTCGTAATCCATTTTGCCAAGCTTTCGGCATCCTCTTTGATGCCTTCCTCAGGGCTTCCGAGGTCTCAGTCTCCCGAGCCACCAGACACTACTGCACTGTTCACTATTCACTGCACGATCACTACTCGATAAATAAAACTTAGAGCTAAGATTAATATTATTAGTAAAATTAATATTAAACTCACCAGTCTTCCGGGTTGAACCGCGTCGTAATCCATTTTGCAAAGCTTTCGGCATCCTCTTTGATGCCTTCCTCAGGGCTTCCGAGGTCTCAGTCTCCCGAGCCACCAGACACTACTGCACTGTTCACTATTCACTGCACGATCACTACTGTAGTAGTCACCAGTAGTGATCGTGCAGTGAATAGTGAACAGTGCAGTAGTGTCTGGTGGCTCGGGAGACTGAGACCTCGGAAGCCCTGAGGAAGGCATCAAAGAGGATGCCGAAAGCTTGGCAAAATGGATTGCGACGCAGTTCAACCCGGAAGACTGGTAAGTTTAATATTAATTTTAGTAATAATATTAATCTTAGCTCTAAGTTTTATATATATATATATATTATAAGGATCACTCAGACGAGTGGTGGGTTCTTATATCGGTCTCAAGGTGGAGAAATAAAAGACAAAGTTGATAGGCTACTTTATCCATTTTGAAGACATTTCGCATTCGTATTCTAAAAGCATCATCAGTTCATCTAAAAAGTACAATATGAGAACCACACAATCATGGAGAAGATGTTATAAGTGTTACCTTAAAAAGACATGTAGCAGTCAATGATATTAACAGATTTGTGAGTATAACTCAAGTAAATGGACATTATACGGTAATATTGTATAAACAATCAATTACCTAACAACATTTAGCAACTTATTAAAAATTTAGCACAGCAACAGAACATGTGGTCTAAAGTATAAGTAATATTTTATTTTATATTAAGCAGTGAACAAGAACTAAGAATATCATAGACTCACTTCCAACTATTTGATAATTATTTAAGCTTTGATTTTGACTTTAGGTAGCATTATTGAAGTGATTTGAATCATTTTTTTTTAAATGTAGTGTAAAAGAAGTTACCGATCAAAGCCTCACAGCTGCCGCCGGGAAAATGGTGTTAATTGAAACAGACCGAACTAAACCGTGAAAAGACAGCCAACCTTGAGGTCAAAAATTTGACAGAACAGCAAGGTAGAAGTACCACCCCAAATAATTGGGCGGTGTATTTAAAGCTTCAAATGAGTTTGGATGACAACTTGCTTGTAAGAGACAAACCAATTAAAGAAATTCGTATTATAACAGTAATTCCTCGCAATAACCAGTCTAGAACGAACAAACAGGCGAAATTCATTCAACCTCTTATATAATTAATAAACGTCAAACATTATCACTGGATAATCCGCCACAGGTGATCAACGAAAAAATAATTTCCACAGTCCAAGGTTTATCCACTTGGAACTGTAATTTGTAAAGGATTCTATGAATCAATTACATTATTGGTATTATAGTATTTAAGCAAAAGAAAGTTCACACTAATCTAAGTATGAGAATTAGTGTAAAGTACATTCAATGTAAGTTGCATATGTTTAAATGAGTTAAGTGAAAATATTGAATTATTTTAGTTAATTATTAATTTATTTGTATTCTATTTTACATATATTTTAATTATTTAATAAACAAATGTGGTAAATTGTACACCTTACATGACACTTATATAGTGAATAGATCATAAAGCCTAATTCTGCAAAATTAACGCAATATATATTTGGCTAAGTTACTTATGTCAGTTCTCTTATTTAGAGCATTCGGGTGTTTAAGAATTGAACACATTTCCAACACATACGTATGTAGTAATCAATGTAGTAGCGTCTGGGGGCTCAAGAGATTGAAACCTCGAAAGCCCTAAGGAAGACATTGAAGAGAGTATCGAAGGCTCATCAAAAGTTGAAAATAAAATGACTCATATGGCAATTATATTTCTGTAACATCCAAAAGTAGGCTAAAGTTACAGTTATATATACTTTCATATAGATGTTTTTTTTATATATCTGATTGTAGTGTTAACTGTAGTTGTAGCAGTTTTGTGGATTTTAATTAGATATTGGCCTCATATAACTGCCATGATACTGTCTCATTCCTATGTGTGGTACGCCATGTGGTTTGGTTTGTCTCACCAATTTAAAATTAAAACAAGAAACCTTGTTTTATCGACAGCATATACTTACAATATTGCCTTGCCATGAGAATGATCAAATACCAAAATTTTAAAAATAAATTAGCAGACTACAGGGATAATTAAATGAATATAAACATATAACTAAATTATTACATATTAAAAAAATTTTATATTATTCTTCCACCATACTGTATTTTTTGACTCCTATATTTAAATTCGTTTGTATTTAATAAAATTTATTGGTGAATGTAAGCTCAATTAAAAATAAATGCAGTTAGAATAATAATAAAATTTAACCCAATAATAATTGTCTTTTACCTCCTACTCACGCCAAAATCTAGTATACTCATATATGAAAATCGTTATATTTCTTGATGCTCAAAGATAAATTAAAACAGGTGGATTACTAGGGTTTCTATAATTATAATTCTTTTTTTTTTCTTTTCTTTAGGAAGTATTAGCAATTCCCGATGGCAAATTTAACAATAAAGTTATCGGATCGTGTTTTATGTTTATCTTGGTTTTTACTTGTTAAACCATTTAGTATTTGATGTTTGTTCTTTATTTTTGAGTTATTCTCCTCTTCGATAACTCGTCTATGAAGTAAATATATGGGAATGTGTTTAATGTTTTCAATATTGTGAATATTTATTCGTATATAATATTGTCACTAGTAATTCAATATTTTCAGTTTCCAATATTTTATGTTTTCTTTACTGTAGCAAATCATTTTATTTAAGTGCCCTGTAAACTACGTTTTATTTATATTAGACATCTTAAAATTAAATATCAATGAGTGGAGTGGTACTAATCCACTACACTATATAAAAATATTAGACCAATTCATGTTTTAAAATTTCAATCAGAATATTGTCGCCGACGCAAATTTACGTGTAACTTCGTTTAGGAGTTTTTAACTTAAAAGTTATAAACTTGCGGATGGCCAGAACTCCCCCAACTCTAGGTTTGAACAGAAGAGGCGCTGGAAATGACTTCAAGTAATAACGCTGATTTGGAATAACGGTTCGCGAGAAACGAAAAGAGTAGAGTTGGTAATGATTATTTGTCTTCTAAAATATGATTAGAAATTTATTTCTTTTTTATTACCATAGTTTGTTTTTATAATTTTTTTAAAACAAAAAGTAAATTCACTGCCAGACATCAATAGTGGCAAATGATTATGTGCCATCGGATTTATTTTAATATATAATGTTTATGATAACTAACAGGGCCTGTATTAAGTACAACTTTTGAACTTTGTGTTTCTAAAATCATGTAAGTCTTAGTAATTTAAGTAATAGTAAATGTAGTAATATATTTTGCTCCCTGGAAATTTAAAAAATTTATGTTAACAATTAAAATTTATTATACAAAATAACAACAACTTACTGGAGGCACATTGAAAAACAGATAGAGCTATGTCTGCATAAAAAGAAGAAGAAGAAGAGAAGAAGGTATTATACAAAACAATACAATAAATTTTAAACAAAATAAAAGGAAAATAAATAAACAAGAATAAAGGAAACGTGTAGACAAATAAATTTAAATTTGATTAGTGCACAACGAATAATAATAAATTAAGGCTATTTTCACTTTACTCTCATTCCAGCAAACATGACACCGTCGTTCGCATTTAAGACAAATTTCAGGAATATGTCTTATTCTAATTTTTGGTAATAGCTCTGGTACCAAAGGTTCAAGAAATGTTTTAATAATAGATAATCTATAGTAACAAATTTTTTTTATTATTATCGACTTCTTCTTTCGTGTAAAGGTAATATGAGGTCAGCAATATCATTTAAAATATGTGGATTTCTAGTTTTTTATACCAAATAATCATACAGCTATTACTTTCAGCAAACCATAAAAATGTAACTTTAAAATAAGTTCAATTTTGTTTTATTAAAATTGTATTAAAATTTCACAAGAGAATTGGTTCAGAACAACATTTATTATTTGTATACAAAAAGCAGTAGACAGAAATAATAGTAAAGAATAGCGTTCAGAAATAATAGTATATAATACCGTAATAATAATAATAATAGCGTTCATGGGAAGATGGGTGGATGGATGAAAATTTAAGCATAGAAATCGACCGGATGAAGACGTGATATAACATGCGAGCCAACTACAAGTGCAATATGGGTTGAAATATCAAGATTTGGTTATGTAACCCAGTACGTTATATTTAAATGTTTCCAAAGATACAGAAGCCAGGGGAAGGGTCCTATTTCATGGTTATCTGAATCAAACGATGTTCAGACCTCCGAGATCGAAAATTTACATCTATGGACCTCGTATAGAGATGACAGAAGACTGACAGGGATACCAGTCTATATTTAAAAGTTATTAAACGTAACGAATATTATATTTTGAATTTACTAATTTTATACTATGACGCAAGAATACCACACAATTTCGTTTTATTAAAACACAATTCATTATAGCATTACAGTTTTCTCAATACTTGGGCAAAAATAAAAAAACAGATATTTATGGTATAATTTAATGAATACCAGAATTATTTTTTATTATAATTTATTTTCTATGGCTGCTTCTTTTGGCATCATAGCCCTGAACAGGTCTTTGCTGTCTGGCTATGTCCTTCCATTTAAATCCCTTTTGGGCCCTTCTTCTCCATTGTCTTATATTCATGGTTTTAGATCGTCTTTCACATCATCCAACTATCTCGTCCTAAGCCTTCCTTTTTTTACTCCTTTTACCGGCTTCCACTGTAACATCTTCTTTGTCATTTTCGTGTCTTCGTGTCACTGAACATGTCTCAGCCATGACACTCTTTGGCTTTTTACAAATACTTTAATGCCATAAGCCTCATTCAGTTCATTAACCTCGTCCTTTCTCCTGATTCCCCATGTGCCGTCGTCCTTTTGCACCGGGCCATATACTTTTCTCGGTATCTTTCTCTCGAATGTCTTGAATTGGGCTTTCTTTTTTTTTGTCATTACTCTATAGTTTACTAAAGGTCGAATCAAAGTTCTGTGGATAGTCATATTAGTTTTTTGGTTTTTTAGTCCAATAATTTCGATGTCATCAATCTTTTATTGGCATAGTATGTACGTTTTTCACTGGAAATACATGCATTAATTTTGCTACTTACGGAATTCTTCTGATTGATTTTTGTGCCCAGATATGTAAAGTCATCCACACGTTCAATAGTATAGTTGTCTTCTGCTATATTATTTTTAGTCTCCGGTGTCCTTTAGATATTTATGCTTCAGGATCAATTTACTTGAACTTTTTTATTAGTCGTGTCTTGCTTTTACACGTGGGTTGAACAGCATGGTGAAAGTGCGTCTCCCTGTCTCACCCCTCATGTTGATGTTAAACAGGGTAGACAGTTCTTCTTCAATTTTTTTGGTATACCTAGATTTTAGAGGTCTTTCAGCATTTTTTCCCTTTTCACACTATTACAAGCTTGTTTAAAGCCTATAAGTATACATATTATATAGTTCTATGTCGTATTCATAAGCTAAACCCTACTCCTATTTAACCTTTTCTCGTTACATTTTCGGAGTAGTTTAGTGCGAACTTATTTTTACAATTTTTTTCCAGGCTCATTCATCTGATTTTCTACAGTGCCAATATTTAGCTCCTGCAGTGCTTATCTTTAAATGAGGTTCGCACATTCCAGGTTCTAAATTTTAAATCGATAATTATGTACATTTTTTTGCTGAGTTCTTCATTACAAGGTCTGTCCATTTGTTTCATTAGCCATTGTATTCGCAGCAATTGAGTTTTACAGGGAAGGATTGTTAGCCCTTAGCTCAAGCACCTATTCATCGAAGAACCACGGCTCCCTTCTTCGTCAGATCTGACCACACCTTCTATTGGGGTTGCTTACCCAATCTCCAGTGGGGTTGCTTAGGTTACCGGTATTTACCAACTTAAAGACAAAGATAGGCATTGAGTAGGAGAGGCTGAGTGATTCTAATAGGATATGGCATCATGTATTGCTTTTAACTACCCCTGTACCCACTTTCTATAACTGTTTACGGACCTTAAAATAAAAGTTTAAGTTTTAAATCTGATTTGAAGCATGTTATTTAAGTTTTGTCTACTAGAATAAATCCTGTTATCCGCGGTTTTACATTTCTTTAAAATTTAGATGATACTAAATTTTTTGTTTCTATTTGCACTCTATACTTCTGTTCTAAGCTGCTGCTGTAGTTATATAAAAATATATACATCGTCTGGTAAATTTGTAGGTAGTCTGTGTGTATATTTTTGCTAAAATGATCTCAATACATACACGTATACGAGTAAATAAGAATAATTTATTCCCGTACTTTGTGCTTTAAAGTTTGAATTTTTTTATTCTCAACCATGTGTTCAGATGTTTGTGTCTTTCTGAATGATCTAATGGTTTTTTTTTGTAATTATTTGTAGAAATTGGTTACATAATTTGTAATAACTTCTTAAAATTCTTGACAAAACATCGTGATTTAAACAGTAACTATCTTTTTACATACTTCATATCTCTATATCGTAGGATCACGTTTTCAAACAATGATCTAGCTATCCTTTTTACTTTTTTTGTATTTTATGTATTATCCATTAATGCACTCAATTAGTTTGCGTTGTACCGTTAGTAAATTTTTATGTACAAGTCCTATACCAAGTGTCTTTATGTAGTCCTCCATAGAACCGACTAATGCTTATACATCTGATAATCATCACATATTTTACAGTTCATACAATCTTTTTAGTGTTTATTCAAAATATAAGGATTCTTTTTTATATAAAAAGCAAATATTTGCTGTTTTTAAACATTTCACGATCTCTTAATATTGTTCTGAAGCTATTTTCTTGTGGCATTGTAAATTAATTACTATTTATAACTGGGAATAAGCCACATTAAAGATAAAAATACATTTATTGACGTTTCAATTGGAAATTGAAACGTCAATAAATGTATTTTTATCTTTAATGTGGCTTATTCCCAGTTATAAATAGTAATTAATTTCACGATCCTTATGCAATTTTTTTTTTGTTTCTTTACGCTCTTTTCTTTATTCGGATGGCCGAATATAGGCCTTTCCTAATTCTTGCTATTCATCTGTGTTGTTTGTAAGACGTTCCAATATTGGTCCTGAAGTTCTTTTAATATCGTCGCTCCGTGTCTTCCTGGTGGTTTTTTTTTTTTGGGTTTATATGGTCGCCAATTCCCGATTTCTTTATTCAATCGGCCATCCTTAAGACGTTTGTTATGTACAGCTCATTTCCATTTCAGTTTAGCTGCCTGTTCGACAGCATCTTTTACTTTTGTTTTATTACAAATGTCTTCATTGGTTTTATGGTCTTTGAGTGAGATACCCAGCATCTGTCGTTCCAAGTTTTTCTGATTTTCTCCATATTTATTTAAGTGGATGTCCAGGTTTGAGCTCCATATGTAAGTACAGGTAGGATACAGGAATTTAATACTTTGGTTCGCAGTCTTTAAGATATATTTTTTTATTTTTAAGCACGTATGACAGTCTTCTGAATGCTGCCCGTCCCATTTCATCTCTGTTCCTTAGATGTTTATCATAGGTTTGTCATCTTTGTTTGACATTAGTTTAGTTTTACTGAAATTCATTTTCAGTCCTTTTTTAGGGATTCTGTATGTAGCTCATCAGTCATCGTATTCAGTGCAGAAGGTGTCGGCTATTAGATCATCTGCGTATCTAAGATGGTTTAAGTATCTTCCGTTAATAGGGATTTCCTTATTTTCCCAGTCCATTGCCGTAAAGGGGGCAGCTGTAAATGATTTTGGAGATACTGTGTTTTCTTGTGTTTTTTTTTTGTTTGTCAGTATGTATTTACGATGTCGTCAATAGAAATTTAAATGTAATATTAGATAATGAGTCTATTATTATTTTGTTATAATGCAGAATCACCATTTGATATAAATTATTTATTTTGAAATTGTCATAGAATGTGTTAAAAGATGTTCAAGATGAGAAGGTCGAGCTCACATTTCTTTGTAAGATTTTCACATATTCCCGTATTGTCTAGACATTAGTTTAATTTATAATAATTAGAGAACTTCTTACAAGTTAAATGTATATATCCATCTTGTTAATATTGCAATACCGAAACATTAATGTAGCGTTTTGTTACTTTTCAAATATTTCTTTAAATTATTTCAACATACTGAAAAACTAGTATTTGTACAAAGTGTAGCTTCAAAGATATATCTATTACTCAATTTAGTCCCGAATTGCATTAAAAGAAATAGAAAGCGACTTAATAATTTTAAATTCGGAAATGATCTACTCATCATAGCACACAATAACCAATACCTAAAATAAATAATAGTATAATAGGAAAAGGCAGCCAAAAATATTATGCTGAAAATTAATGTGAATAAGACCAAAGTTCCCGAATTGCAAACAATAGGATCCGCCATTGTCACAAAGGATACTGTGCTCAAGTTTCCACTACCTAACGACTACTCAATATTATTATGCTGAACTTTTTTCGATATCCAAGACAGTACAACAAACTCTTAATCAACATGAAGACGTGACAGTAATATTCACAGGTTTCTTAAGTGAAATCCAGGGAATTCAGAAAATATATCCGAATCATCCGAGTTTAAAATAGATTTAAAAAGAACTTGTGACAAAATAATCATAAACAACTACTTATTGTATGGATACCATCTCATCTAAGGATACCAGGAAATGAGATATCTGATTAAATGTCCAAAGAAGCTTGTAAAATGTAGAGATCAGATGATAGAACTAACTAAATCCCTCACTCAGATATGAGAAAATGCATCAATGTGTACACAAAAAACTTAGGGTTACAAAGATGGCAACTATTACCAAATATTAAATTGCGGCAAGCAAACTCAGATTTATCAGCGAGAACACCAATTTTAGTAAAGCGAAGGGACCAGGTTGTACTACATCGTATCCGAATAGGACATACCAGACTGACGCACGAAAACCTACTCAGGAAGGAACCTTCTAGAATATGCTATGCCTGTGACACAAAAATAATCGTCGGCCACATTGTCACAGACTATCCATTATATCAAATGGAAAGTCAAGCTACTGGATTACCAGGTGATATAAAATGCGCTTTAGACAGTGCGGATTGGGACAAAACCATTAGGTTTTTAAAGAAAAGGAAATTGTATAATCAAATATAAATAATACTTCAAGACAAATTATAAATTTTAATCAACTTTGTAAAAACTTTAGAGTTTATATTTTATATTAATCATTATAATATATTATAGTCTATATTGTACCACCGCTAATAACCTTCTATGGTTGATGCGGGTTATTCCCCAATAAAAAAAGACCAAGGTTATCTATAGGAAGCAGAAAGCAGAAATAGCAACACAGAGACAACGATAAGAAGGTGTAGTACTCGCATACGGGGACCACACTTATTCTAACGGGTATAAATAACTTAAAGGGAATAATATTAATATTTTAAAGAAAACATAGAGAAATGGAATTAGCGATGTTAGTTATATCTTTACGAGTAAATAGAAGAAATGATTGTATACGAAACAGAACAAAGGTAAGAAACGAAGCAAATACAGTCAAAAAACAAAAGTAGTTTGTAAGAAGATAAAGTAGCAGTTGTGGTGCAACAATGATTAAATGGCGACAAAAAAGTTGGTATATTAATCTGAAAAAATAAATAAAACTTTCGGAAACTGATATACGTGAATGTAATGGCAGTTATGACGACCTGAACCACTGGATGTTTCCTAGTTCAACGCAGAATGTTGCTTCCATTCTCTATTTAGGTAGTCGAAATTCAACTGTTAGATCAATTTTATGGGAATTTTTCAAACGTACCAAACGGAAAATCTAAACTGCCCTTTACAGTGTTGTGTGAATCCGAAATGGTAGGACGTTAGTTGTTGTATTTCCCATTGTCTTTCCTTTTGTGTCATTTATCTTTAACCGTTGCGTTGCCTGTATTGTTTGTATTAAAAAAAAGTCGCTATGAAGGGCACCTTAGCGTGAAGCGTGTGTTCCTGTTCAATCCTTTTTGTATAGTTATTTACTAGTGTTTTCAATGGGAAGGTTAGGAAATTGAGTGAATGTGCAAATGGACGAACGGTTAGGAAATTGTCATGAATTTAAAGGAAGTGTAGGAGATTGTTTTTACGTATTCAACCTATATTGTCTTGAACCTATTATAAAAATCTGAAAAAATTACATAACTAAATTAAATAAACAAAGAACGGGATAGAAAAAAGTGTATTTTTTTATTTTGAATGTTAAGTAACTAATGTTTTTGTAACGGTAAAATATATTTTCAACATCTCTACTAATACTTCTGATTTGGAATTACGGTAGGCGAGAAACGGAAACACTAGCAATATAATAATTAAGTCATACGGCCGGCATCGAAACGTTGGCGTCGCAACTCCAGGCGTAAAGTGAAATTTTATTTACGACAAGGAGCCCTACCCTCTTGCAGGAAATTCTAAAATTTTTATTACATTATGATGACAAAAGTTTTCGACAAAACTCGGATGTTATTGCGAGTTCACGTCAAAACAAATTTTGATACTAAAAATTAATTTTAGAATGGCTTCTCAACTCTAAATTAGTGTTGGAATTGTAAAGTACTATCAAGAAAATCTAAGGTATACCCAGATTTATAAAGTATTATATAGATATAGACCATAATATTTTATTAAGTATGTGCTGCATAAATAAATATTTATTTGTTTAGGGTTTGTGTTTCCGTAGCTATTTAATTGCAATATACAATATTATTCTTCTTCTTCCTACAGTGCCTTATCCTTAAGGACGTTGGCTATTACATTTGCCCATTTAATCTTATTTGTAGCAGCCCTGAATAGTTCTATGGAGGTCATGTTCATCCATTGCCGTAGGTTTTTAAGCCAAGAGTTGCGTCTTCTTCCTGGTCCTCTTTTGCTATTGACTTTGCCTTCGATTATAAGTTGGAGCAGTTTATACTTTTGATTTCTTATGATGTGACCAAAATATTGTGTTTTCCGTTCTTTTATTATAAGCATAAGCTCTCTTTCATTATTCATCCTCCGCAAGACTTCCGCATTTGTCGTATGGCTCATGTAGGATATTCTGAGCATTTTACGGTAACACCAGAGTTCGAATGCTTAGATTCTTTTTTGTGTTGCTTCTGTCATTGTCCAGGTTTCAACACCATAAAGCAAGGTGGAGAAAACATAGCACTTAAGTATTCTAGTTCTCAATGAGATACCCAGCTGGCGGTTGCATAGAACTTTTTGCATTTTGTAAAACATTGTACGTGCCTTTTCCAGGCGTATTATTATCTCTAGTAAGTGGTCCCAAGTTTCATCAAGATTACTTCCAAGGTACGTTGTTCTTGTTACGCTTTCCAAATCTGTTCCGTTGACATTGACCTTCACCCTTCTGTTTTGGTGATTGCTGATGACCATCGTTTTTGTCTTCTTTGTATTCAATTTCATTCCAAATTCCCTACAGGCTGTCTTTACTCGGTCCATTAAGCGTTGCAGGGCTTCAGCATTGTCTGACAGTATGAAAGAGTCATCAGCATATCGCAGGTTATTTATACATTGCCCGTTTATAATTATACCATCCGAGGTGCCTTCCAAAGCTTTCTGAAATATCTTCTCAGAGTAAACATTAAACAGCAAAGGTGATAGGGCACATCCCTGTCTTACTCCCTTCTCGATATTGATTTTTCCAGATGTTTTGCATTTTATTCTGATTTTAGCCTTTTGTTCTTAGTAGAGGTTTGAAATGATCCTTAAGTCTTTATCGTCGATATTACATGACCTTAAAATATCTATTAATTTATCATGTTTCACCAGGTCAAACGCCTTCTGAAAGTCTATAAAACACAAGTATACATCTGTATCGACATCTCTAAATCTTTCAACTAGCACACGTATTGAAAAAAGTGCTTCTCTTGTTCCGAACCCATTCTTGAAATCAAACTGAGTTTGACCAGTGTGCTCGTCTAGTTTTTTGTATACTCTACTGTGTATTACTCGTAGGAAAAGCTTCAACATATGATTCATCAGGCTAATAATCCTATGGTCTTCACACTTCTTAGAGTTTCTCTTCTTTGGTAGTGGTATAAACACCGATGTGAGCCAATCATTTGGTATTATGCCTGTTTCGTATATTTTGTTAAATATATCTTCCATTACTTAGATGTATTCGTCTAGTAATATCTTTATTATTTCAATTGAGATATTATCTTCCCCAACAGATCTTCCGTTCTTTAACTGATTTGCCGCTTTGATAATTTCGTGCTTTGTGATATAAGGTCCAGTCGATGCCTCCTACATGTAAATGTTCGTCCTCTCTCGGTCTTGAAACATCTTTTCCACGTATTCTCTCCATCTACCTATTTGATCTTCTAAGTTCAGTAGCGGGTTCCCATTTTTATCTTCGATAAAAGACGTAGGAGTTTGTTTAAATATTCCAGCGGCTTCTTTTACTTTTTTATGTAGATTGAAAGTATCATGTCTTTGTTCCAACTCTTCAATTTCTTGGCATCTTTCACTTAGCCAGGTTTCTTTGGCTTGTTGGATCTTTATTCTGATATTCTTTTGTATTTGCTTGTATGTTGTTTCATTTTTACCTCTGTATTTTCTTCTTTCGTCCATCATGTTTAGAATTTCTTCTTTCATTCATGGTTTGTTCTTTTTTCGTGTATCTTGTTTGAGGTAGTCTTCTGTTACTCTTTTAAGTGTTTTCTCAATATAGTGCCATTCTTCCTCGGGAGTTTCTGTCGATTGTACTGTTCTGTTACTCAAGTGTCTATGTATTTCTTCCCGTATTTTATTACTAGTGGATTCTTCTTTAAGCTTATCTAGGTTAATAGCTGTTATTTGCTTATTTCTTTTTGTTCTTTTAAATGTTATCCTAATTGTTGCAAGAAAGAAGATTGTGGTCGGTGGGGATGTCAGCTCCGGGGTATGTCTTGCATGCTTTTACTGCGTTTTTGTATCTTTTGTTGACCATTATGTAATCGATTTGATTTCTTGTGATGCGTCCTTCTATTCCATCTTCTGGAGATTTCCACGTGTAGAGACGTCTGGGTGGTAACTTGAAAAAGCTGTTCATTATACTGTACTGATTTTCTTTACAGAACTGAAGCAGTCTATCTCTCCTCCCTCACCGTGTCATTTTCTCTTCCTTTTCCAATCTTGGCGTTAAAATCTCCTAATATTATGTTGGTTTCATGCTTCTTTGTCTGCAGTAGAGTTTTGTTTAGGTCTTCGTAAAATTGGTCTATTTCTTCTTCTGTGCTTTGACTAGTTGGGGCATATATCTGGATAATATTCACATTGACTGGTTAGCTGTCTATTTTTATTAGCATTATTCTATTTGATGTTGGTACTAATCCAGAAACTAATTTTGCAATTTCATTAGATGTAATTATTGCTACACCGTTTTTATTTTGAGTGCCTTTATCTCCAGAATAGAATAATGTATAGTTGCCCATCACACAGGTACCTTTATTTGGCCATCTTACCTCACTGCATCCCAGTATATCGATATCAAGTCTTTCCATTTCTTGAATTAAATTTGCGGCCTTTCCCGCTCCATATAGACTTCTCACATTCCATGTGCCTATTCTTTTTGTTTTCCTCCGGGGGATTCTTAGCACCCTCTCCTCATTTAAAGGGTGCCCGGAACTGAGGGCCGTTGTTTTAGGTTCCATGAGCATTATGTAATTTTGCTGGGGAAATATTAGTGTAGTGGTTTCCCGTTGCCTTCTACACCGCTGTACATGTGCCGCTTCTGTGAATGTCACCACGCCACATGCTGTCTAATTCACAGCCATTTTAGTCCGCCTGTGGTTAGTGTTGGAGCAGCCAGCTGCCACTTTCCAGTGCTAGTTTTATACAATCCCTAAAACCATTGGGCTGCCACCTCCGCTCTCCAGACCGTTGTGAAGACCTTCTCCTCCACCCTGGATACCGCTGTGGACTTTATTCGTGACCCTGAACAAGGGACCCTTAACAAGTTCTAGTTTCCCGGGTCAGTAAGCACCTGGAATCTGCGGAAGGCAGGGATTGATTCACTTCCCCTGATAAGACTATCCGAAAGAAGTTCCTAACCGCTACCCAGTAGCGGGTAGCAATAATACAATATTATTACTTAAATCAATCAATCAGTTTATACCGTTCTACGCCGTCTTTTGATTTCCAGTCTCCATTTATGTCAGTTATCCAAAGGTTTTCTTTACTCCCCTCTGCCTTAAGTATTGATCGATTCCTTTTCTTCAACTTAATCTCGGTCTACCTTGCTTTATTTTTTCATGCGGTGTCCAGTTTAATACTTTCTTTGGTATTCTGTATTTATCCATTCTTTGGACGTGTCCATACCATCTCCGTTGATTTATTCTGATGTCCTATGTTATATTGTGCTTAAAACCCATAGTTTCTCGTATTCTTTTGTTTTCTACTCTGTTTAATCTTGATTTTACGGCCGTTCTTTTCCTCAGTTTCATATGTAACAATGCTTTTTATAATTCTATTACAGATTTTGTATTTGTTGTCTTTTGAGATTGTTTTGTCTCACAATATACTGTTTAATTGCCTAATGGTTTGTCTTCCTGGTAATTTCCATGTTTAATTTCTTCGTCCAATTTGCCATAGTTGGTTATTTGCACGCCTAAATATTTAAATTTTTTACAATAATTTGAGGCCATTATTTGCAAAATTTGCTCTTTTCTCGAAAGTAATTTTTTGGGAAATCGAAAAAAACGATTAACGGCCGAGTAGGATTTAGCTCACAACGTAAAATTTTTTATTAATGTTGCTTAGAGTTTTTAGCAATAGAAATTAGAAGTTTCTAGCCTAAAATGTTTACAGAGTTAAACAAATAAAATGTATATTGCAACCAACCAGTTTTGCAAATAAATATATAAACTAATAACAAACCGTATTTACTTCAATAAAAAACATAGGGGATTTATTCATGAAAATAAAACTTTATCATTTTTAGTCATACAAAGAAAATGTTTAAACAAAAAAAAATCTAGGTATTCATATCAAAAAACAGTCATTTTCTGTATGTTGGCAATTTTCCAAACCATCAACGGTTTCTTCTGGTGAGGTAGAATCTGTTTTTAAGTGTTTATTGTAAAAATAAAAAAAAAAGCAGGAAGGCTTCTCCAATTTTCTCCATAGTGTTTTGAAAGGAGACTATGAATAGTTCCTTTATCCCCCTTTAACTCTTTTCCCAATGGTAACTTCTTAACGAAACGTAACATTGACGAAAGAGAAAAATTTTTCTTACAGATGCTTTTAGGTTTTCCAACGTCATTTCGGTAATTGGGTTCATCTTGGAGTAGAACATTGTTGTCTCTTTTGTAAAAAATTTACCGCTTTGCCTTATTAAATTCAAAGTGCCATGAACTAGGCAGCTTAATAACTCGTTTTGTTTGTGTCCTCAAATCAAACACATCCCAATCGATACCGATTTTCCGTAGAGTGGAATGCTTTCTGATTAAGTCGTCGCAATTACTAATTTCCACGATAACAGAACTTTTTTTAATGTCTTTTTCCATAAGGCCGAAAATACGATCAGGCGGAATAAACGAATGACCGACGATCGGAAAAATTAATTCAATTTGTTTAATATGATTCGGCGATTCTTCTAGAAACCAACAAGACAACATTGCCATCATATTCGAATTTTTGTTTCGTCTGCCACAACCATCAGCGAACAAACGTACTATTTCTATGCCGACATCAAAATCAAAATTTTTTAGAGCATGTTGCAAAGCTAAGTATTAGAATCTTTTCTAGAGTCAATTTCTGTCCAAACGTAAGAAAACACATTTGTTGGTCTTAATTTATCGGTAGAAGTTCCAGTAACAATTGTAAAATTATTATAGTTTATTTGCTGGCTGTAATATGCTGCTTGATCAAACAGTCTAGGCAGTGCTAAGATTTTTTGGCAGTCGAACGAAAAGTAAGTTGTGTTGGGTTTTGGATTTTTAAGGAGTTTGAAAAAAGCCTTTGCTTTTACGATATGAATACGGTGTTCAGTGGCTAAATTTTTCCGAACAGCTAAAGAAGTTGCTACTTTTAACTGCTTCTTTGTTCTCAAGCAAGTGGAGCAACAGTCAGTCAGCGAAGTTCCAAACGCGATGTTGTAGCTAACATTCACATACTTTCAAAAATAACTAAGCTCCACATGCATAGGCTGAGGCACTCTCTGAAGATAATGGCCGAAGAGTTTCTTAAAATTCAAGTCACATGGCAAGTAGACCCTCACGCTTGTCTTGCTTCTACAGTAATGAGATTCTGTACATGTTATGGATTCTATAAATTTTTTGACGCAGTTTCTTTTTTCATCATTTTTTGGACCCACTTTATTGCCACCTCTACGTTCTCTTGGTAGCTCCCCAATTATAACAAAATTTCTTACAACTCTTTTTTTATGCTATCCTTGCCTAAATTTGTGATTCCTAGAAACGACTTGGTACATATTCTAATCATCTTACCCTCACTCAAACGTACATGGTATTTTATCGACACTGCAGAATGATTAGATTTGAGTCTTTTCGGTTTCTGTCCCTTACAACAAGCCAATATCAGAAGGTCTTGTTTACTTTTATCTTTTGACTGATGAAGGTAGGCATGAAAATCTATCACTTGCTTCATCGTGAGTGTTACAATAATACGGCAATCCGGGTCGTCCATTATGACCACAAGTTGGAAAGGCCGGCAGTTCTTTTGGTGTATTTCTGTAACAATACAACTCTTTTGTGTGTTGCCCTACTCAAAGTTAAATCGCGAAAAAAGTAAAACTCCATAAAAATCAAACGATTGTCGAACAAGTCTGAAATTATAAATTTTACCTAACAAGTTTATCTACATTCCTTTTATGTGTTTCTGGCTGTAGAACTTTTTTGCGTTTTTTCCCTGTGGACTAGGTTTAACAGAACAACCATTTTCACTTAATAACTCCATAAAAATAAAAAAACTGTTCCTAATTCGCCAAAATACAACTATTTATTCGCTTGAATAATTACAAACTACTGAAAATTCGTTTTTTCAACACAGCTGTTGTAATAGAGTGTTCGTCACGTGAACCAACCGGTTAATTTCATTGAAGGTAGAGCAAACAGCAAGTTTTGCAGGTAAACGTTCAAAGCAAAGAGGGAGTACTGCAAATAACTGTAAGTTTCTCGACAGCATTTGTATGCTAAAGAACGAGTTTTGGGTAATTCTGATTATATCATTCGATTCCTATTTAAAATTGAAATAAACTTAACAAAAAAATAATTTTCGAAACTTTTGTCGATTATCGAGTTTTGCAAATAATGGCCTCATTTCTTGCATCTCTTCCAAGATGAGATTTTGTTAAATTTACCCAATACATATGCATTTATTTTTCTTCTAACTTCTGCCCCCACAGTTCGTATTTTTCAATAAGTTTACGGGTCACATATTCGAGGTCTTTATTCTTGGGCCATCACTATTTGGTTGTCTGCAAAACTTACTGTGTACAATATTGCCTCGTTTAGAGGAATTCCCATGTTTCTGCATTTTCTTTTTCATGTCTTCATCACTTGCTCCGAGTAGACCTTAAACGCTCTCAGATTTTTCAGAAATATCTGGCTCTGAAAAGGCATCTTGTACACTGCCATCAGAGGGAAGATGTGTGTAAAAATCATGGTAAACACGTGGTATTTGGAGATGTTTGAAGTTTTTTGGTAGCAATTGGGACCTCGATTTATAAGGTTTTGTTGGAGAATTATTAGTAGAAGGTCTTTCTTGTTTGTTTTTCATCCATCTTGCAATTTACTTCACAAAAGGTGCATCATCTGAGTAATTCGTGCTCATGGATACAGCATCTGGATGAGTTTACAGGTACTTAAACCAAATGGAATTTTTGACAGGTAAGTGGTTATATTTTGTATTTTTACTTCAGGGTCAGACACAACAGGTAACACTGGCATCTTTAAGATTGTAAATGGTTTTATATAGCCAACTTTCTGACGTAGAAGAATGGTCCATTAGCTCCTTTTGGTGTGTTTACTGTTCAGTGCGGCTTGGCGATCTGATTGTATTGCCAAAACATGTTCTTGGTCCTTCTATCCTTTTTGTCTTGGTCTCTTATTTTTCGTGCTGCATTTAAAATGCTCAGTATAGAGAGTATCATCATATTTTGTATCTCCTTTTTGCTCTTCATGAGCAATACATTTTTTACAACGATCTTTAGCAGGTTTGTGAAATTTCAAATAGTACTCACGAAAAATTCGTCTGTACTTTTCTAAAGATACTGGATTTTTGTTTTCTTTAATGCACTTTTATTTATACAATTGTGCATAATTGTTACATTTAAGTCACTGGCTAATTATTGGTATTCTGATTTCTTCCTTGAATAGTGTGATTCCATTCTTGGGAATGATAAAATGTGATTCTTATGATTGTTTTATATATATAGGGTTTACTTTACTTGATGGATCCGTTTTCCCTCGCAGGTCAGATTACAGAATTCCACTAGAGTTAACCTGTTTAAGAGCCCCTCTTATAAGTGACTCTGAAATATTTAAATTATCTAAAAAAAAATTCTCTACAAACATCAACTCTGCCAGTTTCCGTGAAAAAAGTGTATTTTTTGGTGTAAGCTCTTCGTGACTCCACTGCTGTTGCCACTTTTCTTGAATTAGGTTGCACAGTAACGTGTTTTGTAAGAAACTGCCGTTGTTCTAATACGGATGGCAATGTATGGAAACCAATATAGATTTTTTCTCTCTCAGGCTCAGGTATATTAGTTTAACATTTATGCTTGACTTGGCCTGAGCATCTTCGTTGTTTAAGGGGCCTTGCATTAAGTATTTTCTCTTTTACGGTTAAATATTCGAGACCTTTTTGTCTCTTGGATGCTTCCTCCTGTCTTGTATAAACATCATTTTTTGATATTTTTTGCTTTGTTTGGCGATAAATAATTGTGATTTTATGCTGGGTTGCTGTTATCATGTATAGTAGGCCTATCAATGAAATCATTGCTTCTAGCCAGTATTTCAAGACCAACATTTTCATTAGGTTGCTGCAAATAAATAATATGTAAATTAGGCTTACCACAAGATTAAAGTTACAGCACTGAGATTAACAAGTCTTACTTTATCATGTAAGTTCCAAAAATCCAAAACAATACGCCACTTTTGTTATTTTGACGATTTGTAATGGTTGTAATACAGTTTGAAAAGAGAGCCAATGTGACACATTCGCTTGTTTACGTATCGAATATTTATATTCGACTGTTTAGCCTTGTGAATAGTGATGTAGGTGTAGATTCGTTATACTGAGATAGTCAGCAATGACGTAAATATTGGACCTGCACATTCGCTGTTTTACTGGAATATACATCTTGACAAACTACAGCTGTTTAGTATATTAGCTCAGATACGTCAATTTTGCACATTCGCTACTTTACTAGTTTGTCTCACTATATTTCCTTTTCCATGGACTAGCAGAGAAAATAATTTTAAATGACCGTAAAGCTGATTTAAGTATAATATAAAATAATAAGTAAAATAATATTTCTTATATAATGCCAAAAAAACGAATAAAAATGACCAACAATATTTTTGGACAGCAACATTGTATTAGGGCATATACGGTATATGGTATATCAAAAAAATTATTTTGCACAATGTACCTTTAACAAAAATCCTAAAATAGGAGCAAATTTTAAATTATATGCCGGAATTGTGATGATATCGGTTTTGACGTAGTGACGTAATCGGTTAAATTTAAATTGAAATTTAGGTCGCGTTATACTTTGTTTTAAAGGTCTTTTGTTAATAAAATCTGAAATCTAATCAAACTGTCTACTTTTATAACTAAGATTCTAACTTAGTCTTTCGAGTTCTTTTAATAATTTGTTTAAAATATGCCCTTTATTCTTTTCCAACAAAAACCTCTAGAGTAGAGAGTGCTCGTACATTAGCCGGTAAACAGTTTACAACCCTAAAATGCTAGAAGAAAGTAGCAAGAATATAGAATTGGAAATGTGACGTTTACAATTACCAAGCTTGCGTTCAATTACTGTAAAGTAGTTTAGTAAATAAGGTTTTGAAAAATTCACATTTAGAAAAACAATACTCTTTAAGTTTTCACTATTGATTTTAGTTTGAGAAAATTCTTAGTAAAATTATTATGAGATTACTAAGGAAATGTTTAAAGAAAATGATGTATTTCAAATAAAAGGGCCATTTTTCACAGGTTTTTATTGTAAATTTATAAAGGTTCATAGAAAACAGATAAAAACAGTTTAAATATGGTATGTTGTTCACTATAATTGATCTCTCGTTTAATATGTTTTTTTAATTAGTTATACATATAGGACATTTAGCTTCCAAATCGCAAACATTTATTTATTTTTAAACAGCAAGTTTTAAAAATGCAAATAATTGGTTTTACTAAGGTTTCTTCCATACTATTTATTCGACCTAATGATGTTATTTAACACAAACTGACTTATTGAATTAAAGAACTAAATTAACAATATAATAAAGTATATCCATCCTATAGCCCTTTAGACTTCTCCTCCACGATCGACTGCCAAGGAGATTTCTTGTGCCTTCATTCACATCTTTCCATCACTTTACAGTTTTTTAATAGCTCTCTTCTCCTGCATTCTTTGACTCAACAGTTTTTTTTTTCGAAGCCTGTTTTCTTTTACATAGATAGCCTGCGCATTAAAGACTTTTTTGTATATTTATATATACCTATTTCATAACCGTTTCTAATTCGTCACCTGTTGTTCTCGTTTAAAAGGTCAAGTATTCATCTCAGTACCTGTCTTTCAATACTCAAATTTCACATCCATTACACACTATCGGTTTCCATAGTCTATCCATTATTCTAGACTGTCCATTAGGTACTTATCTCTTGCCGTAATGCTCCACCATAGGCCGATCAGATTTATTTAGAATTTTAAACTGCTGCGTTAGCCTTTTTGTTTTCTGCACACCAAGCTGGGGATCGAACTCACATCCGCTGAACCACTCGCAGTAAAGCGAATGAGAATCCGGCCACCCAGCCCGCTTGGCTATCTGACCGACTTGGTGATCCATAAAATTCATAATTTTGTTCCTGATAAAGTTTGAAAAAACAAGAAAAAGGTCAATTTTAAACTGTAATTGAAAAATTCAAATTGTAATTTTTTGTTGCACATCTAATTTTTTCTGGTACGTTTGTCGGAGTAACGACTTAATCAACTTTAAAATGAGACTTCATTTTTTAAATAAAACACCCTATATTTATTTGAACAAATAAATAGTGTTTCAGATACAGACTCAATGGTATAGGGTTTACCTATCCTTCTCTAATTACTTTACAAAATATTCGAATATATCTATTACACTTAATAATCTATGTTTTTAAAAGACTTAAGTTCATTAAGTAGAGTGTAATTAACTGTGACCATTCCGCTAATAATCTTCTTTAGGTTAAAGCGGTCTTTTTGCAAAAAAAAAAATGTTTAAAAATGATAAAAAGGTTGCTAATTTAAGTCCATAATACTAGTGTATATCTCCTATACACTAGTCATCATCATCATCAACCTATATGCGCCCACTGCTGGACATATGTCTTCCTAATACTTTTCTTCCTATCTGTCTCTGTGTTGTGCGACTTTGATTCAATTACTGCTTACGTGTTTAAGGCCATTGGTTCATCTAGTTGGTGGTCGTTAAGATCTCTTCCTAGCAAATGTGCAATCGTTTCACAAACGCTTTAGTCTTCTCTCGGGCTGCCCGCAGTTCTCGCTTAATATTAACTTTAGTTTGATTTTTGAGAGTACGGGGATTAGATGAACAGCAAGTAGTATTAAATTATCTTGAAGTCAACCACAATTGACATAAAACCAAGTCAGAAATACAGTGACAAAAGGCCTTGGATCTTAAGTTGCAAATCAACTCGTTGAGCCTTATTATAATTCCAACAGGAATTTGATTTGCGATAACTATTTCACTGATCCTGCTCTTGTATGTAAATTACTGGCAAACTCACTAACTCTGGTAAGCACAGTAAATAAATTAAGAGTTTTTTCTAAAGAATTCTACCGAATAAAAATAGTTTAGAGAAATCTTAAATTTTCAAATTTACTCCAAAAGCATCTCTTGTTTCCTTCGTTTCAAAAAAACAAAGAAGTGTCCTAGTCCCGTTTATCATCCATCACAATGCTAACTGTAAAGACGATTTTAATCAAAAATCAGATATTATACTCTACTATCATAGTACAAAATATGGTGTCGATAAGCAAGACCAAACGGTTCAAAAGTATAATGTGCTAAAGATGGACTAACCGCTGGCCTTTCACCAGCCTGTTCTTTTTCAGCATTTTTATTGTTAACATTTTTAATATTTTAAACGTGGTTGCGTAGGCTCATTTATTACTTGGACAAATTTCCAACTAAAATGGAACAAAAACAAAAATAAAAGGGCGAATATTGTTTCTTACCACGATAGCCGAACAAGTAGTGCTGCCTCAAATTTTGAGAAGAAAATCAAGGGGACTACATCGGAAAACAAAACAGTGTATACAGTAGAAATGTGTGCAACGATCACTGTATAATCAAAAAAGTTTATGAATATTGCAAAACAAAAGATAATTGACTAATCTATTGATTTTTTTAATTTAAATAATTTAAATTTAACTTAAAAAACATAGATAGTATTTTATTGGGAGTAAGCCTCAATTGAAGGTTAAAATAAGTTTATTGACGTTTCAATTTCCACTTCAGAAATCATTCTCAAAATATAAACATTAATAAATTAAACAAATTTTGTTTTTCGTTGCTTAGAGAAAAATTCTTCTAATAATTTAACTTTATCTGACTCGTTTATATTGACAATTCAGACATGTATATATTTTAATGTAGATGACTTTAAAGTGATATTGCCAATATTGCTGGCAATTGCGGCACTTCTGGAACAGTATATTAATTTTATTTAACAACGAATTTTTTTCTACAAGCTGTCTGTTATAAACCAATCATACTGCAGCCAATCGATCAAAGTTCGATTCCCAGCTCGGTGTACAGAAAACAAAAAGGCTAACGCAGCAGTTTAAAATTCTAAATGAATCTGCGGCTTAGTCTAAAATATGCTGGTATCTAATCGGCCTATGGTGAAGCAGTACGGCAAGAGATAAGGGCTTGCGGTTCGGTGATACTCCTCCATAGATCCATACCGGAAGGGCGTGTGCCGCCTAAATAGCGGACATATATATATATATATATATATATATATATATATATATATATATATATATATATATATATATACATATATATATATATATATATATATATATATATATATATATATATATATATATATATATATATATATATTTTATATATATATATATATTTATATATATATATATATATATATATATATAAATATATATATAGTTTATCTTCCGTAGATGCTGAAATAACCAGGCAAGACATCTCTAGAGTTCTTAGAAACTCAAAGCCGCCTATTCAAAATATTAGCCAATCCGAGAAAAAAGCCCTGAAAGAACTTCAGTCAAATCCAAATTTTGTCATTCTTCCTGCTGATAAATGAAACGCCACAGTCATCCTAAACACGTCTTCTTACATTAATAAACTCTCAAATCTCGTTAATACTTTAGACTACAAACCAATTCCTAATAATCCAACAACCTATCTGGAGAAAACAACAAAAGCCATCATCAATAAAACCTCTCTTCCTGTTGACATCAAAAAATATCTAATTCCTCGTGAAAAATCTTCAAGAACACCTCGAATATATGGCCTACCCAAAATTCATAAACCTGATATCCCTCTTCGTCCCATTGTCAGTGCATAAAACTGCCCTACACAACCCTTGGCCAAGTATTTGGCCAAAACTCTACAATCTTTCGCCGAAAATGCTTCATCCTTCGTCAAAAACTCTTTTCATTTCATCGAACTTCTTAAGCAATACCCTATATCACCGTCAGACATTCTAGTAAGTTTCGATATTGTCTCACTCTTTACAAACATTCCAATAGATGAAACTTTAAACATTCTTAAAACTAAACACAATATTCAACAAGATCACTTATCTCTCATTAAACATTGTATGTCCAACACCTATTTCATCTTTCAAAACAAATTCTACAGACAAATAAATGGTGCCCCAATAGGCTCCCCTCTATCTCCAGTAATTGCCAATATCTTTATGGAAGACTTCGAGATCCGAGCACTATCCACATCAATGCTCAAACCCACATGTTGGCTACGATATGTTGACAATACATTCGTCATTTGGCCCCATGGCAGGGATGCTTTAGTGTCTTTTCAAACTTATCTGAATGGTATACATCCCAGTATCCAGTTCACGATGGAGATGGAAACTGATTCATCCCCACCGTTTCTCGATGTTTTCATCAAGAAAAACCAATCCCTAGGTTTCCATTACTCTTTTTATCAAAAACCCACACATACCAATCGTTACTTGCATGCCAACTCTTACCATCCACCTTCACAAATCAATTCAGTCATCAATACCCTGGTCTCCAGATCAATACGCCTTTCCGATGATGCAAGTAGACCCGCTGAGCTCTCTTGTTTAAAACAAGCCCTAATCCAAAACGGTTACCACGAAAATCACATCAATAGGAGCATTCGCAGACATCAATCTCCCACTCATCCTCAACTCAAAGACTCAGACCCTTATCATACGAAAGCTTTTCTTCCTTTAATCAAAGGTGTCACTGACAAAATCGACAGAATTCTGAAACCAAGAGGAATAAAAACAATATTTACTCCCCAACAAAAACTTTCATCTCTTGTCCGATCTATCAAAGACAATATTCCAAATGAACAACACGGATTTTATGAAATACCTTGTGCAGACTGTCCCCGATCCTATATAGGCCAAACAAACCGTAGAATCCAAAACAGAATTTATGAACATTCCATTTCTGTTCGCAATTCTGATTCAATTTCAGCCCTTGGTCAACATCATCTTCAAACAGGTCATAAAATCGATTTTGAAAACTCCAGAAATATATATATATATATATATATATATATATATATATATATATATATATATATATATATATATATTATATTATATATATATATATATATATATATATATATATATATATATATATATATATATATATATATATATATATAGAGGATAGGATAGTACGACTGGTGCGATAATTTAAAGAATTTAGGAGGCTAATATTAAGAAAGAAACAGGCTTTAAAGCCTACATTTAAGAAGGAAGAGGAAAAAGAAGAACTTTTGGATATGAACATTCATTCTGTGAGATTGGTATTATTTGTTGTACGTGAATTTGTGACCGAAGAATATCAAATGATTAAGATATTTACTATAAATGTTTATATTTTACGGTTATGTCATTGTTTTATTTTAAAATTTTAAAAATTTTAATTATTTATTACTATTTTGTTGGTGGTTTAATCGGGTTTATTTAAAAAATAATAATAATAAATAATTAAATATATTTACGAAGTAATAAAATATTTAAGTTAATGTTAATAACTATAACATTGAAAACTAATAAGGACTTTGCTTTAAAGAACTCATTAGAACAAAGAAAAATAAAAAATGAATGTCGGCATTACCGCTAACCGCTAAATAAGAAAATATTATTTCAGGACAATCGTAATAGATTCAGAACCAGATAACTAAATAAGTTGAGTATGCAAGCTCGCGGACTAAAATATAAAAGCAGCAGACGCTTTTTTCTACAATTCTTGGCGCAGTCCAATCTGAATAACAAAGTCTGAGAGAAGAAACACGCCAAGAATCGTAATTGTTTTACATTATTGACCCTTTTTTCCGTTGGGGTTATCCTGCTGGAGATGGAGGATGAAGGAACTGCTGCCGCATAATGACGAGGCCAGATGAAAAAAGACGAAGATAATGTTTCTTTAATGGATGTCGACGGTATATTAAGAAAAATGGGGGTTTTTGTTGTTTGAATATTGCTGTTAACGTTTAAAACGGTTTGTAAGTAATAGAAGAGAAATTAAAAAGGAACGATACAGCCACAAAAAGTGGCTAAATATAGCTGAAACTCATCCCCTTTCATTTTCAGTATTTTACTTTTATGAAAATGATTCCGCTCAGGTGTAACCTGTTGGTAATTTTGTTGGATAGTTTTTTTTTTAAATTTGTTTATATAATATTATTATTAGATTGTAACGTTTGGATTCTAAACTGAACGACATAATAGAACCTTGCTGTTGATAGTTACCTAATCATTTTTAATACAACACAAATATTTGGTCTAAATGATAAAAGACCAAAAACATTTTGATAAATAACTTTGTGATGTTGGCCGTCTAATTTTTCTCTTGGTTTATGTTTTTGTTTCTTTTTTTGACATGCTATGCAAGTAATAGTTTTCACTGGCTTGAAATCACTGGAGACGATTAGAGAGAAGAAGAATATCTTGATTTAAAACCTAAGGAAGTTGTTTAATACGTATAATAATAAGTTTCCACGAGGAAACTAAGTTCCTGTAGCTGGCTGTATACCATATATCACAAAAAAATTTTGTTAAAATCCTTTATAAAAGGTATATAAAAATGCCTCAAACGGGCTATCACAAACACATTGCAAAACGTTTTCGGATTAAACAATCCATCATCAGTGCAAACCTGAAAGTATATAACCACTTTAATTAAAAAGAACGTTAAATGAAAATGTTGACAAAGGTTAGAGCAAAATGTGGTTAATACTTACGGTTGTACATGCTAGTAGCCACCAAAATATATGGGTAAAAACCCTTTAAATGTTATAAATTTGAAATTGTTTTACATTATTAGTATTTCTAATTTGTGATGGTTAAGTTACCGTTGGATAGGTAACATGGCGGCGTATGACTCTACATGAGTAAAATGGTCCTGAGACGAAGTGTCTACGAGGACCTGTTGATAACAACTGATCAAAATGACATTGTTGACAAGTCAGGACGGATGTTGTGTCAGAGCAGTCAGTGTAACTTACGGTAGTTGTCTAAAATTGACAGATGTCAGCCTTATTTAAAATTAAAAAATTAAAATTATAATAATGTAACAGTATCAACCATCAATATTGTAATCTGTATTGTAAATTAATCAGATAGGTATATTTGTAACATTGAAAATTGTTTTTTTAAAAATTAATGTAGGTCAACTAGAATTTTAAGTTATAAGTAAGTGAACATGAATTACTGGTTATATGTGTAAAGTAAAGATGGTAGGTTGTTTATGTGTGTGGGCAAGTATGCCAGACTGAAAGAAAATTGATGGCTGAAAGATGGTTAGGTGAGATATTGTTCCTATATTGCTCCAGTTATAACTCAAGAAAACAAAAGGCCATGTTTCATTTAATCGAGACTTTCTTCCGCTCCACCGTCAATTATTCTCATAACTCATTATCAAACTTACTTCTTCATTATTATTTAAATTCTCATCCTTCTCTTATCACCTACTAATCATCCTTAGCCCCCTCAAACTTTGTTCAATACATCCAACTCCTCACTTCTTTCTCTTCTTTCCTCACTTCTGTCTAGGCATCCAAACGTCAAATCTGACCTAATACCCAATATTCTCCATGCTCCTTCCCAACAAAATAATTCCAGAGAAGTTCATGCCACATTCTCTCCAAAAACAATTTTCATTAATATACACCATCACCCACTCAATCACATATCTTCACCTTTTCATACTGCGTTTTTCATTATCATTTATAATTTCTTTTCACTCATCCAATTTCCCTCAGGGTTTGGTTTTCGGGTCTCTGTGGTCTTCAGTCTTTTGTAGTTTTCCCATTCATCTTCACAATAACATTTAAACATCACACATCTTTAGTAAACTTGACAGATCCACCTTAAACACAATTACTCTTACATTTCCACATATTGTCATAATACACTCCATAAGCCTATTAACTTTTCACCTACCTACACTCTAATTTATAACTCATTCTTTTTACTTTTATATTTCTTAGGTACCAAATGTTCTTTTTATCATATAGGGCCTTTTGTTTTCTTGAGTTATAACTGGAGCAATATAGGAACAATATCTCACCTAACCATCTTTCAGCCATCAATTTTCTTTCAGTCTGGCATACTTGCCCACACACATAAACAACCTACCATCTTTACTTTACACACATAACCAGTAATTCATGTTCACTTACTTATAACTTAAAAATCTATTTTTATTTATCTTTACTAGGTACCAAATGTAGCTTTTTGACATAAAGGGCCTTCCATACTTAAGTTTTAAGTTGAGTTTTACATGAACACCATATTATGATCACATTCTTGTTATATTGACATTTCAGCTCAATAACATATCTAAACACACCTCCACCCATTACATCAATACTCAATAATATATCTTTTAGGACCCATCTTCCCACATGTGCCTTTTTACCATTTTCTAGGTACCAAATGTCTCACAACATACAGGGCCTTTTGACAAAATCTCTAGCTTAAAATAAATATATCCTTACACATGTATAGTTGGTTGCCTATCAATCCTACAAAATTTCATAAATTCTAGTTGACCTACATTAATTTTTAAAAAAACAATTTTCAATGTTACAAATATACCTATCTGATTAATTTACAATACAGATTACAATATTGATGGTTGATACTGTTACATTATTATAATTTTAACTTTTTAATTTTAAATAAGGCTGACATCTGTCAATTTTAGACAACTACCGTAAGTTACACTGACTGCTCTGACACAACATCTGTCCTAACTTGTCAACAATGTCATTTTGATCAGTTGTTATCAACAGGTCCTCGTAGACACTTCGTCTCAGGACCATTTTACTCATGTAGAGTCATACGCCGCCATGTTACCTATCCAACGGTAACTTAACCATCACAAATTAGAAATACTAATAATGTAAAACAATTTCAAATTTATAACATTTAAAGGGTTTTTTACCCATATATTTTGGTGGCTACTAGCATGTACAACCGTAAGTATTAACCACATTTTGCTCTAACCTTTGTCAACATTTTCATTTAACGTTCTTTTTAATTAAAGTGGTTATATACTTTCAGGTTTGCACTGATGATGCATTGTTTAATCCGAAAACGTTTTGCAATGTGTTTGTGATAGCCCGTTTGAGGCATTTTTATATACCTTTTATAAAGGATTTTAACAAAATTTTTTTATAATAATAAGTGGATTTGACATGCTATGCAAGTAATATTTTTTACGAAGAAGAAGAAGGACTAACTATTTAATCTAATTCGGATGTCTAAGCTTACTTTCCGGTTATAGATAATTTGATTTCATTTATTATACATGTTCCTATCCTGCTCTATTCGTGTTTAATTTTTATATCTGAATCCCACGTATTATTTAGTACTACTTTTAAGTATCTGAATTTGTGAACTTGTTATAATTGAGTGTTATTGAGGACTATGCGACATTTTTCATCGGTTTCCTTTAGTTTTTTGGCGGTTTATTCTCAGTCCAATTTTTTCAATTACATTATGCACCCTATGTAGTATATTTTGCATGTCTTTTGTTTTTGTTAGCAGAACGGTATCTTCTGCATATCTGATATTGTTAATATATTTATTGTCTAGTGCTTGTTTGAGTATGTATTCAGAGTACAATTTAAATAGCAATGGAGAAACGAGACCCTTGTCGGACACCTCTGTGTATAGGGACGCTTTTAGTAATGTAGTTGGAATATTTTAATGTGGCTTCTTGGTTCCAATAAAGGTTTTTAATTATGTCAAGATGTTTTCTATCTAACCTTATTTTCTTTTATTCATACAACAATTTTTCATGCTGATATATTTCAAAAGCCTTTTGGTAGTCGATGAAACAAAGAAATACTTTTTCTGGTGATCGAGGAATTTGTTAAATGAGTGTTAGCCCTCAAGGCCTTACTAAATGGTATAACTATGAATTCTCAGCTAAGCAATTTCTTTGGTATTACGCCACTTTTATATTTATTGTTAAAAATATGTGTTAGTAATTTTTTGTTTTTTCAGAAAACGATGGCGTATATTTGTTGGGGTTTCGTATGTGCCTCTACGATCTCGCGGTATATAGCTCATTTGACCGGTTGTAAAATTTATTCTAGTCACTGTCATTTCTTCGTACATACGGTACGCTGCCACGTTATTTTAATTATGTTTTGCCTTCGTTTTTGATATTTGATTTCGTTACTAGTTCGTGTTTTTTTTTTAATGAGAGAAACTGAGTCAGATCCGTATGCTTCTAGTGGCTCATAATATGAGGCGACAAGCTTGACAAAAACTTCTCATCCTGATATGGCCGGACCTTCATCCAGAAAACGAAGTCCAAAGAAAAAACGTATCTTTTTGCAAGTAAGTCTAACTCTGGCCACGAGCTATGACGAAAGTCTTGATCATGTCCTAACTTTACTTAAAACGATGAAAACATGTACCTTTGGAAAATAAAAAAGAATATACTTGAGTCTGTAAAAAAGCTATAGGATATGCTGCAGGCTTGTCCCCAATATGTGCTCCAGAATGAGCCCACAGTACCTGTAATCAAATATAGTAAAAGTTCCAATCCTGCTGTCTGAAAAAGAAATTTAAAAAATGCATTTCACAAGAAAAAAATTATAAGAATTGAAAAGAAATGCAAAAGGGATCGAGGTCAATTGGAACGAAGTGTAATTGCAGGTACAAGTATTTTTAAAATGTGGATGAAGACATAAGGAATGCTATCTTAGAAAAATGTAACAAAATAGGTGACAGAAATTTGCAAAGTGCATACTTGGGAGGGTTAATTCAAACCTCTTCTATTCAAAGCTAGCAAGTACTATTTCTTATACATGTTTTGTAAAGTTGGACCAGAAATCAAAGCGGGTTTGTAAACATGTTTTTGGTTTGATTCATGGTTTATTAAGCAAGGACACCGCCTAGTAACAAGGGAAACATAATACCAAAGATAACCGAAAATCATTAGATACACGGCAAAATTTAACCACCTATCTCAATTGCTTTCTAAGTAAAGAGCCCACTACGGTAGAAACAAGACTCTTCGATTTTATTTGACTTTGGATCTAAGCGTTTTTGGATCTAAGATTTTATTTGACTTTGGATCTAAGCGTAAAAAAATGCATGAACTTTGTTTGTAACGTTTACATAAACCTGAAAGTGCAGGTAATTCTTATTATAACCATAAGTACTTTAAAACTTTTATTTTTGATTTTTTAAAGAGAAAGAACTTTAATTATAGTTTTGGTGCGCTCGCTCAGATACATGTAAGGAATGTGACATTTTACATTCCAAACTTAAAGATATGACACTTTACAAAAGTGAAACAAAGGAGTTGAAATTAGAAAATCAAAGTCATGCAGTTAAGTATGATTTGTTTCTGTAAAAATAGAGATAAACTTGAAGTCTTAACGTTTGACTTCTAGTCAAATCTCCAACTTCCAAAAGTTTCAATTGGTGAGGCTTTATACATGCCGCAGTTTTGGACATATAACATTTGTGTCCATTCTGGTAAGACAAATAAGGCGTACTTTCATTTAGACAATAAAACTACGGCTCCAAAATCGCCAAATAAAGTATCAATTTCATATCATTATAAAAGTGACACTGATTTGCACTTGTTCTCGGATAACGCTGCAACAACGTAAAACAAAAACTCAACAATGGAGCAGTTGAAGTATTTAATTTTGCAAACAACGTCCATTCAAAAAGTTCTTAATCACTTTGCTGAATCGGTACCTTGCCACTTGCCCTGTGATTGGTACTTTGGGGTGATTGAAAAATTCTTAAGAAGGAAGGAATACGTTTTTAATCCAAACCTTTTCGCTGATTATATTAAGCAATCAGCAAAACAGTTTATTTTAATTTTGGTGAAACAAAACTTAATCCTTAAATTTAGTACTCAGTTTTATGGTCACTTTAAAAAAGTCATCCTAAGCGATAACAAACAAAAATCCCAAATTTCGAAATATGATTTTTGATTATAGAAAGAAACTCTATTCGAGTGAGTGCTTCTACTGGTCTTCAAGTTTTTATCAAATTTAGAATCTTGAGGATCGTCAAAACGTTATTCAGATGGACGAGGATATCTCTTTCTATGATCAACCTATACCTTTGAAGAATGCAAAGTATGTGGACGTTAAATAGTTACCTACACAGTTTATTTCCTTGGACCTCATGACTTTTTACAACCAGATCACAAGTGAAGCACTAGCAGCGAACCAAGAACTCGATAATATATCAGGAAAAGAGGATGACGACCAGGCAGATGAATGAAGAGTATGTTCGCGCGTGTTAAATTTTATGTAGTTTTTTTAATGTCCATTTTTATGTTAACGCCAAATCTTTTTTATTGTTGTTGGTAACATATTGTACCTACTATTCGTTAAAATTTTATGAACTGATCACGGGCTAACATTTAATTATTCTTTTTATTGTTCTTCTTCTTCTTCAAGTACCCTGTCCGTTGCGAACGTTGGCTATTAACATGGCAATTCTGATCTTGTTTGCGGCGCTTCTGAATAGTTTGACCGAACCACCGCAAATTTTGAAGCCACGAGTGTCTTCTCCTGCCTGGCCCCCGCTTACTGTCTAATTTTTCCTAGGCAATCAATTGCAGTAGACGGTACTTATCGTGTCTCAATATGTGGCCTAGATATTCAAGCTTTCTTTGTTTAATTGTATTCACGATTTCTTTCTCTTTTCCGATTCTTTGGATTACCTCTATGTTGGTGACATGTTCGGTCCAGGATGTACTAAGAATGCGTCGGTATACTCACATTTCGAATGCTTCTAGTTTTCTTGTGAGCGTCTCCGTCAGCGTCCGGGCCTCCACACCATACAGTAAGATCGGAAAAATGTAGCATTCAACTAGGCGTAGTTTTGGGGGAAGAGACAAGTCCTTGCTAATGAGGAGCTTTTTCGTATTGCTAAATGCTGCTCTAGCTCGTTCTATTCTTGCCCTAATTTCTATGGCCTGTTCCCTGTTTACGTTGGTGTCGAGGTACACATAAGATTTTACATTGTCAATCAGTATGTTACTTATCCGTAATTGTCGAGCAGGCTGTTGCTTCCTGCTTATCAGCATCCACTTTGTCTGCTTGAAGTTGAGGCTCAGGTCGTATTCCTCACTAACTGAGTACTCTTTTCATTACCTGGTTTAATTAGTCTATGGTACTGGCAATGATTACCGTGTCGTCGGCATATCTTATATTGTTCGTTAACTCGCCGTTTATTTTTATGCCCTCATTTGCATTTTCCATACATTTGTTAAATATTTCCTCGGAATAAATATTAAATAGGAGTGGGGATAATATATACCCCTGACAGACACCTCTTTTGATCTGCACACTTTTAGTGAGTTCGTTGCCAATTTTTGCTCTTGCTGTTTGACCCCAGTATAGGTTTGCCACAATTCGAATGTCCTTGTCGTCAATACCTGTCTTTTGTAGAATATCTATAAATTGTTCATAATTGACATTGTCAAATGCTTTTCTAAAATCCACAAAGCACAAATACACGTCCTTATCAACGTCTCTACACCGCTGTATAAGCACCTGGTGAGCGAAAATTGCTTCACTAGTTCCAAGTGCTTTCCGAAAACCAAACAGCAATCTATTAATATTTGACTCACATTTATTATACATTCTTCTATGAATGATCTTAGTGATGGTTCAGTTTTCTTAAAAATCTTTGTTTTTTGACACCAATGTGCTTATTTGTATTATTTTTGTGTTGCATTTGACATCATAAACAGTAATGTTTTGATTTTTGTTACCTACTAAAAGGACTTTCGCTGAGAATTTTATTTCTTTGTTAAAATCTGTGATAAGGACGTCTTTTTCAGGTGTTTGCTGGAAGATGGATGCAGCTCTAGTTTTTTTACTGTCTTTGTCTGTTAATTAAAAAAATATTGAGTTTAATATAGTTTTAAATATTGACTAAACTTTTTTTTTAAATCCAGTAAAGTTATGTCACTTAGTTTAAAAAACATAATTATAAAATGAACAAGTTTTTTACTTTCCCAAATTTATAAAAAATTAAGTTGCATCCATCTTGCAGTAAGGTCCTCAATTACTCGTACCTTGATCGCTATATAATATTTTACGTCGCAATTTTTCATAATACTTAGCATAAAAGTAATGATATGAGGGTAATTTACTTAAAATATATTATGTATTTAGACAAATGTATACCCTTTCACTTTACATTAATAATTATACGAAAGTGGTAAAAAACTCAATACGCAGTACTAAAAAAATGCATTGTCTCGAGTATTTAATAGTGTCACTACGTTTATTGGTTAATTTAAGTAGAATATATGATCAGTGACAAAATTATTCTATAAACGAAACACGTAATGGCACTGGCACCTAATGAAAAACAAAAGAAGGGCTTGGTTATCTTCTGCCTAATTGGTATATAAAGATGTGTTTTTTCCCACTTGATAATTTTGCTCCTTGCGCATAACATTATTATGCATTACATTACGCTCCTTACCCTCCTCAGGCGTTATAGTTTAATGTGTTTGATGATATCTGGTTTTTCGTATATTATTTAGTTCAAATTCAAATCAGTATCATTTTCTCCACTACCGTCAATCACCGCTCCGTAAACTTTCCTCATTACTTTGAAATCCTAAAATGTATCACTGTAGAATCGAAGTCTGAGAGGGCCTAATTACTGTTTTATAAAGCTTTTACCTTTATATTTATTTATATGTTTAAGGCTTTTAAAAGATATTTAAACTCAAAATAGTATCTGTTAGCTAGATACAATCTGCGCTTAATCTATACAGTAGTTTTATTGTCTATATTGACAAGTGCTCCCAGATATACAAATTGGTTAACATATTTTACATATCAATAACTGTAAAGTCGAGTCTACTTTTAAGAGGGACAGCTGTATTATAACTTATAATTTATGGGCTACTTACAAATATATAAGTAGAAAATATAATTATTTTTCCCTAACTTTAGAACAATTTATTTTCCGGTTCTAAAATAATATATGTAAATACTAAATATATTTATTTATTTTATAAAATGTATAAGCATCAAAAATCGAACATAATTGATTGAAAGTATCTTTGAAACGTTCTTGACTTTCTCAAATTGGGACAAAACTCACGAAAAAACTTTTTCTGACCATGCTCCTAGTGTGAGGCCAATGCAGATCTACACCACATTTCGCACTCAACAATGACATTGATGTCTCTCTCTTGCACTCGCTAGTACGTTACACCAAAACTACAACACGTTTCCTAATCTCGAAATTCCCAAAACACCACCGATTCAAAGCCCCTTAATCACCATTAATTCAGACGAAATCTGGTTGCGGATAGTGATTACGAGCCTGCAAAATACGCCGACGGGCGTCATCAACCAACTGGCTGTGGCGTCGATAGAGTCAGAGAAAGGGTGTCAAAATACTTAAACTTAAAAAATTTGAAATTGTGTGAGCTTATAAAAGTGATATTTAAATAAGTAGTATTAGTATTTACTCTATTATTTTGTACTCTTGACTCTTTTATACATTCGGCCTCTATTATCTTCTTGGGTCAAGAGACAATCTTAATATTTATTTACCAAATGATCTACCTTTTTAAAATGACTGTAGGCTGCTTGAGAATATAGAAAGCATCAGTAATGTAGAACTGATCTAATATCTGACCTATATAATCACAGTGACATTTCAAGTTTAGCTCTTCAGTTGTAAATACAGCTCTTACTACATATAATATTATTTAATCTTTTCTCGGCTTTTGATATTTTTTCTAAGTGTTATTTTTAGATAATTTTATACAAATTGTGACTTCTACGTATATTACGTGAGAAGTAATAGGAAAATTGTACTCCTCTAAGAAAAACAATTTGATTGGTAGATATCCGTTTTCAGCTGAATATACATAATTTTTATTTTGAAGTCAGATACTGAAACCTTTCTTGTAGCACCATTTGTTAAATCGAAAGAGAAACTGGATTAAAGGACCTTGATCAGATTTAAGATCGGAATTGTCAATATAAAGTCATATATTGTCAGCATATAGACTGTGTACAATATGGGACTTAAAACGCTGCCCTGAGGTAATCCCAAACTTGTGGTTCTTGTATCTAACATTTCTTCAGTTACTTTAAGCTTAGTTATTTTCTTACGATATAATTATTTTTATTATTCTTCTTCTTCTGGTTGCTATCCGTTTCGCATATTGGAAATTATATTGGCAATCATAACCGCGGCTCGAAACAGCTCCGTTGAGGTTTTCTTAAACCATGTTCTTAAATTCCGCAGTCATAATATTCTTCTTCTACCGGTTCCTCGCTTACCTTTGACTTTACTTTACAATATAGACTGCAGCAGAAAGTAACGGTGCTGATTTCTCATAACGTGTCCCAGATATGGCAATTTTATGCGTTTGATCGTAAACACAATCTCTGGTTCCTTCTTCATTTTTCCTAGAACTTCCTTGTTCGTGATCCTTGCTGTCAATGATATTCTCAGCATTCTTCTATAAAGCCACATCTCAAATTATTTAAGTTTTTTAATAGTGGTGTCTGTAAGCGTCCATGCCTCTGCCCCATATAACAACACAGAGAAAACATAACATCTCAAATGTCTCATTTTTGTATCTAGGGAAATATTGTGACTTTTGAAGATGGCGCTCATTTTGTTAAAGACCGTTCTTGCCTTTTCTATGCGGCACTTTATTGTATCCACTGGTCCAGAATTATTGTCATCATCTTGGACAGATATATGTTTCATTTTATGTCAACGTTGAATATGTTTGAGTATATTTTGTTGTATCATGAAAAAAAACGTGAAAATGTTCGAAATTTATTTTAAAAATGTCCAAAGAACTAACGGAGAATAGGTTTGTTTTAACCAAGATTCTTCTGAAGATTTTGTTGAAGAATTTCCTAGTGTTGCGGTTCATTATGACGTCTTTTGCAAAACTATTTGTCGCGTTGTAGATGTTTATAGAGAAACGGAAATAGTTACTCACAAGCCAGGGCCAAGCAGGCCTAGAGTGCTAACTAAAGAAAACATCGAACTGGTCAGAATAGTTATTGTAGATCAACTAAATACATCAATTCGGCATTAACATCAACAGGTAGATCTTTCAAATAGGACTTGTCAGCATATTGATAAGCAAGATTTACATTTTCATTGGTGTTTTTTACATGCCTTCCATGAAATCACCTTAAACGATCTTTAAAGGCTAGCCTTCTGTAATAATTGGTTTCTAAACAATCACAGTAATACTAATGATGTATTGGGCAAAACCATTCTGACCAACCCAGTGCAGCGATGGTTCGTGGAGAATTAAAATAAACTATGAGCTGGATAAACTAATGCAGAGCGCAGATATTGTTAGATTTGTAAAGTCTCAAAAGACTAAACTGGGATGGTCACCTAGAAAGAATGCCAGATAATCCAGCTGTAAAATTAGTTCAGAAATGGAAGCCCCAAGGAAACAAAACAAGAGGAAGGCCCTGTAAAAGATGGATGATAGACGACGTAAAGAGGGATCTTAAAACCATGAACATCAGGCAGTGGCAAAGAAAAGTATCTGACAGGGCAGAATGGAAGAACATTATTAAGCAAACAAGACTTACAAATGGATGTAGCGCCATTAGAAGAAGAAGAATAATTAGTATTGGGCAAAACCTTTTTTTGACGAATTTGGGTCTCATCTTCTGGGTACACAAATTTTCTCAGGGTACTCAAATAACCCGCATTATTTTATTGAAATGCCTTTATATGTACAGATACTTGGAGTTTGGGCTGCTATAAGCAAGCGGGCTATTGTAGGATCCATTTTAAGGGATGCTGAATGATGAAAAAGTCGTCAAGTAATTTTAACTGCATTTATAAATCAATTAATGGATAATAAATTAATTAATAGAATTGATTAATTTCATTGTGGACTTTTTCGACAATAGGTCAGGTTAAGTTTAAATAAGCCTATTATATTCCCCCCTCGATCCTGTGATTGGATTTCATACGATGTCTTTCTGTGGTCGCATTTATTCGGATTTTAAAACTCCTTTAGCGTATTTAGAAGATCTAAGACAAAGAATAGAGAATCATATTGAAGAATTAAATATTACTCCGTGGGTCCTAAATAATGTTATAGACTCAATGAGAAGACGAGTGGCGTTATGTAGAGATGTTGGTGGTGGACATTTACAGCACATTTTTTTATTTACTATTCTCACTTAAAATTTTGTTAATTTTTTTTGAGATTTGAAAAAAGTTCTGTGGTAAAGGGCCTGGCAGATTTTTTTATGTCTTACAATGATATTCAAAATTTAATTATAAACCAATAATACAAATTTAGAATAAAATAAGACATGCGAAATTGTTTGCTCAGATAGCTTTGATGAAAATAATTATTTTAGATCGTTAGTATAACATAATAAATATTATCTATGCCAGGACCTGTATTTTTGTGATTTTTAATACTGTCCAGCAATTATTTGAGACTGAATTTCGTTAGTAGACTGTCCGTTCAAATGTTATTGATATTTTCTACTTAAAGAGTGTAGTACCCTTCTTCGTTTTCTTCTGTAACCCGTAACTGCGTGACCTAATTTATTAAGATTCTTATAAAGATAATTTTTTAATTTCCGAAACTCTGACCATATTTCTTTGGTATATTTTTAATTATTGAATTACAAATGTCCCTTTAAGACATATAAATATATAGACAAATATAAAATTATTATATTTTATGTATTATTTAGAAGATAATATTGAATATATACATATATATATATATATATATATATATATATATATATATATATATATATATATATATATCACATTTGTAGCTCCCTGATGAAGGACATAACCAATGTCCGAAAGCTTGGAATAAAAATTTAAAAGAGTACACCTTTCATTTTTATTGCTGCATACCCAATATTTAAAGTTTACTTCCTTACGTGGTCAGCAAATACTTCTGATTCATTGTTATATATATATATATATATATATATATATATATATATATATATATAATTTATAGACAAATACAATTTGATTTTAGTGTAAAACACAAATCATCTTTTCTTCGATTTTTTATTAATGTCACATTCTTCATTCCACCAATTGTTATTAAATTTTAAATGAAACACTTTTTTAGGTACTGAATTTTCTGTTGCATTGTTTATTTCTGCTATATATTTATCATACTCTCTTATTTTATTTTGATTAACACCATTTCTTTATTATAGACCGTCGGATTTCAATACGAATTTCGACTACGAATTTTATTCCTTATGCCGTTTGGTGTAAAATGGCATCAATGAGAAATTTTTTGTGTAAAAGAAATTTTTTTCCAAAAGAAAATTCAGTTTTCACGAAAAGTTCTCCAGAAAACCACACACATATTTTACTCTCCTTGATTTCACCTTTCAGTACTCTCAAAGGCGTAAGGGGTAAAATCGTAGACGAATTTTGACGGAAATCCGTCTATCTGTTATGTTGCATCAGGTTTTATTTATTTTAATAATATAATGATTAGTTTTTATTTTTATTAAAATAGGAAAATAATCTGATCCTATATTATTTATCTTATTTTGGTAATTGTATAATGTAGCCAAATCAGGAGGTGCAATACAAAGATCTATCCGTGACTTATTTTTTTTATATATTGTATGAATGACTTTCCGCAGCGTCATTAAGAAAAATCAAGCTAATATTTTTAATAGCTGAAAGTAAATTAATTCCTGCTCTATCAGTTATATTTATAACATACCGACACTTGATGTTGACAGTTAAAGTCTACCACAAAAAAAGATTTTTCCGAGCTTTCCAATCTTTCTCTTTAATCTGGACCCACCGGAAAGAGTGTAGTGATTATCATGATGTCGTTTATTTTCCATCTCCAAAAATCTCTATCTCTGTCCATTTCTCTTCAATACTAATGACCAATTTCTTTCAGATATATTCAATTTTGGCTTGGGGTATAATTTTAGTGTAAGTGGGTTCCTTACTTTAACAGCTAGAGAGATATCCATTAAACATATAATACTCGACAAATATTTGTATGGTTCAAAGCAATACTTTTCTTCAGAAGTAACCGACACCACCATATCTATAGGCTCCATCAACACCACATTATTAACCCCCTCTGTGGCTCAGTGGTAAGAGCGCCTGCCTTTAAACCTAAAGGTCGTGAGTTCGAATCCCACCTAGGTGGAAATTTTCGTTTATTAAAAAAAATTAATAAATGAAAATAATTTCTATCCTTGTGTGATCGGTACACACCGAAGGGACCGCAGACGTTCGGATACAATTAGCGTCTGTTAGCAAAGACAATGACGTCGACTTTGCTAAGTATCAAGACAATTACTCTACACACAGAAACACAAACATACACTACATTAATAAACTTATCTTGATTGGGACTAACTGAATTTATCCAAGCCAAAACACACACAAAAAAAAACACCACATTAGTAAACAAAATTGTTTCTAGTTAGTATCTCTTTATTGTGTCTTCACTTTACTAAAGGATTTTGAATTAAATGAGCTATAGTTTTATTTAAATCTTTTATTAATACTTTAATTCTAAAATTAGTTAAAAGTTCTTTAACCGTTTCAGTGAATTTGTCCGTCCAGAGGGACATTATGATTAGTACCTCTGAAGTATACATCTGCCATTGTTTGAGAATAAAATTATACTATTGATTTTACTTGCTTTATTTGTCATAATTCTAAGAGTATTATTCGTAAAAGTACCATTTTCATAATCTTTAGTAGTTTTTTTTGTAATGTCCCTCTGAAGGGTCTTGGTGAATTGTATCAGGGTAAATGAAAATAATACAAAACTTTATTTTTGCTAAAGATCAAACAAGCTTTAGATCATCAACAATTTTTTCTGGTGCCGTTTCGTTTCATTTGGTCATTTTAAGGACGTTTTGTCTAGTTTTAAATTTTCTATATAATTTGCAACCAACTCTAAAAAAATTTTATCTTTGACAGTTGTGTCTTTTTCATGGTCAGACTCTTCGTCAGAAAACAACGGAACATCCGAGTCGTCATCATTTTCTAAATAGTACAAAAGTTCCTGTTCATTAAGGGTCTTTTGTTTTTACACATCTCCTGAAATAAAAGAGATACCATAACTAGTAACGAGTATCATAAGTCAAAAGGTCCAAATCATAAAAATTACATACAATTTTTAAAAACTTTATAAAAAGTATAACTCTGATTCATTATGAATTTAAGCCTTAAGTTCGTTTGTCCCTGCACAGGGACATAACAAAACTACTACTTCTACTTATAAACACTACACTATATTTAAATGCAAAACTGTTGATAGGTATAGCAAAACTAACTCTTGCACTTACCAACTTGACAATATTTTAGTTTTTATTTATCAAAAATTAGCTTTCTACCTAATTATTTATGAACATGTTTCACAGCACATCACATATACCCAAAGCAGCTGACTTATGTCAATCGGAAATCGTTTGAACTACACTCATAGGTATACACGGTCTAAAAGCTTTAGAAATGTTGTCTGTTGCAAGATACAATGTTTTTTTAGCGCTCAAAAAACACAATCCGTTAATTAATTATTTTAGAAAAAGTTGTCCCTGTGAAGGGACAAATATATTACGTGAGTTCTTCTTTCTTATGATAAGTGGATCTAAAAGGGTTAAATTATATTATGACAGTTGAGCACAACTCTTCTGTTTTTGACTTTTATTTTATATCAAGATTGTGTTAAATTTATTGCATTATGCTATAAAATATTCTGATATTTTTTATATACAAGTGGAGAAGTTATTTTCTGAGATTCTGAAGTATTATTATGTGAAGATTTATGTTGCTGGAAGTATTCCGAACATTCTGCTTCAGATATAATATTTTTTGTAATCTATTCGTATATTGGTGTTTATAAGAAGTAAGTTCGATAAAAGACAAATCATTTTTGACAAAAAAGGAAGCATTTGCGGCGAAAAGTTTTGACCAATTACTTGGCCAATTGTTGTATAGGGCAATTATATGCACTGATGTGGGATGTAGAGGACTATCGGGTTTGTGAATATGACATTTACTAGTGTTAGCTTTTTGGGAAGTGGAATGAATATTAATAGTAGCCAGTCTTTTGGTAAATGACTAGTCTCATATATTATGTAGTATTGCTTCGCGAGAGCTCTGATTTAGTGTGGCTCTAATAGCTTTAAACTTTCACTATATATATATTATATATATATATATATATATATATATATATATATATATTTATATTTATTTATATATATATATATATATGTATATATATTTATATATATATATATATATATATATATTATATATATATATATATATATATATATCATTATGTCCTGTTGATTTCCCGTCTTTAATTTGATTAAGGATTTAAGCGATAATCTGCCTTTGGAGCTTGGTTTGTCACTACAAAACATAATTTTTAGCATAATTTTTCACGTTTTTTATTTTTCTTCTTTTCTTTAATATATGATATAATGTCTGTCATATCATAATATAGCATAATCTTTTTTATTTTTTGTCAAATTCCGGGTATTTTTTACGATCTACTGATGAATGATCTTCGCATAAAACACAAATTAATTCAACTGTTTATTCACACATTCATGTCCGTATTACACTTGCTTTAAATTCTTTAATTTATTCTTATAATAGGTTAAAATCAACCTGCTTAATAACACGTTTTCGCTGGGTTAAGAAAGTTGATAAATAAGTCTCATATATTTGTTTCCAAAAATGTTGAATTAACTAAAATATTCGCGCTTTGTGAAGAGTTATAATTTTACCTTAGCCTTATTTTTTATATAACTCTCACCGGTACTACTCTCTAGGTTCTCAAAATACAAATAAGTTAAATAAATAATAATAAATAATTAAATAAATAATAACTCTTGGTTTTGAATAAATACAAAATAAAGTCCTTGGTCTCTGTTGGATAATTCTGCATGATTATTTTCAATCTTACCGGTTAATAATTCCTTTTAGTTTAATTCTTTTATTTTGTTTTTCGCTTTAGCTTTATTTATTTTTGGATTGTTTTTCATCATCATGATCAACCGCTATTCCTTACATCATCGGATGTAAACGGTGTATTCATTCATTTTTGTTTTCTGTATTCACTCGTGACCAGCCACTCGTTTGATGTCATCAGTCCATCTGGATTGAGCTCTGCCTCTACTTATGTTGTGTTCTCTTGGTTTTTTTTCAATGATTCGTTTCCTCTCATACTTATTTCTTTATTGGACTTACGATCACTGTGTTTAATGTTCCATAAAAAGCCTTCTCCGTTCCATAGCTCTCTGAGTCACTTTAAGTTTGTTGACTATGTTGTTGTTAGAAGCTCATGTTTCAGTTTCGTATGTCAGTACCAGCAACACGTACTTATTGAAAGTTTATACCTTTAAAGTATTTGGTAAATTTGATTTAAATACTGTAATTTTTCGAATGTTGCCCATACTAAGGAACATCTGCTATTTAAATTAGCCTGCTTTAATAATTAATTTTCATAGGTATCCCCAATTGCCTTATCATGTTGACTACGTTTTGATTTGATATTCTGATTTGGCAGAATGTTTGCTTGTTGCATTATTACTCTATCACAAAAAACAACAACATAATAAATGGTAAATAACACTCGTGGCATAGTCGTAAGAACGTTAACATACTAAAACGTAAACGTAAAAACTCTGGGTCGTAAGTTTAAATCCATTTGGGATGAGAATTTTTATTAAAACAAAATCTATTTTTTGGATTGGTATTCACGTTTCAGGAATCGTTCAGATATAATAAGAAATTTGTCATAAAGCCAATCAACCCAACTTTGCTTTTTAACAAGGCAATTACCGATACAAAATAATACTTTTAATGGAGTTTGTTTGTTAGAGGTCTTCCAGTAGTAACTTGTCCAACCAAGCTGTACCAAAAGACAGTTGGTAGCAGCCACATTGCTAAAGCTGCATTTGTCAAACTGGCTGTCATTTATTTAGACTGTTTTGTTACATCACCATTGATAGATATATTTATAATAACAATTGTAAATGACATTTCTATTATCACAATGAGTCTTCTGTTCTAACAACGTTCCACGCGCTTCTCCCATTTTACGGTCACCATAATCGCCATACCAAGACGACTATTCGTTGTGTTAATTTGTTGTTTGGTAAACAATACCCGTACGCCAAAACAAAGGAAAGATCTACTGAATACATCGCCGCTATATATTAGATTGTGTAGGAAAATCCTAGGTAGTCTATGCCACGTCGGTCACCAGAACTCTGTATTTTAAAAATTGGCAAATTGTGCATCGTGGTTTGGGCCTTCCTCAGTACAGAATTCAACTAACTTTGGTATGATGGTTAACTACACTAGAGAACGGCTTGTATTGGCTGTAAAGCAGTTGGATACTGACCAATTTTCATGGAAAAATTATCTTCAGACCATTTTTGAATGAATGGGTACGTCAACAACAACAAACATTTCACAGATTGATTCGTGTTTATTTTTTGCTGGTGGCGTCACCAATCCATATGTCTTTGAACACAATGTTGGCCAGGTCAACACCGTCAACGGTGAGCAGTATAGGTAGATGATTACCAACTTCTTTTGGCTTGAATTGGATGACATGAGCATCAATAAGTATGGTTTTCTTAGCAAAATTAAATTATGTAACTATTATATTCTACCTAATAACAATTTCTTAAAAACGGGTTAAATCTAATCCAATAATTTCTAGTCACGTTTTCCTTTTTGATCGACTTCAATGTAAATATGCTTTATGTGGGTGTTGCATAACAGATTTAAAAGAGTAGAACTGTTTTTGTATACTTCGTAAATTGTTTAACGCGTACTTATTAAACACCAACTTAGTATACGTTTCAACATATTTTTGATACTTTTATCGAAATCCATCTGAGCTTTTCTAATCTCAAATTATCATCCTTTACTTACATATCCATCACAGTTTCCAATATCAATTTCTTTTTAACTATATATCTAAATAATGGATTGCCAATACAGATTAGAATGAAGTTTTGGTATTAACTTTTATGAGAAATTCTAGTTTTTCTCAATTTTGTGTCGATACTTGGATGGATCCTTAAACCTTTTTATCTATTACAGTACTTGTGCAGCTAAATTATATAATACAAGTAGGTAAAATCTCTGCAAGCTGCAAACACGAGGCAGGTGGACGCGCAAGAAAAATTCCATTATGAAATAAGGATCGTGAAGGAGCAGTCTATAATTGCAAATAGTATTATACATATATCGAAAAACTCAAAGTAGAGAAGACAAATTTAATACGGGTAGGCTGTATACAAAAGTCGTATTTGGATGCTGAAAACAATATATTTATTTCATTAGCACAATTCAGATTTAGATCTATCTCCTTGTTTTACAATAAACAATTTGGTACTTCTACTAATTCCAATTTCTCTAAGGCTCTGTTATAAGTGTAACATATTTCGCACTTATTGATTTAAGAATATGTGTTAATCTTTTCTTAAAATACACAGCGTATACCGATTGCCTTTTACTGTTTTGCAGAGGAAACAACAATAAAACATTATCTTGGTTAATTTAAGCAGCTATTTATAATCTAAACAAATAGTTGAAAAACTTTATGATTTCTTTTTTTACTAGAAGACTAACAAAATAAATTTAGCAGAAGGATGGTCAGATATAATCCAACTTCGATAGTATAAAAGTAATTGTCTAAAGCAAACTGACATTTTAAAAACTATCACACTTCTATGTCCGTTTCCAAGTGTTAACTGAAAACTTTTGATTTTTGTCTCAATTCAGTACTTAAGATCTTCTTAGATGGCCTTAGGTCAAGCTCATTTGATAGTCATGTATTGTTAAATCCAGTAACCTTTCCTCTGGCTAAGACGACAATACTTCCCCCTCTCTTATTTAGTCCGTTTGTCAGCCAATTAAAAAACGGTTTAATATTTACTTATTTAACCAAATGGCAAATACCATACCACATTTTTAGTCCACTAAGGCTGACCAACCTTTATCTCATACTAAATCATATTTCTGATTTCTTTAATCTTTCTGAAATGTACACTTCCTTTCACATCTGAACACATCCTCCATGGCAATTCCTAATATAAATACATCTCTTATCTTTCTTAATAAACAATACTGTTATTAAATTATTGTTGTTAAACATGGTCAATTAAAACTAATTAAAATTCTTTATTCGGACGCTTCTAAAAATAATGATTCTGTAGGTAGGGCTACTATAACTTTTTATGACACTACAAAACCCTACAAGTGTTTTGCACAGACTTCATATTATCAATTCTTTTTTAATATGTAGATAATATTTTTTTAAAAACTGCGTCTCACTTATACGATATGCAGCCAGCTATGTCTTCCTTAAAGCTAGTACCTCCGCCGAGAAAATAGAACTCGTCCTAAGAACCGGACATACTGAACTTGCACATGGTTTGCTTACGGCTACTATCTACTGATACACCTGCATGCAGTCATTGCAACAGCACCTTAACCGTCAAGCATACCTTGAAACAATGTCAACGATAGTCTACACAAAGAACACAACATCAGATGAAAGACAATATTCACTAGAAACCAGTATACACAAATACATTAGAATTCATAAAGTTTTAAGTATAATATTAATAATATGGAACATATGTAACAAATATAAGATTTGTAATATTATAATACCGGTCCATACCGTGAAATTCAACATATTTGGCAAAATAATTCAAACGTTGATAAAATTAAAAAGAACAAACTGAAACATAATAAAAAGTGAAATAAATAACCCGTTTGTATCAATCACAAAAGAACAAAATAAAGATATTTACAAGAATTGACTAAATATTCTAAAAATCAACGTTAAATAACAGATAAAATATTCTGCAGGAGATAATTCACACTTAAGTAAGAACCGTGAAATTGTTATAGCGACAGAGTGTAACTGGATGAGGATTAAATGTGTATAGTAGATGTTATTTACTGTTCTTAATTATTTAATTTCGCTTGATAGATAGGTTTTTATTTCATTTGTGGGTCGCTTAAAATTCTAATGGACGAAAATAATTGACTTAATATATGCTAATAGCAGAGAACTTAGTGCTCAAATTCCCTAAGAACTACCACTGTCTTAGAAACCGAATTTCTAACTCGACGTCATGCACCTGCACACTAAATGTATTCCCCGAGCGTCTCACTAAACATTACTCCGCTTGTCCTGTAAATCCTGCGAGTCCTGCTTGAACTATATCTCTCTAATTCACTTACTGTCTGTTTCAGATGCATCATCCCATTCAGATGAAGCCGGCCGATAGCGAGAATAGGAACGGTGAGTTCTAAATTTTATGGATATTATCTGCTAGTAGTTTTAGGCAATAGTAAGGAAGATTAGTTTGACCTATCGAGTGGTAGGCAATTAATATTTTATATGTAAAACTAATTAAAACATTAAAAACCTAGTTAGTACAGAATTTATACTGTTATATTGTTTATAAATTGTTAATTTTTTGATTATACATAACTTCTTCTCTTTTTACTTTGACTTAGTCTTTAATGTGTATAATATAAATAAGGGATATATGAGAAAAGAGTAGTAACTTCATCTCGAACTCGTTAAAAATAAGTGAACAACAACTTTTTTTTTAGTTAAGGGGTATTTGGAATCTTTAAAAAAACATCTCAGTCCAGAACGTCACCTGACTAACCTTAGTGCAGGATTCGGTATTCGTACTCTTACCCGCTTACCTGCTAAACTAGACCCTCCTCTGTCATCCAGCGATCAGCGGTCATTCGTAAGGCTGTCATCACTTTCTAAGCACTATCTTCATTTCTCCATATCTGACTGTCAGCAAAAAGGCTCTCTGTTTAACCAACTAACGTCGTATGTGTCACAGCGTCTGAGTGTCCCAGTATATTCATTCATCTATGTCAGCCCTTTCGAATCTAAAGAGGTGCGCCCTAAAACACCCGCGTCCTGTCAGCACCTGCATTAGCAAATAATCCAGTCGACTGTGATCACAGCCCATCCAATGTCTTATACTCAGGATCAGCATGTTTGTCCACTATGCCACAACCTACGTGTTGTTCCATTCTTCTTGGCATCTTTTAATTGACCTTTCCCTTTTCTGTCTTCTCTCAGCCATAGTAAGGTTTCAGTGTCTGTTAATCGTCAATAATAAGTCCTTTTCACTTTCAACACAAACAAAACCGTTTATGAATATAATTCCATTCTCTAATTTTTTTACATGTAGAAATAAGAATTTTCGTCATTTTGTCTTTTATCTGTCATTTAAACTGTGTGCATATTTTTGAATCATAACAATATATACATATGCACATATGTTAGTGCTTCGAAACACGTGTAATGGTGGAGCTTAAATTAAAATAATCATCTACAATATACGTAAATGTACAAATATATAGCTACTCGTAGTATATTCCTACTTCAAAAGAAAATTTTTACCACTTTCTCTATTAAGAGGTATGGGTATAAAAATGTTCTTTTATTCGGAAGGCCTAAATTTAAATAAAAAACAAATTCTCGTTCGTTTTATCCTCCATACTATGTTCTCTAACTACGGTATTAAACAAGTGGACAATCCATGAAGCACGGCGTCCAACCAAGTCATCGTATTACGTATTATATACAGCCTCTCGATGACAAAGTTCGGCCGTAAAAGTTGGACAGAGCGAGATGTACATCGAAGTTTGTGCATCGGAACCGTACCGACATACAACGAAATTAATTCTGTGAAATGGTGAATTAGAGCCAGAATGTACGCCTCTTTGAAATGAACTGCAAAAAGCCAGAGTGGCTGTGCGTACTTCCGACGGTATGGACTACAACAAATTTGTAAACCGGAGTACATACAGATTTTAGAAGCTCGTTGTGGAAATTGGAATATTTTGTGATTGTGTGCAGGATAATATTGAGAAGAAAGAGAAACTTGGAAAACATAATATTATTAATAAAAGTTTGCTGAAATAGTGAAATAATGAAATAAAACATAGAACGTCCAAAATATATAAAATAGTGATAACTTTATTTACTTGCAAATATACGATATGAAAGTGGTTATTAGGATTTTAAACTTATATTGAGAACAGTTTCAGCTATTGACGGTATATTTAATTTATTGAAGCTTATATTGAATATAATAAATTGAAGTTTTCGAAATGTGGCTTTATCATCGAATCCTCAAGATATCTTATACATATCACCTGACTAATTAGAACTATTATTAAGAACATAAAAAAAAGCTGGTAATCGCAATAAAAACAGCCAAAATCGAATACCTCGCTCACCTCGTGAGGAACAGCGAAAAATATAGATTGTTACAATTAATTCTACAACTAAAAAGTAGAATGAAAACGAGAAACAGAAAGGCAAAAGATTTTTTGGCAGAAAAATCTACGTACGTGATTTAACACGACAACGACAAATAATATTTTCAAATCAGCAGTTTGCAGATTTGAAAGTCGTATAACAAACTACAGATAATTTTATAATCGGTTTGGAAAACAGTACTAAATATAAAAAAAAACAAAAAAAGATTCTAGGTACCTGTATTAACTAAAAAAATAACTAACTGTTGAAAAAGAAATAGAAGTACTTAAAGTTAAATAAGAATAATGAATGTCAACAGTTTAAGAATGAAATGATGGTCAATAAAACTACATGATAAGTATTTAAAAATGTCATAAAATTATTTGCAAAAAGTCTATTTTTAAAAAGCTTGAAGGACAAAACAATGCTGATGATAGGAAAGCGAAGGCAGATGTATGGCATCGATCCACAAAAATTAGCCTTCCTCAAGTTTTTTAAACTATATCGCTATTTTGAGCTGTACGTGCTTGTAAGCATGTACACACGTAGTGTTAACATTATTTATCTGGTCTAAATGACAAGAAGAAAATATAATTGTACAAATCCACAAATAACTAAGCAGCAATTGAACGAAAGACGTATTTATAGACTTCATAGTCAAGATAGGCTAAAACCATATATTTAACGCCTTAAAAAATAATGTAATTAGATAAGAACCAAAAGGGACATGACGCATAACTATAAGCAATTTTAAAAATTGATCAACGATTTTAACGTCAACTCCACAGAGATAACGGAACCATGCCCAGTTATTTAACTAATGGGTAGTGGCCCACAAAATCACGAATGAAAAGTCCAACATTCAAATAATCCAAAAAAAAATAAATTTCACGAAGAATAAAAGATCACTTTAAGTTAATATAATCCCAACAAACGCAATTAAGTACTTCGGCTCCATAATTAGCAAATGACTGGTCGATCTATAAGAATCCAAAATTGGACCTCAAATCCGAAGTAATATACCTCCACAAGCTTCGAAATAAGCAGTATTTTCATCAGACAAGTCTTGCACTGTCAAATACTTAACCTCTAAGAATTCGATTAGAAGATTTTTAAGAGCTTAGATATGGTGTTTGGTGTGTAGACCTTACGGAAATATATGATACCATGAACGGCACGTCCCTGCCAACTTAAATCTATAAAACTATGCTTTATTATAATCGAACAAAGATCATTAATACATTACTATATACTAAAGATTTTTATTCTATATTATGCTTGTTAAAAATAGGAAGAAATCAGGAACCCCAAAAAATATTTTGCCCTAGGGAAGCTTTCTGGTCATACCCTCTTATTGAACTTGTACATAAACGTTTAGCCAATATACCTTAACTCTGAAAGAATTGTTTTCGCCCTCGACATTGGTACCACTGCGAAAATTTTAAAACAAATAGACTCCACAATGGAAAAGACCCTAACATGATATCAATATATTACAAACAACTAAAATTTAGTCCTATATTTAAAATTCAAGTCTGTACATATCCACCTAAACAATTATCCAATAAAGCTAAATGTATGCTAGAACAAGTAACATAATCTGATTAAATGGAATATTAAAACCAAAACTTGCCATATTTTCGATAAACTTCTGATAGCAAACAAAACAATTATTTTCATCGAACACTTTTATTTATGCACTGTATTTTTTGTAGTAGCTGTGAATTCTTTATTCTAGTATATAGCTTAATTCTTAATAAATGCATTTTCAAAATTGTTATTCCCAGAATAACTGCAAAATTGACGATTTTGTAGATATTCTCTACGATAACAGTTGGCATGTTCTTAATTTTTTTCCTTTAACTTCTAGGCACAAACATTTGTGGAAGGGTTTCGTAAACCACAGCAATTTCCTTTTATCTTGTAAACTATCTACGACCGTACATTTTATAGTAGTCTTCCTAAAACATTCTCATATTCAATTTCAATTCAATTCAGCATATTAGAAACTCCCAATGTATTTCTTAGCATTCATCTTATAAACGCAGGAATTTCTCTAATATATTTTAATGAAACTATTCAATTATACTATCCCATGTCTGTAGTTATTGTTTTATTTGTTATTGTTTGTTATTTTTTAATAATTACAATAGCAGAATTAGGTTTTAATTAAATGAATTTTTGTTATCTTTGTCAAACATAAAATCATATATTTTTTATTAAAAATGCCCGTACACTTCATTTGCCTGTACGAAAAGTGCGATAATATAACAATGAGGAAATTTTCGTAAACCTTCTAGGAGTTTTTTAACATTTATTGCGATTGTATATAGTCTAGAAAAGATTAAATGGCAATATCTTGACAGAAAAAGAGAGATTTTTTTAAGAAACTCACTCACCTTTATCAAACATCAAAGTATTGCTGTGAATAAGGACATTATTTTTCATATATTCAGAAAAAGATTAAAACGCTGAAATTATAAAAAGCTTTCCAGATAAACACTTGAAAAGAGTACAATGAATTGTTTCAAACAGACTCAAAACAGTCCGCAATACAGTCACTGCCGTAATGAAAAATAAAAAAGTCCAGAATTATGTGAACTCGCAAAGTAGAACTGTTCGTGTGCTTTATACGTTGTGAACAGGACACGGAAGTTCTCAGTTTTTATAGACTTTTTTATGTTCTGTAATAGAGAGTGGTGGACGTTATTTGGTTTTTGAAAAATGCGAATAAAATAAAAAGAGACTATGAATTTATTAAGCAAAAAACGAGTAATACACATATGGAGTAAAGGTAGAGCGAAAACGGTATTAGCTTTTTTATTAAAATCTGCACGAATGCAGAAAAGTGTTGCGGCAACGGTGAATGTAATATTTTATTTCGTTGTTAAGTGTCTATATTCCCATTTGGTGTTATATAATAAAAATTATTTTCTTTTTTAATTCTCATAAAGAACATACACGTATAAATACCAGTACTAAAAGAATATGAAAATACTGAAGTAAAATAAGTTCAACTCATAGCTATTCGGTTACACTGTTTTTCTCTTCCTCTTTTTTCCAGGCCTCAACAGCTAGAATTTATAATAGCAGTAAACAGTAAGCAGTAAACCTGGAATCAAGCAAAAACATAACGAGGATGTTAAAAACGAAAATGGAGACCTAATGATAAATTTATGCACAAATGACGAACTTAGAATAACAACAGATTTTCTAAACACAAAGGCCAACACAAATATACATTTACACCCGTGGACAATGATCTATAATAGATTATGTTGAAAAAAACAGAGATATACATACATCGAAAATAATCGACGTAAAAATAAATGTCTTAACTCAGCAGATATAGGTAGCGACCATAGCCTAGTATAATGTAAAATAAGAATTATCCTGAAATACTTAACACCCAAGAGAGCGACGCCAACACAAACAAAAATCAAAGTCAAAGACTAAAAACGGAATCCACGGAATACAGAAAAATAATAGCGGAGAAGATCGCTGGGAATAAAATATTAGATCACGATAACATCGAGGAAAGGTGGGAAAAACTCAAATGTACCATAATTAACGCAGCAACATAATCATCTGTAGAAAGGAAAGTAACAAACACTAACATAACAAAAAAGAAAGCACAATGGTTTAGAGAGGAAGTGAAGATACGGTGTGAAGAAAAGAAAAAAGCCTCTGTATAATACAGAGCACAACAAACGTACTACCACTATAAACAGATCAGAAATAAAACGACTACTTTAGTTAGACAAATACAAAGGGAACACTGGCAAAACTTCTCTAAACAGATGAAATACGACTTCTACAGAACACAAAAAGAAATATGGAGAATAAACAGAGGACAAACAAATGAGATCAATGAACTAATTAAAACGTAACATTTAGAAGAAAACATGGATAGACTACTTTCGATCCCTATTTGCTAAAGGTGACAATAATAAACTACGAATACCAGATGTGGCGACAAACGAAGAAATAAATATTGAAGAGGAAGAAGTAAAAAAGCAATAAATAAATTAAAGAATAGAAAATCACCAGGGGAGAACAAAATACTGTACGAACTCCTTAAGTACGGAGGACCAGATCTGACCAAACAACTATTAAAACTAATCCGAAAAATAATAGAACAAAACAGAATTCCTCAAGAATGGAGACCAAGCATCCTAATACCCCTTTTCAAAATGGGTATAAACCGGGCCCGAGAAATTATAGAGGAATTAATTTAATAAACACAACACTAAAATTAACAACCAAATTGAAATGGAATAAGACAGAGTGAACCTGATTATGGATGAAATAATAAAAAATTAAGAACTAAAAAAAAGGATACCAAATGAGAGAAAAACAACTTAAAATAATTTGCTATGCAGACGACGCAATACTACTCTGTCAAAGTGACGACGATTAACAACATATGCTGCACCAATTTAATATCACCGCCAGCAAATTTTACATGTTAATTTCCCCAAAAAAGACAAAATGCATGAGTACATCAGTACATTAGATGTAAATTGAAGCTGGAAAGTCAGATAATAGATCAAGTGATGGAGTTTAAATATCTAGACATTATATTATCTAGCTACGGAAAGCTCGAAACTAAAGTGGAGGATCAAATGAATAGAACAAACAGAGTCGCAGGCTGCCTGAATGAAACAATATAAAGAAATAAAAATATTGGGAAAGAACTGAAAGGCAGAATTTACAAAACAGTCTTCAGACCAATAATGACATACGCGACAGAAACACGATCTGACAGAGAGAGGACAAAAAGGATTTTAGAAACATTAGAGATAAAAACAGTTAGAAAAATTAATTCTTCTTCTTATAGTTCCTTCTCTTATCAGATGTTCTGTCATCACAGCTATCCGTACACTATTGGCGGCTGCTCTAAAAAGATCTACTGAGCTGCAACTATACCACTCTTATGTTTCTCAGCCAGGTATTTCTTCGTCTTCCTATGGGTGTTTTACCCTTGATTTTACCTTGCAATAAGAGCCTTAATATCTCATATTTCGCACCTGTGGTAATGTGGCCTAAATATTCAAGCTTTCTTGTTTTGATTAGTTTTATGACCTCGCAATCCTTTTGTAGCATTCTTAAGACTTCTGCATTTGTAACTCGTTGGTTCGTAGATGCAAGGTAGAGAACATCTAGAACTGGGTAAACAATAAAAGATTAGAATACAACGTTCATATAAGCCGAATGAAAACAAATAGAGAAGTAAACACGGCAAGAGACGGTTCCTCAATAGGAAAACGAACAGTAGGAAGACCACGAAAACAATGGAACGATAACTTACTGGAGGTACATTAGAAAATAGACAGAGTTATATCTACATAAAAAGAAGTAGAAGAAAAAGAATAAAAATAAAAAATAAACATTGAGTTACAACAATCAATTTCAGGTTACAATTTTATTGGTTTGGTGATCAACCAAGTTAACTAACTTGTTTGATTTAAAGGTAATTTAACAATTCTTTATGATTTGATAATACAACAGTTTTCGGATGATAACTAAGAGATATTGTAATTCTGACATTTGGTGTTATCATCATCATTATCATTAAGAGCGTTGGCGCAAAATTTCGGGCCAATGGTTTTTAAATCCATTTTTTTTTTCGAATCCTGAGAAAGCTTATAAATATTTTTAAAAAATATAAACGCAGAATGAAAGATTACAATATTACGAGGGCTGGAAGTCCCTTAAAGTAAACAAAAAGTTTCTTTTGAATGAAATATTTAAAATTAAACATCACACTTTTCACTAATTTTCTTCTTGCTTTTCACTTCTATAACTTACTAAAATAAACAATATAAAAGTTTTCACGGGCTTTCGACACTTGATAATAATGTAATCTATCATTCTGCGTTTAAATTTTTCAAAAATACTTATTAGTTTTTTCAGTATTCGAAAAAAAAATGAATGAATTTAAAAAGCATTGGCCCGAAATTTTGCGCCTACGCTCTTAATTGAGTTGTGTCCTTCACGGACAGAGGCCTGCCTGTTCTAAATCTTTGCATGCCAGCTATCCGCTTTAGATAATCTGAACATCTAGTATGTAGTAGTAATCTGAAACTAATTGCGGTCTCAAATGTTTAGGAGTTAGAAATCGAACTGTAAACAATGTAAAATATGATTATTCATAACTGTAGTTTATTCCCAAATTATACCTATAGTAGTTAATATCTTAGAGATGCAATTTACTATTTTTATACAGAGTAAGGGACAATTTCAGTATCATATCAAGTTTATACTACTTCGGAAATCGATAATAAAATAAACCATTTTAAAATACATAAAATAAAGTGAGATCATGAATAATAATAGTTAATTGTATTAAGATACCACAGAAAAACAGCTTCAGTATAGTATCATATGGATGGTATTCTTTGATCTATCTTGGTCTTTACAATATTTTTTCGTTATCAGACCTCCGGTTCATTGTGATTTCGGTTTTGAAACCTGATATGTGAATAAACCACAGGAATTTTAGAACTTTAGAAACACTACCAAAAAACCAGCAAAATGAAGAAAATATTAAGATAATTCATATGATATTCACTATAAGTCCTCGATGTGTTAATCAGAAATGAAAATGCAAGATATGTAATACAAACATACACAACATACACAACATACGCAACATACATAAACAACTCAACATCTGAGGTCCAACCCTGCGCTTAGTTGATAAAGTGACGATTAAAATCTGCTCTTACTAAAACCGTTGATTGAATAACCCAATTTGGGTTATTCAATCAACGCTAAAACTAACTTTTCAGAGGTTTATAATCAAGAATTTTAAAATGGATGATTCTGAAAATATTAGCCTACCTACTACATCATCAACATCGACATATTCCAATGCAGTAAGCAACTTTAATTTTCCTTTAAAAGAACAAGCCATTATTAAGGTATTCAAATACATGAATACATAGTAGCCATAGAATCTCTACTTACATAAAAAAATGTTATCTTTGCAGTACGAATAGCTAATAACCGAGTTTGTATTTACTTGAATAATACTACCATAGTAGATACCTTACTAAACAACCATAAAACTGTAGTCGTTCAAGGCAATGAGATAGAAGTTCGAAGACTTATTACGCCAGCAAGAAGGCTAGTAATATCAAACATCTGCCCCAGCATACGGAACAGTATTCTAGAAGACGAACTGAAACAACTAGAACTAACTGCAGTATCCAAATTAACGTTTTTAAAAGTTGGCATGCCCGAGTCTAAGTATAGTCATGTCTTAAGCCTTAGGCGGCAAATATTTGTCTCTCCGATAATCACTAAACCCATTCCAAATTCAATCTTAATAACCTATGACAACCCTCCTTACAGAATCTTCCTATCCCTAGAGGGTTTAAATTACTCTCGATGTAATACTACTAGCCACAAAGATGAAAACTGCACATCAACGTCAACTGGTACAGAAACACTTAAAGATCCATCTCAAGTGATACAAACATATACCTCAGAACTTGAACTTATGGAAGTAAATCAAAATAATTTAGCAACAAATATCTCAGATGATATAACCAACTGTTCCAACCCTATTTTTGCAGATATCCCAACGACAAATGATTCGCCTATAGTACACAATATATTTTTAACTACACCTAACAGCAATAATACTAAAACAACCAATCAAACAAAAAGGCAAATTTCAACCTCTCCTGAAATCTTAGAAACTAAAAACCTAAACGAAACCTTTATAACCCCAAAAAAATCCGCACCCCAAAATAAAGAAAAAGGTTTTTGATGTCGAAGCCACATCGAAACCAATTGAAAACATTTTATTGACAGCATCTCCTTTATATACGCTAAATTTCTCTGAATTATGCGACTTCGTTATAAACGCAATGAGATCAAAAGTTCCTGAAGTCATATCTAAAAACTATATAGAAGATTTTGACGACTTATACACCTTATTAAAAATGGTTCACTCAAAACTAAATGATAGGTAGACGCATAAAAAATAATATCACAAGAATTATAAAGAAAATAAATCCAACATATGAATCTTCCCTCACTGAAGAAAGCGACTACGATTTATCTCAATAGTCCAATTACATTCATTCTTCAATGGAACTTGAATAGCTATTATAGCCACATTGAAAACATTAAAGTTCTAGTCAATGAACTGTCACAGCGAATAATATGTCTACAAAAAACTCGTTTTTCCAACAATCCAGCAAAACTAAAAAATTATATGCCCTATACAAAAAATCGAGCAGTACAGCAAATATCCAGTGGTGGAGTCGGAATTTTTGTACATTCAACCAATCCAAAGAAATTCCGTTAAATACAATTCTGGAAGCAGTAGCAGTTTCAGTAATACATAATTTTAAAACCAATATATGCAACGTATATTTACCATCTATTTACCATCCTGACGAAACTACTTTATTAGAACTTCAAAATGTAATTAAACAAATTCCATCTCCAAAATTAATTTTGGGTGACACAAACTCTGACAACATTGCATGGGGATCCCAAAAAACAGATTAAAATGGACGAATATTATTAGAAGCAATTAATAACATAAAACTAGTTTTTAATAAACACAGGAACACCTACTAGATTCAATGCACATAATGGCGCATTTTCCTCCATAGACTTATCTATCAGTGATTCAACTTTAGCTCCATTTTTACAGTAGAATACATTGGACCACCTATACGACAGTGATCATTTTCCAATAATAATTACTTATGACAAAGATGAAAAAACCTGTACAGCACCGTATGAAACGTGGAAATTAAAGTCAGCTGATTGGGAAAACTACTCGAACTTAGTTAACATACGTATACCAAATCTCATTATATCAGATAATATAGATACTACTCTATCATCCTTCAACCGTATAATATCACAAAAGCTCCTCTTTCTTTGTGGAAAGTGAAATCGCATCCGCTTTAAAGCAAACAAAACATGCTTTTATATATACAAGAAGTATTACACACCTAATAACTTGAACAATTTTAGATCTTATCTTTAAGGGCCAGATCTAGATTTTTAATAAAGCAAGCTGGAGCAAGCAAAAAGAGAGCTGGACCAATTATGTGTCGTCAATTGACTCGTCTACACCTCAGATTTTATACAGGAGTTAAATAAATTAACGTGGCGAGATTTTTGCTATTTTTTATGATTCTCACGAGATCAATACAATACATCCCTTTTATTGACTGGCCACTATAAAGTTTCGATTATTAGTGCCTAATCTTTAAAAACTATAGCATTAAATTTTGATTTTAAGTTTTGGCAACAAAAGTGAAGCATTTGAAATATTTTTCAAAAACGCTGTATTTAAACTTTCACACAACAAACGATCTAAAACATTTAAAACTTTCTTTTTAATTAAACTAGTAAATATAAAGAACAAAGCTTCTCTAATTAACTATATCCAAAACCGTCTTCTTAAATGCATTTGCCGTGACGGGACGTTTGTAATGTAAAACAATAAATTCTGCGTTTTTCGTGCATATTTCAAATGCCTAATATTTGTTACCACAACTCAACATTTAAATTTCATGTGATAGGTTTTAAAGATTTATATCTAAAAATTAAAATTTTACTAGAACTGGTCAATGAAAGGGTTTAATGAATTATTACCGTAAAGCTTATACAGATTATACTGAACATTGATTTCGCGTGTAACAGACCTGCAAAATCGACGGTCACTTCAAGCGTTGTTTCTAAGAGCGTTGTTTCATTCTACATCAAAATTATTTGTATTTAAAATATTGGTAAATCGATTTTTTTGCGTTTTTTTCCCTGCGAGGGAAGTTTTAGTGGTAAGCTCAGGGATAAAAGCGGTAAACATCATTGCATATTTTTTGGGTCCCAAAATTAATATTCTCTGCAAAGTTCAGCTTGTTCGTATGATTTTTGGGGGTCAACTCTTTGACAACTGGACTATCAGTGATGTTTAAGACTGCAAGCTGTAGTAAATAATCATGAGGGACACATCCATAATGAATTTATTTAATTACAGTTGTTTTATTCAGTTTAAAAATTTGTATTACCTTTTGAAGAAATAAATAAAAAATAAATTTAATAAAAATACTATGTACCTACGCCCTTCCGTATGTCATTTATTTTTCTCCAACCCTTAAAAAAAATTTAAGATAGTTTCTAATAGTAATACTAATTTTTTAATTTAAATATTAATAGGCTGACTTTTGCAACGACCTTGAAAGTAAGCGTTTCCTGGCATAAACTAAAACTTTACACTTTTGTGCGTCTTTAAACGTTTAATGTTGCATTTTTCATATGCATTCACAATATCAAAATAAATCTACACAGAATATCTTTGGTGGTCAAAACAAAAGAATTTCAGTAGAGCATACGTTCTAGAATCCCAATGTATTCTAAAATGTATGTTCTAGATTCGGGCCACCTTCTAGTCAGTAATAATAAACAAAAGACCACTAATGACCTCCGGCATAAACAGAAATGGGCAGGTGAAACATTTCTCAGAAATGCTTAAAGGGATTTAGATCTGAACTTAGCGCTGGTCACTTCATGGGGTTAATTTGTTATTCTCGTAGAAATTCTCAAATAACGCAACAAATTTATGATCTTGCGCAATCATGCTAATGTCGTATGGATGATACATCACTTGTTGATTTGTGATATACATTATGCCGTACCTATATTATATTATAAGATACATTGAACTTTATTAAGTTTTTTACGAAATACCTTTATGTAATTCAAAACTAAGGAAAATATATATGGACTTAACACTGATGCTAATACAGTCCTCATATTAACTTTATGGTCTAGTCGGGTTCGATGAAAAAAAGGCCTAACCTTCCATGGTGAGTTGAACCAAATTTTATTATTCTAACCTTTAGAGAGAGTCAATAATAGATTAAATTTTAAATCTAATCAGGTTAATCGATTAGGAAATTTAGTAAAAATCCATCAGAGCTAGTAATCTCGTAAATTTTAATTTCATATTTACCAGGTTTTTTCGGCATATATTGTCGGAATATTAACCGCCCCTTCCATCGTCAAGACTTAAGTTCTTTTCTGGATAGTAAACTTTAGAGATAATATTTATAATATGACTCGTAACGTTAATATTTTATGAAGTCGATCTAGAACTTCTACGTCTTTCGGCTTGTAAATATTTTGAAAAATAACTTCAAACTTTGATCTGGGCATAGTTTCTCCAAATATATAAAAGTGATACAGTGGATCTCTGCTTCAGTATAAACGTAAGGAGGAAAGTTTTATATTTCCCATTAATATGCAGAGGCCCAAAAATTTTTTCAAGTCGTCAATATTTATATGTATTCAGCGTATTAAAAAGGAATATTTTTTTAAATTAGTTTTTCCTTACGGGATGCAGCGCTGTGGTTTTTCCACTACGATTTTTATCAAAAGCTCTTTATCAAATAGTAATGAAAAATATTGTATAAGTGGTGCAACAACAGAACTTTCTGCTTTTATATTTTCTTGTTTAGTAAACTGATGTATCTCAATATCTTTCTCTACATCAAGCCAGTCCGCCTCACCATTTTCTTGTACCACATTTTTATTTGCATCGTTCGCTTCGCCGTCATCATAACTTGACTCACCCCCATCAATGCTAGTATCATCAGTCTCCCTTCCAGAATGAGAAAAAGAATATTTACTTCCACTAGAATTAAATATTTCATCATTATAGTCCTCCCCAAATTCATATTTAATATTTTTGGTATCTCTGTACTCACTAACCTTCCTACTAGCCATCTTGGTCTCTTATTAAAGATCTCGTGTACTTAGATGTCATTTTGACATTGTTAATACGTCTGAAACAAATAATAAGAGATTATACCGTGTATAAATAAGTTACATAGTTATAATACATTACTAAATTATACACAAAAATGACACTTTTTTTAACGGAAGAACTTAACATAATTTAATTTAATTGTAATGTTCATTAAAAAATACATTCTAAATGTTATGTGACATTATTATCGTCATTCAACCTAAAGTTTTGTGATAGAGACAATATCAAAATTTTACATCTTAAAAATCACTTTTCTCAGTTATGATTGCACCAAACTCAAAAAACTTTATATTGTTGAGGACTAAAATCCCTTTTTTAAGAAGGTGTCACACAACCCTCTTTGTTATATAAAATTTTCGAGGGGGTGCTTTTAATTCAAAGTGGGTGCTGAAGGGGAATAATATTTTTATACTGTAAATTGTCAATTTAAGAATAAAACTCGACCTGTTTCAGGTTTTTTCACATAGTACATAATAACGCTAAAAATTAATTTCTTCCATACATATAGATCGCACGGTATTACTATGAAATGCAATCGTATTAACTTCGGGAACAAATATTTAATTCTACGTAACAAACGGTGTTTATGAATGTATTTGCATAATATAAGAAGAAAAAAAGAAGAAAAGATTATATAAATGCAATTACAGAAACAATAAAATAGGATAAATATGAAGAAAAAAAGGAAACGAAACACTACTAAGTGTTAAAAACATCTTAATATTGGTGTGTTTTAGTTTCATTTAGAGCGTAGTTTTCAAGAACTCATTAACAAAAGTAATATTGTTAGAAAACAACTTTACTATCTACACCGTAATGTAGATTACACTCCAGCAAATAATTCAGCAGAAGTAATAGTGACCTTCAAAACAATTTTCAACTGCTATAAATTCGCCGTAATACAAGCTCTTATTCTGGATTTCGTATATTAAAATGGAAATTTAGTACTCAAATAAATATGTTGTCTAGCACGGCCAATGCAACCAACAGGGTATAATACAAAAGTACGCTGATAAATGTAGAAGTTTAATTTTTCATACTGGATGATTAGAAATAGTTTATTTTCGCATTTGACAACATAATGGTTTACATATACAAAAGTCTACTGTTATAGAAGCAATTTTTAATATATATTTTTTTATTTTCCAAGTAAAAATTTGCAATCTGTACGGTTCGGACAATATCAGATTTGACAATACAAACAAAAAAATTAACATTTAAATGGGAATAAGCCACAAGGAGAAGAGGAAATTAAGTCAGCATTAAAAGGTATGAAGAACAACAAAACACCTGGAGAAGATGGCATTGTAAGTGAAATGATAAAACTAGGAGGCGAATGCGTCATAAAGGCTTTAAAAAACCTTTATAATGCCTGCCTCTTTGAAGGAAATACGCCAGAAAAATGGAATAATGCCATTATGATAATATTGCATAAAAAAGGAGATGTAACAGAAATTGGCAACTACAGACCTATCAACTTATTATCTCATTTATATAAACTCTTTATGAGAATAATTACTAACAGACTGGGATCTAAGCTAGATTTTTATCAACCTCTAGAGCAGGCCGGATTTAGGAGTGGCTTTGGAACAAATGACCACCTACAAGTAATAAAATCCTTGATAGAGAAAGTTATAGAATACAACAAGCCATTGATATTAATATTTGTAGACTGTGTAGACTACAGAGTGCAGTATTGACCATAGGTACACAACTCTTCTTCGAAATATATATGATAGCGCAACAGCTGCTGTAAAAATGTACTATGGTGACACAGACACATTTCCCTTGGAGAAAGGTATTAGGCAAGGAGACACTATCTCTCCTAAACTATTCACCGCCCTATTACAGAGTGCTATGAGAAAAAATAATTGGGAAAATATTGGATTAAATATAAATGGGGAATATTTGAACAACTTGAGGTTTGCAGACGACATAGTCCTTATTGCAGATCAGGTAGATCATGCATGCCAACTTCTTCAAGACCTTCAGAGCTCTTGTGCACGAGTTGGCCTTAAAATTAATTTTTCCAAAACACAATACATGACCAACCTGGTACTGGCAAAAAACATTTCCACTAATGGCACGCAAATTGAACAAGTGTATTCCTATAAGTATCTGGGCCACGAGATTAAATTGGGAAGAGACAATCAAACAACAGAGTTAAAAAGGAGAATAGGACTGGCATGGGCAGCTTACGGAAAACTGAGGGAAGTCTTTAAATCAGCTAATCCCATGTGCTTGAAGAGAAAAGTTTTTGATCAGTGTGTACTTCCAGTTCTGACATATGGAGCAGAAACATTGACACTTACCAGAAAAGTAATTAATAAGATACAAGTGGCACAGAGAGCGATGGAGAGGTCAATGTTGGGCGTATCACTCAGAGACAGAGTTTCGAGTCAGATAGTAAGGAGAAAAACTGGTGTGACGGACGCAGTTGAAAGAATTACAACCCTGAAATGGAACTGGGCAGGACATGTTGCTAGGGTCAGAGATGGAAGATGGACAAAGAAAATTTTAGAGTGAAGGCCTAGACACGATGCTTATCGTCGTCGAGGACGTCCTCCAACAAGGTGGTCGGACGATTTAAAGCGCATCCAGTCTAACTGGATTCAAGTTGCTCAAGATCGGATGCAATGGAATTATTTACGGGAGGCCTATGTTCAGCAGTGGACGCAAAATGGCTAATGATGATGAAGCCACAATTAAAGGTTAAAGTAGATTTATTGACGTTTCAATTTCCACATCGGAAATCGTTCTCAAAAATTATAATAATTGTGTTTTATTCCCATTTAAATAGTGCCTAATTAATTTTAAATGCCACAAGAAAATAGCTTCAAAACAATATTTACAAAAATTAGCATAAGCGAAGATACCTGCCAATGCTAGTTAGTACCTTACTAATTAAATTTAACTAAAATTAATTTTTAAGAAATTGTCTTAGGTTCTAAACAATTTACTTATGAAATTTATCTGGTAAGTCCAAGGGTTTGTGTCTCTTAAGTCTTCTCACTTTAAAAATGGTATATCGATAGAAGGCAACCGTATATATGTACGTATTTCTGATTATTGGAATATAGATTCCTCCGTGGTTATTGTTAGTTGTTGCTCTGGAAACCACAGTGTCTTCTCATTCTAATGCCACAAATGGCTCGCATTGCACCTGTAGTGATACTTTCCCAAGTTAACAAGCTACTTTTATAACTTGGCTGCACCGTATTGAAGACAAACAATAGTCAGAAATACATATATACTGTTGCCTTCTATCGATATACATTTTTTGGTTTTCTGTTTTGCAATACATGCCATTACATTTTAATTTTATTATTTACTGGTATTATCCTTTTCCATTTGGTTTAAACGTTTTAACGTTTGGCGTTTCTTTCTCCAGGTATCTGTAGCTTCCTCCGTGGTTCTTGTTAGTTGTTGCCCTGCAAACCACTGGGTCTTCTAATTCTAATACCCCAAATTGGTCGCATTCCTCCTGTAGTGATCGTTTCCCAAGTTAACATGCTATTTTTCTAACTTGGCTGCACCGTACTAAAGACGACCAATAGTCAGAAATACGTATATACGGTTGCCTTCTATTGATATACCTTTTTTGGTTATCTTTTTTGCAAGACATTCCATTACATTATACATACATACATACATAAGTGTATATATGTATATATATATACTGTTTTTCTCAATTCTACTTTCAGTTTTTTTCTATGTCAGTGCATTCGTACGATTATTTATTAGTGTATATATTTTGTTATTTATTTAAGAAATGATAGCAAAATTTTTGTTGTTGTTTCTTTACAATCAAGATGTTGAATAAAAATGTCCCTCTTTAATTTTTCACTACTTTTTAATATTTTTTTTTTCATTTTTTTGACTTTCTCAACTTCGTCAAACATGTTTTATCCCTTTGTTTATGTAGGGTTCTTTTTTAATTGCTTTACTAGCTGTCATGTTGTCCTCGTACTGCAAATTTTTTAACTCCTCTTCTTCTAGCCACATATTTTTCGATCATATTTGGGGTATTTATTCTGTCTTTTTCTATTTAGCCTTGTTTTTTTGCCAAAGTATTCTTCATAGAACCAGTCTTGACGTCTCTTTACCCACACTCTTCCTATACACTTTTTCACTTCTTCCGACATGGCTCTGTATAGACTGCCATTTTTCTTCTATCTCTAGCTTAATTGGAGTCTCTAGCTTTTTATTTTTTTACTCCTCAAGTCTGTTTAAAATCGTTTCTCTTAAAGGTGCTCTAATTGGTAATATATTTGATCTCTAACAGGTTTTGGAATTTAGGGCAGTTAATAGGCTACTACTAATATATTGTCACTGTTGGTAACTCGGAGAGATCCATGTTACCCAGTGAATGTTTTAACGATTAGAAGTTGTGCTATAAAATTTTATGTTATTCACGGTAGCAAACTTAATTGGTTTTTTTTCCTATTTTTACTTCAGTCTTTATGCAATCTTCCTTCTTCTTTTATTCTTTTATATATTTTTCTCTTTTTCAATTTTCACATGCAGGTCTCCAACGAATATTTTTATACCATATTTTTCTGACTATTTCCCATGACGATACTATGAAGATTTTTGTAGAATTCTCTTTTGATGTACAATTTTTTATCTTCAATGTGGGTAATTTATTTAATAATACTTATCTTTCAGTACCTCCGCTTATTCCCAAGTGACATACTCGTTTTGACGTTGCTTGGAAATCTACAACTAATTTATGTGCTTTCTCGGGCACTATTAACACTTAAAAATAATAATTTTCCCCCCATTCTTGACGAGGGCACCCGTTTTTATTTTTATTTATCAGTTACCAGTTGCTTGTATTGTAGTATATATTTTACATTATCTCATACATTTTTTAAAACTCACTGCTTATTATTACTTCCTTCATTTTTAAGTTTAATTTCCCTTTTCCTGATCCTTGCCGTTTCAGCGTTATATTTCCTAAGTTTTTTTCATTCGCATCAGTCTTTTTTTTTAATTTTCCTCTGACATTTTCTATTAACTGAATGTTGTCTTTACCTCCATTTACAATCAGAATATTTTCGTGTGTATTCCTTTAATTTTTATTCATTTTTTTTTCAGTCTACTTGTTACTTGCTACAGTGTTACAGTGTAACTTATCTGTTTTATTTTTATGATTATAATTAATACTTTCAAATAATTCATTTTGTTCCCTAAACTGATGTTCTTTAGCGCTTGTTTTCTCTTTGATATTCTCAAATTCTCATAAAATTAAGCTCTAAATCTTTAGGTTCAGAAATCAATAATGAAGACGTGTTATTATTTTCACGAATCGCTAGGAAATAACCAGTCAAATGGATAAGTGATTTGGACCTATTGTAGTTAACATCAGGCAAAATAGTTAAATAGTAAATTCAATAAAAAAAATAGCTAAAAGATTTATAATCTTGTTTTGCTATTTAAGATGTTGATAAATAGCTGTAATTTTTAAACATTATAACAGTATTAAATGTGGCAACAGCACAATATAGAAGAGTTACAATTTTCTTACAATAACAATAAAATATATTTTAATTGTCGCACTATTTCACACACCATATACCGATTTCTAAATAAAAAAATTTTATGAGTGATTTCTTACTGACTATACCTTGCAGGTGATGATATAAACACAATAGACTATCACGTGTAGATGAATTGAAAATTGGATGGCTATTATGCCCAATAATTAATTTTTTATTCAAATCTAAATAATTTATGTATAAATTTGCAATAGGCCGTGACTGTTTCCGATAACTGCCACAAGATTTGCATAAACCAATTCCAAAGTTTTGTCTGAATTGTATTGTGCCTCTTTGTATGTACGTGACAAGTGTTTGAAAATTGACTTTAATATGATCTGATATATTTCTAGTTGTAAAAATGAATGCAATCGGAATAAAGAGGAATAAGAAATCCGTTTATTGTATTTTGTTCTTAGGAAAGTTTGACTAGCATCTCAACCATTTGAAATTTAGATACAGTTTCAGAGATTTATTTATTTAAGTTCCAGTACAAATTTAATTTTGTATTATAGTTTTAGCAAGTTAATATTTATGTATAATAATCGGGTTCTATATTACATCGCTCTTTGAGGAAAATATGAAACTTCTATGTTTACGTCGTAACAATAATTTCTGTTATACTTACAAGTTTTCTACATCATTGTAGGACGGCTGGTAATATTGGGATAGTATATTTACAAGATCTAGTATAGTGCATTTTAAAAATAAGGTAAATTTTCAGAAAACTAAAAATATTCAAGATCCAAAATACATAGACCTGCAAAATGTATAAACGCTACGTTTTATTAAATGTTTCTATTATGTATCTATTTATGAAAAGTTAAATTTAATACAACGATCATATCTCATAGCAATGGGATAGTTTTCATGTCCTATTGCTGTAGCAAGCTCCTGTTGTCGAAAATAATTGTAAACGTTTACTATAACACTCTTGTCGTTAGGTTATAAATGGTCCACCTTTAATTTTGGACTGGTTTATAATCACAACTTGATTCCATATACGGTAAAATCACTTACTATTCATTATCATAAAAACATCGAAAAAAAATTTCGATTATAATAAACGAGCTCCAATTAATTAATCTAGTTCCTTGATGTACATCTATGACTTATCTCATCGTCATGAAGATGAAGCATAATAAAGGCATATATTATGTAAAGAAATTGAGACATCCGATATTTACAATAAAAGTACCCCAGGCTAGAAGGCTTATTGTACAGAACGCTCCGTGTTAGACATTCGGTTATTCGGTCATACGTCATAATGTACCAGGAATATAAAAGACACAAGTGTGGAATGTGTAAACTGTGAAGAAAAGTGCCCAGCTAACTACAAAAGATGCACTATGTATAAGCAGCTATATGAGAAAATGTATCCAAAAATTAAAGAATGAAAATATATTTTTAGCTATATATGTATTGTTGCTAATAACTAATTCTTTTGGTTTTCTTTGAATTACCTTTCAAACATTGGTTTCCTTTGGTCTGTTCACGTTAAAAGAAGTATCTATAAATTATCTTTATTCGGGGCTAACAAAACTGTGTTAGCATATCTTAAGTTGTTGATTATTACTTCTTTGGCAATTATACATTCGGTTGTGTCTTCCACAGCTTCTCCGAAATTCTTTTTTGCATATAGATTAAACAAATGCGAAGAGACACCCATCCCTACCGAACTGCTCTTATAATAATTAGTTTTTCGGATCTCTAATCTTTAATTCTAATCCAGTGGCTAAGAAACTGAAAAGTTCATATTGTTGAGACCAAAAGAAATTCAACCTTTACACTAACAATAGATACTAATTATTGTTAAGACAAGTACTCTAAAAATGAAGTTAAATACATAGGTTTATATTTTTACAAAAGATTAACTTGAAAATCGCATATTATAGTTTTACACCAAAAACAATTAAGACTTAAATTAAATGTCTACTGGCGTCTTGGTAGGAAATTGCAATTAAATTTAACTAAAAAGGTCTTAATTTTATGTAAGGCTATACTGAAAAAAACATAGATTTAAGATATCAAATTGTTAAATGTGGTGCACTTCTAACAACTTAAACCTATAAATCATACATATATTCAAGTAAATACAAAATTGTCCGAATCTTAACCAATGCTCCATATTGTGTTAAAAAGGATATATTAATAAATGATCTAATTCCATCTATAAAAGGCTTTTATTTCATCAAAGCAACAGCAAGCATTTGCTGAAATCTACTAATATTTGCACATTTCGACAGCCCAGAGAACATAAAATGATTTATTGTATTGTTTAGTTCTTGCCCATCAAAGCAGAACCTCTGGGCACTAATCACTAATATGGGAAGTATTTTCGAGGAATTAGTTGCATCTTCCGATTTGAATTGGTATCAACCCCAAGTCGACTGAAGAGGTGGGGACTATACCGAAATAACTATTATAATATATCGCTTTATTAATACTGATTCAAACGCGAAAGGTTTTACGAATTTGTGCTCAACACACCATAATATATGGCGTTTATTTCCTTAAAGCAACAGCATGCCTTTGCTGAAAGCTACAAATATTTGCATATATATACAGGGTGTTTAAAAAAAAGGTAACCCCGTCTCTAGGGTAGGTAAAAAACTGAAAAATAATTGGGGTTTGCTTAGTAAAAAATTTTTGTAACTCCATCCGTTTTCAAGATGCAGGGCGTTGAAGAAAAAAAAATTTTACTTATTTTTTACGATTTTGCCCAAAATACTGGCAACATTGTAATGAAATTTTATACTAATATGTTTTGGAAGCTGATACATTCCATGAATTTGTTTTCATAACTGATTCTCATAGAGAGCGCTAGTTACACGGATCGTACTAAGTATTAGTCAATATAACTTTTTTAAGAGTATAGCTTTTAATCAAAATTTCAAGTAAACTTAAACATCATTTAATTTTACACGAAAAAGGTACTCTTGGTAAAACTCGACACTGTGTACCGTTTTCGCAATATTTTAATTTGAAAATTATGAAGTAACAATTGATGCTGGTAGTAATGATAAAGTTCTAATAGGTATACCTCTATTTTCTCCAAGTGTGCCATGGAAATCTGACATTTATTGTTTGTTATGACGATAAATCAACAATAATTAGAGTTTTGAAACCTTGTTATTTGTAAAATCAAATCAAAATGTACTCAAATGTTGAATACACTGACATGTTATTAACCTTAGGCGAATGTTTAGGATGTTCTAGTGCAGCTGTGACACGTTATGCGGAAAAGTTTCCTAGAAGAAACTTACCAAATAAAAAAAGATTTAGAGCCGTTGAACGACGCTGTCGAGAAACTGGGAATGTGAGACCAAATAAAATAAATTCTGGTAGACCACGAACAACAAGAAGAATTATTAAAGAATATAATATTTTAAACTTACTTGATCAAGATCCAACAGTTAGCTTAAGGAATATAGCAAGACAAACAAATACTTCTTCTTCAAGTACTTGGCGGATACTGAAAGAACGGCAATTACATTCTTATCATTACAGACAAGTCCAAGAGGTCTTGCCAGATGATCTACCAGTTGGAGTGGATTTTTGTGAAACATTGCAACAAAGGACAGGCCACAATCCAAATTTTTTAAAATGCATTCTTTTTACTAACGAGGCCACCTTTACGCGATACGGTATGTTTAACTTCTATAATGAACACTACTGGTGTGTTGAGAATCAACGAGTCAAAAGGGTATCACATTACCAACACTCATTTAAAGTTAATGTTTGGGCAGCAAGTTTAGGTAACAAATTAATAGGTTGTTATATTCTACCTGGAAATTTAAATGCTGATATGTATCTTGATCTTTTAAACAATTTCTTATTCGAGATATTAGAAGATTTAACGCTAAACGAGCGAAGATCTTTATTTTTTATGCACGATGGAGCTCCACCACATTTTGATAGAAAATGTCGTAATTGGTTGATTAATCATTTTCCGAATCGATGGATTGGTAGAGGTGCAGAAGCTCTGATTCATTGGCCTCCTCGGTCATGCGATTTTAACTCTTTGGACTACGCAGTTTGGTCATATATTAAGAAAAAAGTCTATGCTATGGAGGTAAATTCAGGTCAAGAATTGTAAGTAAGAATTCAACGTCAATTTAATGACACCATAGCTGATCCCTTACCGTTTAGAAGGTTAATGGAATCGATGGATTCGACCGTTACTTGATGGAAATTTATTTTATGTAACAATAAAACACTGAAAACTTTGTTTTCAAACTTCCACAAAATTTATTTTAAATATTATCACTACAGCGGTTTCGGCTGATTGCCTTTCTCAAGTGATCTATTTTGGCTTGGATTTACAAATTTATAGTCTCTAATGAAATAGGTTGAGGAGGGGAGAACTGTTTGTCTCAAGTTGGTCATTCAGAATTATATCTGTGTTTTTTATTTTGTTGATTTCCATAGATTCTAACAAAGATAGCTTAAGGCCTTTATTTTGAATGTGAAGAATTTTAAATTTGTCATTAAAAGAATGATTATGATCTAGAAGGTGAAGTGCGTATGTCGAATCTGTTTTTCTATTCTTGAAAGCCCTTTTATGTTCTGCTATTCGTTTATCAAAGTTTCTACCAGTTTGACCGATGTAAGTTTTTGTGCAGTCGCCACATTCAAGTTTGTACACATCACTATTTAAGTGTTTTTATTTTGGCTCTTGCTATTTTTAATATATTTGCCTAGGTTGTTATTTGTTCGGAAAGCTGGTGTTATTCCTTTCTTTTTTATGTGTTGCAATTTTTGTTGTTGTTTTGCCTGTGTATGAAACCATGACACCAGAGAAAAAACTCAGTACCTTCTGCTCGATTACATATACAGGCAAAATAACAACAAAAATTGCCAAACACATAAAAAAGAAAGGAATAACACCAGCTTTCCGAACAAATAACAAGCTAGGCAAATATATTAAAAGTAACAAGAGCCAAAATAAAAAACATTTTAAATAGTGGTGTGTACAAACTTGAATGTGGCGACTGCCCAAAAACTTGCATCGGTCAAACTGGTAGAAACTTTGATAAACGAATAGCAGAACATAAAAGGGCTTTCAAGAATAGAAAAAACAGATTCGACATACGCGCTTCACCTTCTAGATCATAATCATTCTTTTAATGACAAATTTAAAATTCTTCACATTCAAAATAAAGGCCTTAAGCTATCTTTGTTAGAATCTATGGAAATCAACAAATTAAAAAACACAGATATAATTCTGAATGACCAACTTGAGACAAACAGTTCTCCCCTCCTCAACCTATTTCATTAGAGATTATAAATTTGTAAACCTAAGCCAAAATAGATAACTTGAGAAAGGCAATCAGCCGAAACAGCTGTAGTGATAATATTTAAAATAAATTTTGTGGAAGTTTGAAAACAAAGTTTTCAGTGTTTTATTGTTACGTTAATGGAATCTTTAGAAAAAAGAATAGACTTGTGTATTCGCGAACACGGAGGGTATTTTGAACAATTACTGTAATTGAATTTTATTTTATGTTCTTAGTAATTAATTTAATTTTCTTCATGTGAGTTTTGTTTAATTACTAACTATTTTATAACAGCATCAATTATTACTTCATAATTTTCAAACCAAAATATTCCGAAAACGGTACAAATTATCGAGTTTTACCATGAGTACCTTTTTCGTGTAAAACTGAATGATGTTTTAGTTTACTTGAAATTTTGATTAATAATTATACTCTTAAAAAAGTTATATTGACTAATACTTAGTACGATCCGTGTAACTAGCGCCCTCTATTAGAATCAGATATAAAAACAAATTCATGGGATGTGTCAGCTTTCAAAACATATTTGTATAAAATTTCATTACAATTTTGCCAGTAGTTTCGACAAAATCGTAAAAAATGCGTATTTTTTTCTTTAATGCCCTGTATTTTGAAAACGGATGGCGATACAAAATTTTTTTACTAAGCAAACCCCAATTATTTTTCAGTTTTTTACCTACCCTAGAGAGGGGGTTATCTTTTTTAAACACCCTGTATATATGTATATATATTATATATATATATATATATATATATATATATATATATATATATATATATATATATATATATATATATATATATATATCAATTCATTAAGGCAAACACTGAAACGAAATTTAAATACAGCTCTTAGGTATTAATATACATTTTTTTGCGATAATTTTACTTTGAAATTGTTTTTTTACCATATTTATCACGAAGAACAGGCCAATAAAGGCCCTAATAAAGTACACACCGTATTGCTTGATTATATAAAACCTTACATACCACCCAACACAAAAAAATTGAAACTTTTTGACAACTGCCCTGGGCAAAATAAGAACCACACTATTATAAGATTATATTTGGCCCATGAGGCGATTCGATAAAATTGAACATTATTTTTCCATTAGAGGGCACTCATTTTTTCCCTGTGACAAGGATTTCGATGTCATACAAAGGTACTTAAAATATTTTACAGAATATTTCAAATTCATAAGTACAGAGAAATTATTGTTAATTCAAGTGTCAAAAGCAAGTTTACTATAAAAGAAGTTTAAAATGGTGGCCTAAGTATTTTAAAAAGACAAGAATGTACACGAAAAATAGGATTTTTGCAAAGCCTTAACCAATTGGTACCAGAAGAAAATCAAGAGTTTTATGTCAATATAATAAACTCCTGAAAGCCCAAGAAATACAAAACTAAAGCATCTGGAACTGAAAACCATGTTTTTTCGATTTTATTTTAAACTTTGTAAAAATAATGTTTTACTAGCGGACCAACTCGACATCGAGTTTTTTAAATGAAATTTTTATTTTGAGAGAAAAATTAAGAGATCAATACAAACAATATAAGCAAGAATATACATAACATTCAATACAATACACGTGTACAATAATTACAATAAGCACATGTTATTAATTGCTACAGTTAATCTGTAAGCTTAGAACCTATGACTAAATAATACAATAATTTTATCACCAAGTTATAAGTTAAAGGTAAAGAAGATGGAAAACAAGGGATCATATTCTGTTGAACAACTGAATGTCTTTCAAGAAACCAATTATGTTAAAGCCTTGATCGGGCGAGTTTAAAACGTCTTTGATATTTGGCTTAAGTTTATGTTGCACTATGTGTTTTGCGTACCGGGGACACTCGATCAGGATATGTTTCACAGTTAATACACTTGAAGAGATTTGGCAATTGGGCTTCAGCTCGGATTTCATTAAATATTCATGTGTGAATCGGGAATGTCCTATTCTTAATCTTCGGATTACAGGTTTTTCGCTTCTATGATATTTTTGTAAGTTCAAATTTTTCAACAGTGTACCGGATCTCATGTAATGCACTCTTGTTTGTATTCCAGTGGGTTTGCCAGGTATGATACTGTTGTTGCTTGAAAATTTGCTTTAGGTCATTACGGATTTGAATATGTTGAGCTTTTAAGGATTGACTGTTTACACAAGAAGCTTGCTTGGCTGCTTGGTCTGCTTTTTCATTTTTGAGGATGCCGACATGGGATGGTAGCCAGATGATCGTGACATCTACACCTTGAACAGCGAGTGCACTGTATGTCCTATGGATTTCTTGAACTAAGAGATGCTGAGAGTATAGACTTTTAATCGATTGTAGTGACGACAGGGAGTCTGTGCATATTGCTTGGTTTTTATGATCATTTTTTAGTTTTTTAAAAGCCTCTAGTATCGCATAAAGTTCTCCAGTGTATACGCTGCATAAACTCGGTAAAAAAGATGATTTTATTACTTCATCGTGTGTGGTAACGGCACATTAAACGCCTGCTTCGCTTTCGAAGGCATCTGTATACAGAATTGTTTGGAATCGGTTCTTGGTTATGATTTCTTTGAAGTGTTGCCTTATGAGCAGGCTTGAGGTTTCATGTTTACTGTATTCTAATAGAGAAGTGATTGAATGTGAGATTGGTCTATTCTAATGCAGAGTATCTGGGATTGGGAAGGGATGTGTTTTAGTAAGGTCGATGGTTTTTCGTAGAGTTAATTTCTGGATGTCTATTATTGATCTGATCCTTTGCGGGGTCTCCGAAGATGATGTTGAAGTAATTCAATGGTAGACTGGATTGGATGAGTTTGCGGATACAGAAGCAGAGTAAGATTGAAGAAGATACTCTCGTCAAATCCAGAGAGGTAGTTCATTAGCCTCGCAGTAAAGGCTATATATGGGACTAGAGTTGAAAGCGCCTAAGCAAAAACGAATAGAAGTGTTATGCACAGAGTTCAGTATATTTTTTTAATTCGGTCCAATAAAAAATATCCAAAATTCTAGATTGATTTAATCAAACGTATAGATAATACACACCTTTAATCAAACCATACTTATGAAAAAAAAAGTTTATAATATCAAGAGCTTAACAAATAAATATTTTTGTGTTTTTCTCAAAACTTGAAAATATCACTTAGTCCCTTTAATAAATAATCACAGTTTAATAATAATAGTAATCTACGGCTCACACTCCCTATAAGGGGAAAATTCACTCATTTCAGATACCTACGGTATCAAAAGGATCTGGATCTACGTTTTTGCTAGCATCTTGATAATTAAGATCATTATATAAAATGCTGAACGTGGGGCATTAATATGTACATTTATTTACTACGATTAATTATTGCTATTGCATAATTAATCAATATTAACAAACATTTTCCTTTAAATAAATACAAATCGGTTTGAAGCAAAAATCTTTTAATTTTAATAACGAATCACAGATCAACGAGAAAAAAAAAACAAAAACAAAAAATTAAATAAAAATTCTTCATTAATTAGTAGAAAGCATCCTCTCGTTGCCTGTCGTAACGATGAAAAGTAATTTGATCTCGGTAAAGAGGGTGAAAAGTTAGATTAACCAAGCTTGAAAGAGATCTTAGTCTTAGTTAAAAGGACGACCGACTGGAGGGGTCTTGTGACAACTTTGATTTTCATTAGGTTTCATCTTCATGCCGGTAATTGCGAGAATACGGCAAGCAATGGAGCTTCGCGACTTTAACAACATTGTAGTGAAGAGGTAAAAAACGCTATTATTAAAAAAAGTATTTTTCTTGTTGCCGCTAATGAATCGTTTTATCACGGCAAATACAATCAAGAATAACAGATAAAATGTTTGAAGTCAGCCAGATAATTATGACAATGGACATAAAAAGTAAGCTTTAGTTTACCATTACTTTTAAATAATATTCAAAAGTTATTTCTCTGTATGATAAAATTATTGATTCTTATGTTAATCCATAATATTTTTGATTCGATAGAGCTTAACTTAGATCAATATACGACGTAATAATAAACATATTGCACTGTTGCCCTGCGTTCTACTTTCCTTTTGATTAAAATCTATAATTACGTTCATTGAATAGCCAAGTTTCCATAATTTTAATTTCAAATAATAAATAGTCCATATAATGCACAAAAATAAATATGTCTTTATTGTTGACATATTTAGATATTTAGTTAGTTTTATTAATTAATATATACTTTCAAAATATCCACTTTTAAGATTTTGAGATACTAGATCGAGTCTGTAGAGTCTGTTGAATCGATAGAAGTAGTGTAGACTGATAATATTGTAAGGGTTATAATATAGTAAGAAGAGTAAACAGTATTGACACTTTTAATTTCAGTTTATTAGTTTATTTTTCATGAACTCAATTAATATAGATGAAAACTAAACAGATTTTGCATGTATTCTTATTCTTCGAAAATATTTTATATTACTTTTAATTTTTGGCGTTTCCTTGATGTAGAGATCTATGTATCTATCTAATTAGCCTTCTTCGGTCCATCTTTGGACATAGGCATCCCCAATCCTTTTCCATTCTTCTCTGTCTGTCGTAGATGTGTCTGATGTAGAGATACTTTACATTAAATATAGAGTCCGATAATGGTCTAATCACGTGGGTGAGTCTAACTTTAGCTTGGTATTCATCTGCAAATATAATCCATTAAAAGGTTACATTGAAATTTCATTTTTGCGAAGACGGAATTATATTTTTTTAATGTGTAAGGGTAGTAAGTATAATCTTTTATTTAAATTTGTGGGGTCGCCACCCTTTTCCCCCAGCTGCCATCGTAAAAAATGTGGAGCAAAGAGTTGTAAAAAAAAAATTTTCGTGATGTATCTCGTAAATTAGTAAACCTACAGAAAATTTTATCAAACACTATTTATAGAAAATTAAATTTTCTACAACTTTATTTTTAATCGTAAAATGGAAAATAAAAAAAGTTCTAATAACAATAACTAAAACTTTTGAACAAATTATCTTTTGGACCTTTTTGGAACTTTTTTTCTTATCATTTTACAATTAAATATCATCAAAGCAATATTATAGAGGGTTTTTCATATAATAATTTTGACTCCAAATTTGTTTAATTATTAATTTCTTTGGATTTACAGCGCTTCGAAGTTGACCGGGTTCTGGAATATTCGCTATCTTGGAATAAGTACCTCACAACTGAAGGACTCGCAAAGGAAAAAAGAAATAAAATATCAAGTTTAAGTAATAAATAAAAACGATAGAGAACTTGATATAGAGACAACAAAAACAAAAGAAAGCACAAGAAACACAAGAGAACATGAATCTGATGAAACATGAAAACAAGATGAAAACATTAAACAAACCCAATAAAATACAAATTAAACATTAGAATTTAAAAAAAAAAGGAAAAATAAACTAAAGAAAGCTCGGTGTTAATGAAATGACAAGAAATTGAATGACTTCAAGAAACGTACGACACTACAAGGAACCATATTAAGAAATAATAATAGTTTAATAATTACATGTACAAAAGACACACTGGCAAGATAGAAAGAATATATTCAAATACTCTTTGACAACGATATACCTTGTGTCTAATCAACCACAGATAATCCCATCAATGAAAAACGCCCAGAAATAATCAAGGAAGTTATACCTGTAGTAAACCTCTGAAAAACGGAAAAGCCACCAGTATACACAATCTTAATATCGAAGTAATTAAATTAATTGCAAACATCAGGGGTAAAAGCCTAGACTTGATAACAGCAATATTTAATAAGCTATATGACACAGGTAAAATAGTATCAGACTTGCTGAAATCAACATTCGTAACATTACCAAAAAACCTAATTCCTCACAGCGCGATGACTGCCGAATATTAAGCTTGATGTATCATGTCATTAACTTTGTGCAAAAGGATCCATACACGAATTTACCAAAAGTGTTAGTTTAAGATAAAAGTAACGTTTTTGGTTTCGAAAAGATCTTATGTGTTACCACAACGATGCATAAATGTAAATGTATAATATGCATGTTTTATAGATAATCGAAAAGCATTTAACTGTGATAGCCATCAAAAAATCATCGAAATTCTGAGAACAACTGAAGTAAACTAAAAAAATGCATAAATCTCAGAACTATATTCGCAACAAACATTAAAAATCGAAATATAACAAACAGCATATAATAATCAGACAAGCATTACGAAAGAAAGTCTTGTATGAGTACTATATCCTAGAATTATTCCCACTAAAATATCGCAGGCAATAGCCTGCACTTGCTAAAAAATGCATATCTTAGAGCCACAACAAAAACTATAGGACTTCTATAAGTAGTGACTACATGGAATTATTAGAACCATTTACCATGTAAATGGTAAAAATAACTAACCTTACAAATAATAACACAGCAGAATCAAAACTAATGGCAACTCAACAACATCCACCTGAGCGAGTAACTTGAGCTAAAAAACATCCAAACCCTAGCTTCTTTCACAGCTTTCAAGTACAAATACGTCTTTTATTCCACCTATTTAGATCCCTGCAACAAAAAAAGAGGAAAACCCTTCTTTAAAGAGACAAAAGCCTATATCGAGGTTGTTATAACGCTTGTCGGTCATTAAGGAAGGCTGTTATGACTCTAAGCTGATTGCAGCTTTTTTTCGCGGTACTGCAGCCCTATTACTACATGTGTATTCAAAATACATTTTGCCATGTGTCTGACTGGGTATGTTTTTCCTGTGAGAATTTATGTTTTCTTTGGATCCAGGCTTATTTCCGGTCGCGACGGTGCTTTTTGGCACTTCTACGGCCAACTCTAAACCGAAGTATTTTGTAGATGATGATGATGACAAGTTTAACAGTTGTTTCGATGCCGTGTATTTCCCGGTAGCCCAGAGCAAAAACCAGTGAGATACTGGTTCTTTGTTTCATTAGTCTGTCGAATTCCTTACGGCTTCTAAGAGCCCCCATAATTGCGTAGGTATAAGTGCATTATATTGATTCGCTTCAGTTCAAAAACACCCATAATATTTTTTCTTCTACAGTCCAAGTCTTTGCACCTTGCTTAATTTGAGGATGTCACTTTTTTATTGCACGTTTGACCAGCATGCCATCGATTCATATGTAATTTTTTTGCCACCATGGTACAAATCTTGTATAACACATGTTTCCTTAAGTGTGCCTTTTTACTATTAATGTAGTTACCGCATATTTATTTTACTTTTGGTTATTTCATGCAAAGATTAGTGAAAATTCACTTTTCATACCTCAAGACAAAATGCCGACCACTAGGATAAGGTATAGCATATGGCAAATATCGTGAAATCTCAAAGGAAATACACAAAAGCACAGATTTATTCGACTATTTGTTATTTTTTTAATTAAATTTTCTGATAATAAAGACAAATAGAATAATTGTACAAAGATTTGTATAAACATTGATGTTTAGTGCTGATTAGATTGTATTTGACCATAATACTTTAAAACTAATAATTTGTTTTTGATTACATTGATAAGTAAAGCATATATACTATAAATATTTAATTTAAATTTTACGAGTTACAAATAGCCTTTCTGGTTATTATTTAATAATTAACTTAAATATTAGTCTCCCACCATCAAAGAACTGATATAATATATTTTCTTTAGAAAATAGTTGTATCAATGGAAAAACAATTAAAAACCGATAAACCGATCATAAACAGTGATTATACTTTATTAAAACGCATTTAAAATATATTTTTTTAATAAGGACAGATTTAGAATTTGAATTCTGTTAAAATATATTGACGTTACCGACTTTATATTTGTGTTGGTTCGCCTAATAAATGGCTCCTACGGCTATAACTATACAGAATCTTCGAAACCATAGTTAGCTATATAGTAATACCGAAGAGTCCCGTCAAAGCAAAATATATTCCTAAAACAACCAATCATTTCTGGGACCTAATATGACATTTTCAAATTATAACCACATACAGATTGTACATTGTACAACAGAAAACAAGGATAAATCAATAAATAACTACATAATTTACAATGTACTTAGTAATATTATTTTCGAACTCTTTCTTCATGGTATATAAGCCTTTATTAAATATCTTAATATTCTTCTAAAGCTATTTTCTTGTGGCATTTGTAAGTAATTATTATTTAAACGGAAATAAGCCACAATTAAAGGTTAAAGTAAGTTTATTGACGTTTTAATTTATACTTCGGAAATCGTTCTCAAAATACCTCTATAGGATTATAACACTTTGTCCTTTATTTCCATTAAAATATAGACCTGATAAAACAGTATTAGTAAACAAAACATCATAAATAATTGAGAGCACATTAAGTTAAACAGAAAATGTATAAAAACAAACAGCGAAACAACGAAATCCTTATTTTTTCTTCTTCTCGTAGCACTACAACCAGAGGTGGGTCTTGTGTGACTACACAACTTGCTTTCATCTCACACTGTCGCGCATAGTTCGGTCGGCGGGTAGTTTGTTCTTCAATCTGATCATATGTTATCTCTCCACGGTATTTTTCAGAGTTCTAAGGGCTTTCACCCTATCAGGGCCAGCTCCTTTGTCGATGTCGCTAGCTTAATACATCTGATTGACCTCAGTATTTGTTCATGTTCGGTATTGGTTAGTATTCGGGTCGTAATTGGGTCGGAAAATCCTTCTGTAGATTTTTTTCTAAAAACGTTTGATTTCCATTGCTTTAGGTTAAAAAATCTGATCCCTGGTCGATCTGTTTTTCCTGCATTTGGCTTGATGGTGCTCTATGAAATTTGCTTCTTGATAGGATTAGTCCACTTAATAGGATATTCGATAAGATTTTGTACATATTTTAAGTCATTTTAAGTCAAGGAAATTAAAAAACAGAAAATCACTAGGAGAGATGAGAATACCAAACGAACTCTTAAAGTACAGAGGACCAGATCTGGCCATAAAACTATTAAAACTAATCTAAAAATAATAAAATAAAACATAATTTTTCAAGAATGAAGATTAAGCATCCTTATACTTCTTTTCAAAAAGGGAGACAAATTGGACCCAAACAATTACAGAGTAATTAATTTATTAATCATAACACTAAAATTAACAACCAAAGTGATAAAAAATAATCTTAATAAAATTATAACACTAGGAGAAGAACAACAAGGTTTTAGGTCGGGAATATCATGCACTATTGCTATATTTATGAGGCAAGTTCAAGAGAAATCATTAGAATACAACAAATCAACATTTACATTCTTTGTGGTCCTTAAGAAGGCATTTAAGAGGGTCAGACTATAAGATGTCATTAAATTATTGTACACACCTTTAAGAATAATCAAAACGATCGAAAATATCTATCAAAACAACACAATAAAATTAAAAGTCGAAAAACAACTTACTGACCGTATTGAAGCTGGCAATTGCATAATACAGTGAGATTGCGTGAGTCCTCTATTGTTCAATATAATTATGGATGAAATGATAAAAAAAGTAAGATCTAAAAATGATACTAAATGAGAGAAAAACAACTTAAAATAATCTGCTATGCAGACGATGCAAGACTACTCTCTCAAAATAAAGATGATTTACAACGTATGCTGCATCAATTTCATATAACCACCAGAAAATTAAACATGTAATTTACCCAAAAAAGAAAATGTGTGGCTATACTAGCAAATTTACTTAGATGTAAATTGAAGCTGGAAGGTAAGATAATAGAACAATTGATGAAGTTTAGATATCTAGGCATCCCATTATCTAGCTACGAAAAGTTCGAAACATAAATGAAAGCTTAAGTGAATAGAGCCGCAGGTTGCCTGAATGAAACAATATCGAGAAATAAAAATTTTGGGAAAGAAATGAAAGGCATAATTAAAAAAAAAAACAGTTATTATACCAATAATGGCGTACCCCGCAATACGACCTGACAGAGAGAGGTCAAAAAGGATTGAAATAACAGAGATGAAAACACTTAGAAAAATTGATGGTAAAACACTACGAGATACAGCTAAAAGTACAGATATACTACGTAGAATATATGCAAGGTGGAGAACATTAAAGACTGGGTAAGAAATATAACAGTAGAATCGAACGATCATATAGGTCGAATGACAACATATAGAATATTGTTCTGAAACTATTTTCTTGTGACATTTTAAAGTAATTATTATTTTATTTGGAATAAGCCATAGTTGAAGGTTAAAATAAATTTATTTTAATGACGTTTTAATTTCCACTTAGGAAATTGTTCTTAAAATAAAACATTAATGAGAATAGCATATTAATGTTTGTATTTTGAGAACGATTTCCGAAGTGGAAATTGAAACATCAATAAACTTATTTTAATCTTTATTTGTCGCTTACTGCCAATAAAATATTAATTAACAAATAGACAGAGTAGTAAAGACGACAAAAGACAGTTCTCGAATAAGAAGACGATAAGTTTATAAAGACCACGAAAACGGTGAAACAATACCTCGGCACATGGAAAAACCGACAAAGTCATGTCTACATAAAGAGAGGAAGAAGAACAATTTGGTAATTGCTTACAATATGTCTATTTGGTGTCCAATAATAAAGGTATCTTAATCCTTACCTATGAGATCAAAATAAAAATAAAATCAAACTGTACAATATGGACCATTACTCTTTTAGCAATAAAAAGAAATAGAAAAAAGCTATATAGAAATAAATACCTTCTATAAAAATAACGAGCACTGTGCGGGTAGTTGTAATAAATTAGACAGAGTCATATCTACATAAAAAGGGAAAGCAGAAGAATTTGGCAATTGTTTACAATGTAAATAGTTTTTACCCAATAATAGAGGTATCTACATCCTTACCGATGAGACCAAAATAAAAATAAAAACAAAGAGTCCAATATGGACCAAACCGACAGGCGCCGTTTAAGCGTGACCAGGAAGTAAATGAAGAAGTGGAAGTAAACAATGTCCAAGAAGTACCTGACCTTATGTCACAAATTATTGGGGCCTATACAGGTACTAGTATAGCAAAACAGGGTGTTACCAATGAAGAAAAGCAAGATATGCTGGCCTCTCAAATTACTACCCACTGGTACATACCATTACGGCTTGTATTTATTATAGGTGCACAATGACTAGTATCCATCTTTGAAAGAAGTGTGTAGGAAATCCTTAAAGACATTAAAGTCTACCTACTAGTCTGTTGCAATCCGCATGCTTACTAGTGCGGAGCAAAAACTGTCCCTTGCCGCCACTATTATACAACTGGAAGTTGTAAAAGAGGGTCTAGTTGCCGATACCAGTATCCAGTTTTAGCCCCTTCCACGAGATTCGGGAACTAATGAAGCGACTATATATGAAGATAGATTAAATTTTATTAGTTAGTCGGACAATAGAAATTTGTATGGTTAAGTAAATAAATTTAATAGATTAATTGTGTTTTAGTGTTAATATTAGCAGACGTTGACTAATCTACAGAAGTTTAAAAATAGTAACGGTATGTACACTGTATATATTTAAGTACGTACGTGTAAGAACTCGTTGGTAAATATCATAGCGGTTTTAGGCCAGGAAGGTCATAGAAGATTTTTGTACTAAGTCTAATCTTAAAAAACAATGAATATATATGTATATATATATATATATATATATAATATATATATTATATATATATATATATATATTATATTTATATATATATATATACATATATATATATATATATATATATATATTATATATATATATATATATATATATATGTCTTCATATCAAGGCGAGATCCGTTTGTATCATAAGCTATACAAAATGAGATCCGTTTTGCAAGGCGAGATCCGATTTTGGATCTCACCTTGTATTCACGTGTATATAGTGATATCTCGATGTAACAATGATGGGGGTACAAAGAAATCGATTTTTGTCTGGACCTCATTTTGCACCCCTTTTGGTGAATTTTATATTGCAGTAGTTCCACTAAATCCGCTGTAGAGGCAGTGCGAGCAATCCGTTGTGTATATGCTAAATATACATTTTGTAGACAACCCGAGATCCGGTAAATTTGGCAACATCGCAAATGAATTTTACAGTCAGACCTCTCCCTGGCTTCGGCTTATTTCCGGTTTGAATAATATTATTTACATTATTAAAGAGCTCTGTCCAGAAAGGTGATTGTCAAATATCTCGAGAACTAGACGTCGTATCGAAGAAACTTAGGATTTTTTTTTAATGGTTTTTTAAAATCTATATACTTATGCAATAGCAGGGTTCTTATTCTCCCTGCGAACGCGGTGGGTGTAGCAACTTTGAATTTTCAACTGGAACCCTTTATTTTTATTTAAATAAACATTTTGAAATTTTGAAAGAACTATTATGGATATAGATATAAAATTAGAATAATTAATTAAATTAGAAATTTAAAGTTGAAAATACACAACTTTTGTGTGAATCTATAATAGCTTCTTTAACCAGTGGGAAGAGCTTCAAAATCGTCGTTTTGATGACATTTTTAGGAGTTAGATGATTTTAAGTAATTTTTTAGATAAAATTATGTAGAACACGTTGGTAAGTACTCGAAGTGTAAAAAATTTTGGAGACATTGTTTATTTGTAGTATTATTTTTTTACAATTTTTCTTCGCATATTTTCTCCACTGTTTGTTTTACAAAAAATGTCAAAAACTTATTGTAATCGCTTTTAAAAGACCTACAAAATAAAGCTAACCGCGTTCAATTTGAATGAGTTACAAATACAAATCTGTTTTACATATCATTTATAATTAAGGGACCAACTATGCTGTTCACGTACTATGTTAAGATTCACGGGAATATTTTTCAATATATGTAGTTCATTTATGCTAAACTTGGACACTGTACGTCAAATAGTTTACGAGCTATAGCTTTATAAACAAATTAACTTCATATTTCCTTTAATTTCGTTTACTGAAGAAAATCCAAATTTAGCTATACAGCTCGCACTCCCTCGTAGGGGAAAATTCACTCATCCCAGACACCCACCTTATCAAAAGGATTGACCTGTGGGACTCTTTCTGTGTTCGATTCCTAGGTGACTTGGTACATCGGAGTTTGTCCCAAAAATTTTCTTACATTATTATCTAGTATTATATAAAGCTTATTAAGGACGTTGTAACGGCGTTAAAGTTCAAAAGCTTGTGATATATAAAACATCTAAATTTGCAACGGTTTTTCCTGGCAGCAAATTTCACGTTCAAGAACAAAGGATAGTAATAAAAACAATTAAATCTATGTACCTATTTCTTAATTATTATCTTGTGTTAGTTATCTTACTCTATGTTAGACTCTTCATTACTATAAAAAGAAGTAACACTCTCTATGGGTAAAATTGTTCACGTTTATCACCTTTTTTGTAACATTTCACTTGGGCCATAATATATTTACAAGAACCAATGAATTTGATCTTGTTTACGTTTACACGAGTATTTGAGCCCCCGTACAGTCTGATAATTTAAAAAACCAATATAATAATTATTCGTCACAAAAAGGTAAAAATAAACTCATCTTTTACACCTATTAGGAGTATAGTATATGTATGCATGTTTCTTCAACTTGGAACCAGCTCTACATTTTCTTTACTCCAGCCAGTTAGCAGCAACAGATTCGGCAGTCAAATTTTGGTGTAACGCTACATACTCATACCTTCGTTTGGATGAGTATGTACACGAATGTTATATATTATACTGTCTGAAGTAGGAGAAAGTTTATATGTTATATAGACCAGTACAAAAGATTGTTAGTACTGGTCAAATACAAAACCAATCCTTTGGCTTGGATTAAACTCATACCTTCAAGAATGTGACACTTTTGTTACTTTATAATGGTAATGGTAGATATTTAGACATAACTGTTAACTGTCCTATTATAGAACCTAAGACAGATTTTTTGATGGTATCGATAAAACTCTTACAGGTACAAGTGACATTGGATGTGCTGTAAATTCATATTTGAAAATATTTTCATAATATTTATGTTACTTTCAATTGCCTTGGTTGTTAGTATTTTTTGTAAAAGCTCTTGCTCAGCTTGAATAATTTTTTTCTTTTCAAAAACAGTTTTATAGTGTTGGAAGTGTTGAAAGTACCTCTTGTATGCTGATAAAAATTGGGAGCTCTAACAGTAAGAAGAAATTTTGCTATACTCTTCTCCATTTTTTTTGTTTATTTAAGTAAGGGTATTTGAATATTTGACAATGCAATCCCATTAGCTGAAATTACGAGAAGACGATCTACGCTTTTGAAAAATACATTAAATCGTAAAAAACTGATCATGTAGTTTTTGTACAGAATATTCATTTATTTTCATCCGTTTATTTTTTTTATTTACTACGTTTTGAGTTGAGTGGTTGCTTAAGTCTCATGATGCACGAAATTCATCTACCATCATGTCAATCATATTGTAGCTTAACAACCATTCGTCTAGTTTTGTGTTGGTTTTAGTCAATCCCACGATTCCTTCTGCATCTTTTGAGTTGTATTTATATGTTTCAAGCTGGATCTACAAATAGTTGGTTAAAGTTGCTGTTCAAACTTTTCACAACAAAATTTCTTCTCATAAAGTCTTCATGTAATTCTGGAGCCTTATCAGCAAGTTTGTACATGTCCAACAAATATAATGTTCCCAAAAAGAATAGTTCACATGGTTAAATTCAAAGAAATAGGGGTACATTTTTCTAAAACTAGAGCAAAAATGTATTCTCCAGTTTCCGCTTCTTTCAGCAAACTAAAATGGAAATGGACTTTACGGAAAGAAACATGCCGTAATCTGATTTTTGACTCAAGTTCACTGCCATACCTGCTGCTGTTCATTAAAATAATTTAAAACTTCTAATATTAAAAATCTCAGCTCAGTGGATTTCGTGCTATTAGTAAAAAATAATGCACAATGATGCACTTTCGCAATCGAATATACAACACAACAGAATTTCGCCATCACTAGAGTCGATTTAAGGTTGACTTCAGATTATGAATCTCGCCCTTCCTCGCATCTCTGCGTTTGCCACTGTGCGTCGTGACATGCCGTTCAATTTATTTAATTTTTTTTTAAAACTATTTATTCAATCAACATTCTAAACAAACCAACATGTTCTCTGATGTTTGGTCTATAACTTTTATAGAAAGCCATTTTTTGCTAGACCCAATATTTTTCGGGGTAGACCGAGGAGAAACGATTTTAAAAATATGGGTTTTCAGACTTATTCTAAGTCATTTTGTATGAAGGCACTCCGTATACAACAATGGTTTGACGTATTTTTATAAATAAAATAAAAATATTTCTAATGTCCGGATCGATATGCAAATTTGAAGAATGAATTTTCGGATATCGTAGATCCGAAAAATGACGAAAAACAAATTAGCATCTTTTTGTAAGGCTCTCCACCAGTCCCCTCGCGCTACGATTTTTGGACGACCAAGTGATTTTGCATTAGAAAGATATTAGAAACGAATAAAAATAGGTTTTGCATTTTAGCAACAAAGTGCCCACCAAAATCTATTCTAGAAGCATTTTTCCAGTCTTATTTACTCTTCAGTATGTAATTGTACAAAACTAATATTTTTATGTTAAAACACGATTAGAATGTTAAAATGATATCTTTTGTTATAGGTACAGATAAACTGTTTAATGTAAATAATTCCCCCTTTTTAATTTTGTACATAAATAATAAACAAAAATAGCTTTGAGAATAGATTTCACAAATTCAATAAAACAGAGCATTTTAGTAATTCGGTTTATAAAGTTTAAAAGTTTATGTTGAATTATTTAATAATATACATAAAAATTATAATCATTACTTAGCTTCTGTTATCTTTGAATTTTGTTTCACTACTTCAACTGACCGCTGCCCTTGCAATATTTTGAAAATACAAAACACCATAACCGCAAATTACTTTACTGTTTGAGTAGGAAATATGCAATACAACACGAGCTCCGGTCGCTCGACTAATACTCTTTAGAGCTGGCAACAATGTCTGATCTCGCGTTGATCTGTAAATATCTAAAATTTCGTATATAAGTCTTCCCCTTCCCTTTTCAGCTACGGATCTCATTTTGTTGTAAATTTATCAAAAAAATTTAAGTTCAAAAATCTTTTTCCCTCCAAGTGTGCCATGATTAATATGTTAATTATAAAGATAGTTATGAACAATATACTCCATTAATTAATTTCCTATTGGTGGATCTCGGGTTGTCCTCGATTTAATCGGATCTCGCCTTGATATGAAGACGTATATATATATATATATATATATATATATATTTATATATATATATATATATATATATATATTTATATATATATATATATATATATATATAAATATTTATATATATATATATATATATATATATATATATATATATACCCGATTATGTGTTTATAATAATAGTTTTATTATAAATCAGCACATCAAACTTTTGTGTATTAATTAATTTTTCGTTAAATAGATAATTGTCAATGTAAAGTTTGGATACCCCGTATAAAACTGATATTTAATACAACTGAATATATCGATTTGTTGGATATGAGGAAAGCCAGTTGAGGGCTTTAATTAAATTTCCGCCAAATGTAGCTAATTAGAATGTCGAAATTTACTATTTTGTGCGTTGCAATCGAAGTTGAAAGTAATTTGAAAAATAAAAATGTCTAATCAATGAATATTTGGTAGAAATACTGACATGTTATAATTTGGACAATAATAGTAATTCTTGTATATAATTATAATTATTTGCAAGTTAAAATAAATATTTTAACAATATGTTATTTTAAATTTATGTCGATTATATAAATACAAAATGGATAATATATAACATAATAAAACTAATATTTACTGATACCATGAAAACAACAGTAATAAATACATAAATAAAAGAACTGCAATAAATGGATAACACTTCAACTAAAAAGGGATAAGTAAAAAAACCAGAACTTTAAAAATGAACTTAACCAACAAATAAAGCATGAGCTGAAGATATTGAAATTGTACTAAGTTGATAAAAATCAAAGACGAAATCGAGGGAAATGTATACACTGATGATGGCGCCACATAGGAAAAGCACTAGAAGCGACCTCTTTGTCCCGCTTTTTATCAAAATTTTTCCGTTCACTCCTGGATTAGCTGTCTCCGAATTGGTTTAATTCTTATTCACTGTTTGCTAGCTACTACTCTTTTGTCGTTAAGCCGTCTCACTTTGATGTGTCCCTGTTTTTTTTTTTCATTTTCATTTGGTCTTCAGGATGTTTTTTGTTTGTTTTGTCATTTTGACTTTTGTTCTCCATTGTATTTCAGTCTTTTTATTTATTTATATACACCATTTATTTACTTACAATTTTTACAAAGTTGCCTCTTAAAAACAATAAATTATTAAAACAATCACAAGTTTTACAAAATTACACCTAAACTACAATAAATTATTAAAATAACAAACACCTCAGAATAATACCAACATGTTAGAATAATACAGAACTACAACAAACTTATTGTAAGATACTTTTTAGTTTTTTTTTAACAAACTAATTTTGGAGTCAAAAATATCCATTTGTCTTGGTATGCTATTACCACTCCATACCAATCGTGTAGTTAGTTCATTGATACCATAACTAATGTGGTGAAATGGTACTGAAAATATTTCTGATTGTCTGTTGCTTCTATTAGGAACTTTAAGACTAACAAGCCGATAAGAGTTGAGGACAATCTACAAAAGCATTGATAGCTTTGTGTAAGAAACATAAATCTAACAATGTCCTCCTTGACTCAATAATTTGTAAGTAAAGACTATCTCTTACCCACTGATAACATATAGGCCGCTACCCTCAAAAATTTATTCTGGATTCTCTCAATCTGTTGAATATTACAGTTGTATGATGGAGACCATACAACTGATCCAAACTCCAGAATGGGCCTCTACTAATGTGCGTTGGATAACACACAGCACATCGCTCTGTTTGTGACTTGGTTGATGTAGCTTGAGAATCACAGTTGATGTCTATGCAGATTCCCAAATCTGATACTTCATTTTTCGAGGCTAATGGCAAGTTATTTATATGGTAAACAAATATAATTAGATTTCTTTGATCTCTAAAGATCCTGTAATATAGCAGCATCATTCCAGGATTGAATTTTTTTAAACAGTTTTACATCGTCAGCAAACATAATAACACTACAATTTTTGATTTGTTGTATTATATCAACGAGAAACAAACAAAACAAAACGGAGCCACAATGGGAACCTTGTGGCACGTCTGATGGAACTATTATTCCTCTCATAAAGCCAAATGGTTCAGAATTAAAAATGCCTCTAAAACTTGATGTCAGTTTCTTACTAACCAAACAATCAAGCAACTTGGACAGCTCTGACTGATTACAGACAACTCGATGGTTTGATATATCGTTCCTTCCGATTTAAAAATCGGCTTTAAAAAACCTTTCTTTCAGAAAATGGGAGAGCTACCAGTACCAAATACTGTCGAACTGTCAAACCTAAAAAAAAGTAAAGTATCTGGTTGTTTATCTGAGTAAACTGATGAGAAATATTCTGCGAACATATTGGCAGAGTCCTTGACAGTTAAGCCAACCCTATCATTATAGGCCATTCTGGATGGTATATTATAACCATTTCTTCTGCCTTTAATGTAAAACCAAAAATATTTGGATTATCTGTTTTGAAAAAATACTGTTTCTCTCTGCTCTTAAAATTTCACACTGGTTTCTTAAGGCCACAAAACGGTCATAATCATCTTTTCTACTACTAGTTTCAAATTGTTTGTGGGCCTGTTCTTTAGATACAATAAGTTAATATTTTCTGTTACTGAAATTTCAATACTTCTTTCTAGTAACTTTAAAAAATAATGCGATGATAAAAGTGTTTAAAGGTGTGTCCTGTAAACGCAATATTAAGATACAATATTTTTTATATTACATCTCGAATTTATTTATAATCATAAATATTACAGTGTGAAGTATATGGTTAAACCATCACTTAAGTTTTTAGTTATTCATCTGAAAGTATTTTTTTAAACCATTAAACGGTCGAAGTGCTTTGACCCATTACGAGAAAACTCGAAAGAGTGTTCCCAACTCCTTGATCACTATTTGTTCAAAACCGGCAGGACACAAATTATCGCTTATCGTTTCTCCTCCTTCGAAAAACTTGCACGCGACGTGTAAATCTGACAAACAAACAAAAAGGAATATCATCCTGGCATTCCAACATTGCCCCGGAATTGACAGGGGTCAGGGTCTAATGCGACAGAGAGAAATTGCAGAATGGAAATTGGCACGTAGACCAAAAAGTAACAAAAGAGAATTGAAAAATGCATTTCATACAAGAATGTAGGAGTCGTTGAGGATTGGATTTAAGAGTATAAGCACGGTGGGAAAGCACCTCTGGGAGATATCATTGAACGAATTTTCGAATCACAGAATGGACGGTAATTTTCGATATACGTTAAAAAAACTAACTAGAAAATAATGTAGCCTTAAATTAAATGAAATTTAGTTCATTCTAACATTTGTTTTCTTAGCTAATAACTCGATAATACCATCGGTGAAAACATGAAAACATGGGCAGTCTCTTCCGATTTATATACATAATTGGTTAACTGAAAAAATTTAGGAACAACTTTTATATTATTACTTCAAATAAAGATACTAATAATAAGAACATTTATTGTATTAGGAGATACAATATATTTTAACATTATTATGAATTTCATACTAATTATACAATGTATTGATAAGATTAAGTTCCGAATTAATTTCCGGTCTATTAAAATTAATAGACTAAGGTGGCTAGGAGACCTTTAAACAATAGACACTGGAGACCCCCAAAGACAGATATTATATCAAGAGCCAGTAGGAACCAGGAAGAGAGGCAGGCCAAGATCTAGATTTAAAACTCAAGTCGAAGATGACTTGACGAATCTAGAGGTCAGAAATTGGAAAGCCAGGGCGAAAGAGTAAGTGGAATGGAGACTAATTCTTGAACAAGCCAAGACTCACCCAGGGTTGTAGTGCCAAAGTTGATGATGATGACGATGATAATAATAAAGATTAATTTCAAACAAACAAACTTCCAATACTAAAACTCCATATATAGATAATTTAAAAGAAAGGGATTTTTCAAGTTAGCTCAGCAAAATTTTTTTTACTTTTCTTGAGTCATAATATCCTAAAAATACTAAAAATTCTTTTTGTTCGTCTTTTTTTATGTAGAAATTACTCTGTCTGTTTTTCAATGTGCCTCCAGTAAGTTGTCGTTCCATCGTTTTCGTGGTGTTCCTACTGATCATCTTTCTATTGGGGAACCGTCTCTTACCGTCTTTACTACTCTATTTGTTGTCATTCGGCGTATATAATCATTCCATTCTACTTTCACACCCGGTCCTTGATGTTTTCCACCTTGCATCTACGTCGGACATCTGTACTTCTAGCTCTGTCCCATAGTGTCTTACCATTTATTTTTCTAAGTGTTTTCATTTCTGCTGTTTCACATTCTTTTTGACCTCTTTGTGTCAGGTCGTGTTGCGGCGTATACCATTATTGGTCTACTGACTGTGTTTTAAATTAGGCCTTTCATTTTTTTCCAAAATTTTTATTTCTCCATATTGTTTCATTCAGGCAGCTAGCGGCTCTGTTTACTCTATTCACTTGATCTTCCACTTCCGTTTCGAGCTTTCCGTAGCTAGATAATGTGATGCCCAGATATTTAAACTCACATCACTTGTTCTATTATCTCACCTTCCAGCACCAATTTACATCTTAGTAAATTTGATATTGTAACCATGCATTTTTCTTTATTGGGGAAATTTACATGAAAAATTTTCTGGCGGTTATATAAAATTAGTATAGTATACGTTGTAAATTGTCTTCACTTTGAGAGAGTAGTATTGAATCGTTTGCATTGTAGATTATTTTACGTTGTTTTTCTCCCATTTGGTGTCCTTTTTTAGTTCTTACTTTTTTATTATTTTATCCATAATCAGGTTGAACAATTGAGAACTCAGAGAATCTCCCTGTCTTATCCCATTTCCAGTTTGAATAGGGTCGGTTAGTTTTTCGTCCACATTTACTTTTATTGTGTTGTTTTGATAAATACTTTTGATCACTTTGATTATTCCTAGAGGTATCTCTCTTCCGTACAACAGGTGGATAACGTCCTTTATTTTGACCCGGTAAAATTTCTTCTTAAGGTCTACAAAACATAGATATGCCGGATTGTTGTATTCTAATGATTTCTCTTACCCTTGTCTCATTATAAATATAGAATCGGTGCATAATCTTCCCGACCTGAAACCTTGTTGTGATTCTGATAGTGTTATAATTTCATTCAGTTTATTTGTTATCACTTTGGTTGTTTATTTTAGTATTGTGTTTAATAAATTAATCCCTTTGTAATTTTCTAGGTCCGATTGGTTTTCTTTTTGACGAGAGATACTAGGATGCTTGATCTCCATTCTTGAGGATTTCTGTTTTATTCTACCATTTTTTTGATTAGTTTTAATAATTATTTTGTCAGATCTGGTACTTCGTACTTTAGGAGTTCTTTCGGTATTTAGTCCTCTACTGGTGATTTTCTATTCGTTAATTTCCTTAATGCTTCCTTTACCATTTCCTCCTCAATAGTTATTTCTCCGTTTGTCGTCACCTCTGGTGTTGGCGGTTCACTAACTTTAGCAAATGGGGACCGAAAGTAGTCTACCCTTCTTTTCTTCTTGATATGTTTTATTTTTATTAGTTCATTCGTCTCTTTTCTTTGTTTACTGATCATTCTCTATATTTTTTGTGTTCCATAGAAGTCGTTTCTATCTGTTTTGAGAAGCTCTGCCAGTATTCCCTTTTATTTGTCTAACTAAAGTATTCGTTTCATTTCTAATTCATTTATACTGGTTATATGCCTGTTGTGTTTGTTGTGTTCTGTATTGTAAAAAAGTCTTTCTTCTTTACTTCACAATTTGTGTTCACTTTCTCTCTAAACCATGGTGTTTTTTTTTTTAGATATGTTAGTGTTTGTTATTTTCCTCTCTAAGTGATTCTGTTGCTGCGTTAATTATGTTATTTTTAAATTTATCCAGCTTTCCTCGATGTTATTGTAATCTTATATTTTATTCATAGCAGTCTTCTATGATATTCTTTTTCTGTATAAGTATTCCGTGGATTTTGTATTCACTCCTTTGACTTTGATTGTTGTCTGTGTTAGTGCCGCTCTCTTATGTGTGAAGCATTTCAGGATGATTCATATTTTCCGAGGCATCTTACGTCGACACGTAAGTGTGGTTCGACAACAACACTTATTCGATTCATCCATTGTTGATGGAGTGCCATTTGTACTAGCTGTAACAGAAGAATGTCACCGTAAAATTTCTACGGACGATAACGGTTATAAAATCAAAAAACCCAAGTGTAAAATTAGGAAAAAACAAACCATATTCAACAGATGTCGGTTACGTTATATTCGATTAACATCCATATTTCCAGAAATTTAAATTCAACGTGCTTTAACTGTTCCAAATTAACTGTAGAAAATATCCTATTTAAATGTTCAGCATACACATAAGGAAGAAAAAAATGTTGTTTACCACAAAATTTACGTAAATGTACAATAGTGCCTTTCGTTAGTTTGAAGTTTTATCAAAACTGTAAACTTATACTATAAAATATAAAAACCTAAATTACTAAATAAAATAATTGTTCTATTATACCGAATAAAACAATTCAGGTAACATATAATAACAACGGAAGATAACAATTCATGAAGCTAATTAATTTATTTGCATACTCTTCATATTTTTACTTCACTTTCAGTTTTAGTTGCAAAATACAGGTTCCACATTCACCGAAGCGGTAAAGAACAACAAACGGTTAACAACTACTATTCTAGTAAACATAAGCCGGATGAGATTTCTAGTGAGATAAGCGATTATGAAATAGCTAGTTGATCGCGGATAGCGAACTGCAACTGTTTCGCTTTTATAATCCTACTGATGTTTATCCACACGGCTTGCAGGATCACATCTCTCGATAATCTCAATAGTGGGTTAGTAGAGATGCTGCAAGGTGCAGTCAAGTAGGTGAGCGTTCGGTGTTGCCAGTTGTCAAAAAATCGCGACTATTATTAGAAAATAATCTAAAAATAAAAAAATTAAAATCAAATCTCTTGTTTTAAACCAAATAGAAGAGGATCCGATATAATAAAGACCTTCATTGATCTGTTTAATGGATAAAAATTATTTGATATGAAATTTAATATGTTAAAAATTATAAAAAACCAGAGGCGTCCAATATAATTTTGTTTAGACTATATTTAAGTATTAATTAAAAAATGACTTTCTTTTATAAATTGTACTAGTGAGTTCAACAAAAAAATTAACACTTACGGTAAGTACAAAGCATGAGTATTTAGCTACAGCATAAGGACAAAAATAATATCAACTGCGAAAGAAAATATTGGATTAACTAAGAAAGCTGATATCTCACACTCTTTGCAGAAAAGCAAAATTCAAAAGTACACAAAAACTGAAATAATATCGTAAAGTAAATAAAAGAAATGATAAATCTGTTTAATGATACAATTGATCACTAACAGTTGTTTAATATTTCGACTGGCAAAGGTGAATCCAGGATCCAGGTGATCAAACTTTCTAATCCAACTTAAACCAACAGAAGGACGATTTCTAATTCAATGATTTTTCCCACGCGCCGAAAAAAGCCTTAACGACATCTCTACCGTATATATAATGGATGGTTTTTAATTGTGATTAAGCTAGTATCCGCAAGTAGTATTTTTGTATTTCCAAAAGAATCTAGCACATTTGTGCACTAATCCATGTTTTCTTAGTTATTCAAAGTTAATACTTCATGATTAGTGCTTCCAGTCCCTTTTCAACGGTAAGCACTTTACTTGTA